>CM055747.1:985304-1310304 GCA_029465975.1 Dallia pectoralis | reverse complement strand
ACTAAAATAGGGATGTCTTTTTTGTTTTCTAAACCCGAGGATGGAGAAGAGTGTGAAACGTTTTCTGGTTCTATAGTATTTCTTCCCTCTGAGTGCCCTTTGTGTGGAGGTGGTGGTGGTGGTGTGGCCCTTGGCATGGTGGTGGTGGTGGAGTGGCCCTTGGTATGGTGGTGGTGGTGGAGTGGCCCTTGGCATGGTGGTGGTGGTGGTGGAGTGGCCCTTGGTATGGTGGTGGTGGTGGAGTGGCCCTTGGCATGGTGGTGGTGGTGGTGGAGTGGCCCTTGGTATGGTGGTGGTGGTGGAGTGGCCCTTGGCATGCTGGTGTTGGTGGTGGTGGTGTGGCCCTTGGCATGGTGGTGGTGGTGGTGGAGTGGCCCTTGGCATGGTGGTGGTGGTGGTGGAGTGGCCCTTGGCATGGTGGTGGAGGTGGTGGAGTGGCCCTTGGCATGGTGGTGGTGGTGGAGTGGCCCTTGGCATGGTGGTGGTGGTGGAGTGGCCCTTGGCATGGTGGTGGTGGTGGTGGAGTGGCCCTTGGTATGGTGGTGGTGGTGGAGTGGCCCTTGGCATGCTGGTGTTGGTGGTGGTGGAGTGGCCCTTGGCATGGTGGTGGTGGAGTGGCCCTTGGCATGGTGGTGGTGGTGGTGGAGTGGCCCTTGGGATGGTGGTGGTGGTGGTGGAGTGGCCCTTGGCATGGTGGTGGTGGTGGAGTGGCCCTTGGCATGGTGGTGGTGGTGGAGTGGCCCTTGGCATGGTGGTGGTGGTGGTGGAGTGGCCCTTGGCATGGTGGTGGTGGTGGTGGTGGAGTGGCCATTGGCATGGTGGTGGTGGTGGTGGCCCTTGGCATGGTGGTGGTGGTGGTGGTGTGGCCCTTGGTGTGGCTCTTTGGTGATACTGTACAGGTTCAGCATTTGATGAGCAGGTTATCCAGGAGGACTTATCATCTGTTTTCAGATTGAGAGGGTTCCTCTCATCACTCTTCTGGTAATCTCCAGGGGGATAAAGCGCATTTGGAGGCTTCACACAGACCGCAGCCCATTTCACCGCGCTCAGACGTGCGGGGAAGGAAATAAGAAATCTCTTGAGGAGCAGATGCCATCACTCACAGCCCAATCCCTTTATGATGTATCACTCTCAAGAGCGAGCAGCGGGGCAAAAAGATGGAGAGGGTCAGGGTGGAAGAAGTTAACCCACCAAATCAGCTGTGATGTAATTTAAGTGGATTCCTCGTACCCGGCAGTCCAGACAAGCACCCGGATGTGACCCGGAATGGATGTGACCCAGAATGGATGTGACCCGGAATGGATGTGACCCGGAATGGATGTGACCCGGAATGGATGTGACCCGGAATGGATGTGACCCAGAATGGATGTGACCGCGAATGGATGTGACCCGGAACTGATGTGACCCAGAATGGATGTGACCCGGAACTGATGTGACCCGGGAACTGATGTGACCCGGGAACTGATGTGACCCGGGAACTGATGTGACCCAGAACCTCCCACTCTCTCCAGCTGAAGAGGCTGTTGTTACTTCGTTAAGACACGCGGAATATGCTAGATGCTAGCCCCCCCCCCCCAGGGCCTGATGTCATATCGACCCCACTCCCACTCCCACCACTCCCACTCCCACTCTCACTCCAACCACTCCCACTCCCACCACTCCCTACACTCTTCCACTGAAAAACGGTCTATGTGTGGGAGCCCCTAAGGCCCCCCCCAGGCTGCGTACACACCTCTCTAATTAGGAGTGGCGTTCGCCTGGGCTGCCGAGGAGTTGGCTCTCCGAAGCGATTAGGCCCCGGGACAGCTCCAGCTCTTTTCGCCCCGTTCTGAACGCCAGGTCCCATCTAGAAAGCACTTCATCTGGGCTGGCTCAGAGCTCTGCCGTGGCCCGGAGATACACTGTGTGGACGACAGGAGGTAATAGGTTGTGTTATGTGTTTTGGGGGAGTACCTTTAGCATTCACAGCCAACGTTGACCTCAGCCAGGCAGGGCCACCCCCGCCGTAATTTGCTCTGAGACGATGTAATTGGATTCATCAGGAAGGGTGAACATATTCTAAGTAGCAGGGAAAGATAATGATGCTGTACACAGACCAGGGAAGGAAATAGCAGCTACACAAGTAATGAAAAGGTTCAAAGCCAAAGGCGAACAAAAAGAGTGAATGGAAGATTCCTACTGTTGGTGTGTCTGACCTATCCTCCCTGGAGGTTCAGACTGTAGCATAATACGAGGCTGTGTGGTGTCTCATACTGACTAAAAGATTGGTCTTTTCACCGAGCGTGGCATGGCTTTGGAACCAAGGCCACTTGACTGCTAAAATGCTCGCTTCAATCACAAAACTGATTCAATTTTAGGATAACCTTTCAGTTTATTTGTTTAGAAGACTCAGCTCTGTTTACCGCTTTCACATGCGCACACATAACCAAAGTCTCACACACACACACACGCTGGCACCTGTACACAGTCAGACAACAATTGCCATCAGATAAAGCCGAATATTTACTTTTGGTGATGTGTTTTTACGGAGATATTGCAGTGGAAGTACAAAACCAGTCAAGCTGTTATCTGATGCTGACTTGCCCTTGGAGAATATTTTCCTCTCCTGACAACAGACAGTTCTGAGACATACTTTGCATCCGTCACAACCATAAGAAATAAAGATTTCATATTGTCCGTCTATTGTCCTGGCACTGATCGTTAGCTGTGTGGATAGTTACATTGTCCTTTGTAACTAACGGAAAATTGACTTGTATTATATCCTATCGGATATTGATCGTGATGTTGCCCTTTCTAAGTTTGCAGGGCTTCTCTGTTAGAGGTTTTTACAGTGGTGCAATGTGGTTTTAGGAAGGATTTTACGTGGTTTTATTATTGTGGTTTTGTTACCGTTTTAAAGTGGAGGAGATACGGCTGAGATGTGGTTGTGATGTGGTTGTGATGTGGTTGTGATGTGGTTGTGATGTGGTTGTGATGTGGTTGTGATGTGGTTGTGATGTGGTTGTGATGTGGTTGTGATGTGGTTGTGATGTGGTTGTGATGTGGTTGTGATGTGGTTGTGATGTGGTTGTGATGTGGTTGTGATGTGGTTGTGATGTGGTTGTGATGGTTTTGTGTGTCTGAGTTACTCTGGAATCTTAAGCACACAAGCTAGACAGGATTTGTGGAATGTGTGAATGTGGACGACAGAACACAACTGGATGACTAGCTACACATTGGCACACATTGGCACACATTGGGCACACATTGGCACACATTGGGCACACATTGGGCACACATTGGGCACACATTGGCACACATTGGCACACATTGGGCACACATTGGGCACACATTGGGCACACATTGGGCACACATTGGGCACACATTGGGCACACATTGGGCACACATTGGGCACACATTGGGCACACATTGGGCACACATTGGGCACACATTGGGCACACATTGGGCACACATTGGGCACACATTGGGCACACATTGGGCACACATTGGGCACACATTGGGCACACATTGGGCACACATTGGCACACATTGGGCACACATTGGGCACACATTGGGCACACATTGGCACACAATTTGGCTCAGCAGCATCAGGTTCACTACTTTTGGCAGAAACGATACAAGAGTTCTGTAGTGTTTCTCGTTGATCTCTGATCCCAGAGGATCTGGCTGCATGTATAATTGAGAAGTTCCCATGTCTGCCGCCATGTCAGAAATGTTGAAACTTGTCGCTCTGGGCAGCCGCGTGGCAGTCTAGAAACATCTGTCTTGTCAGCTCCAGTTAGTCATTAGATAACAAGGAGGAAGCTCTTTTGCATCATCCTAGAACTTCTGATAATGGTGAACCCATCTGTCATCCACCAGGCCTGGACCGGACCCTGATGACCGCTCAGAGTGGGCCGTAATTAGGGCACCTCTCTTTGGATATTGATTGGTTAGTAATTGAGCTGGATCTCTGTTAGGTTCATAAGCCTTCCTATTGATTTGACTCTCCAGCTTTCTTCATGGTAAATCAGTTGGGTGGTGGCAGGCTAACCCTCAGCCAGAGGCTAGCTGTTTGTGGTACGGCTGCAAACCATCGGGATGACTGTAGGTCATGACAAGGCCAAAGCTGAGACTCCGATCCCCTCATCCGTCCCCCCTGTACCCATCCCCCCATACCCGCACCCCCGTACCTGCCACTGTTGGTGATTAAATTCACCCTCACCGTCTTCTGCTCTGGTTTGGAGATTTGTTTCTCCCTACTGTTGGTTAATAGATATAATGTATTATGTAATACGATGGCAACAGATAAATGTCTCCTTTGCTGTTCTGGTAAATAATAAACCGATCATGAACAATTGATAGGTGTACTCTGAGACCAGCCAACCACAGCCTAGGTCTCGGTAGTAATGGAGTTGAGAAGACTCGATCTGCAGAGATGAAATAAGAGGTCCGGTTTAATATAGCCAGCAGACTCCTTCAGCCACCTCTCTGGTCATGAATGAGAGGAACAGTGTTACATTTCTGTGTGCTGGAACTCTGTCCCTGCATTGCCAATGCATTGGAAAACCCGAGAAAGAGCTGCCTTAGCCGGCTGATGTTATTGTAGAGTGCTTGAAATAGTATTCTTCTCTCCAGCCATATGTTTTGGTTATGTATTTTCTCGGTTGTACTGGGAGTGTAGTGGTTCTACTTCACTTCTGGGATAGGAGTTTGAGTGGAGGGCTCTTCGAGTAAAAGTGTGAGGGTTTTTTACTTGATGCTAGATGATTCACAGGAAGAAAATAGATGGGGTGGCGAATGAGTTGGAGAGATTGGTTTGTTTTATCGTTTTCAACTAGACACTTTGGGTTTTCAGTAATGTGTTACACAGTGTATGTGTGTGTGTGTGTGTGTGTGTGTGTGTGTGTGTGTGTTATTTTCCAAATGCCCACCCCACACCCATCTAGACCTCACCTCCAGGGATTATGCTGTTACTGTACTTTATCACAGGTCAGTTATTTTAATATCTTCTATAGTTCATTGGATACAATTGATTTGATCATCTAGTGTGATGTTCTGAAGTACACAAAATACTATTAACCAACATGCTTGACCACGTGATGGGTCATCTAGTACTCTCTACTGTGATTCAGCCAGTCATTCAGTTAGTTAAACAACCAGTCAGCTAACAAGTCATTAAGTCAATCAGTCATTCAGTCATTTAGCCAGCCAGTCATCCACAGAGGCTGTAATTGCTTTCCCTCAGGTAGTCATTCACAAACGCCGATTTTTTAAAACATATTTCCCCGTCCACAGTGGGATTTTAAATCAATGAATAAAAATTACAATTGTATCAGTTTATTTCTAGAGAGGGACATATTCAATAGGCCTATTTGAGTTCATAGTGACTATACACCTGTTGTTGATCAGAGACAGATCTGCTCAGCCACAATATTTCTCATTAACTTTATGTTTTCATCGCAGCTTATGAAACAATACAGAACTCCTGGGATTCAACAAGAACCTAATCGATAACTAGTAAGGAGAAAACTCAGGAACTACAATATAACCAACACACTCTCTAACCATGCACAGGGAAAAATATCATATGTATTATTTATTCATTTAATATCACAGTTCACAGAGTACTTTCTGTTATTGTATCAGCTGATGTAACCTGAGTATAAATGCATAGATGCTCCAACATCCACTTGGTTACTAATTTGACGTAATATGACACCATCTGCTCGGTTTCATTCACCTGCTTTTTACCATCGTGGTCACACCTTTACAACAGGTTCTAATACAAACAGGTTCTAATACAAACAGGTTCTAATACAAGCAGGTTCTAATACAAACAGGTTCTAATACAAACAGGTTCTAATACAGGCAGGTTCTATTACAAACAGGTTATAAAACAAACAGGTTCTTACACAAACAGGTTCTGTTAGAAACAGGTTCTAATACAAACAGGTTCTAATACAAGCAGGTTCTAACTTAAACAGGTTCTAATACAAACAGGTTCTAATACAAACAGGTTCTAATACAAACAGGTTCTACTTGCCTTTTGACTGAAGATATATGCCGATGCAAATGTGTCCTTGACGAAGCATTTTGCATTTTATTTTTTATTGGAACATTTCCTAGATCAAATACTCCCACTCTGTTATTTTGCTTGGTGAGAACATATTCAGCTAGTGTTTGTCTGCTCGTGAAAACAAAACACCAGGCAGTTAGTTTGTTCTAATTTATTACTGTATCTCCAGGTTGTGAGAGCAACCTGATAATGTAGAAGTTTTGTATCACCTCATAGTCAACAGTATATGTGGGGTCTGGGTGACTGAGCTAACTGTGACAGTGTCCAAATGCAAATGTGTCTAACTAGTACCAGAGAGAGTGTGGAACATGGTCAGTACCCCGCTGCTCAGAGTGCCTTCACACAGCTGTGTCATTTTGTCATTGTATTCCAGTAACCAACAGATTCAGATCAGTACAAACAGGATGTTTACACAACAGGTATCAGCCAATCAGCATTCAGGACATTAAGCCATGTGGTTTAATATGTCTATTATATTACGGGCCTGTTAAAGATGCAGACAGACACATGAAGACCCACCGGTCCACTCCCACCCTGCACACTAGACCCCTGCACACTAGACCCCTAAAACCCACTGGTCCACTCCCACCCTGCACACTAGACCCCTAAAGACTCTAACCCACCGGTCCACTCCCACACTGCACACTAGACCCCTGCACACTCACCGGTCCACTCCCACCCTGCACACTAGACCCCTAAAACCCACCGGTCCACTCCCACCCTGCACACTAGACCCCTGCACACTCACCGGTCCACTCCCACCCTGCACACTAGACCCCTGCACACTTTGTTCGTTGTCTTTTTGTCTTTGTTTGGGAGTTGTGAGGATTGAGTCAGATGTCTCACATGTACTCTAGTGTGAGAAAACACAACAGTGGGCAAGTCATTAAAATCCCTGTCATGTTTTCTGTTAGTCTGTGTACCGTGATGATGGCTCTTTCACAGTAGTGGGAACGAAATACAGAATAAACCACAGAGCTGGACCTGAGCTGGACCTGAGCTGGACCTTAGCTGGTCCTTAACTGGACCCGAGCTGGTTCTTAGCTGGTCTTTAGCTGGTCCTTAGCTGGTCTTTAGCTGGTTCCATGCTGGTTCTTAGCTGGTCTTTAGCTGGTTCTAAGCTGGCCACTTGATATTGTTAAGAAAGGACAGTAGGAAATTGGGATTGACAGTTAACATGCAGGGAAATCTTAGAACTAGGGGAGGAGTTATCTAATGAGTGGGGGAGGAGTCATGTTTGGTGAGCCTTAGCCGCGCCTCCATCCCAGGATTAAATGTGGATTATGGGGCGAAGCAGAGGAAGAGAATTATGACAGAGAATGATCTTATCCAAGTCCTGGGATGAAGATGGGCTGTCCCACAATGCACTGTGGCAATATACCGGCCCTGGTTGTTACAAATGGACAACAAAATCAGTAAGATAATGCCTCACAATACTGTCACGTTATTAACAGGGTGACACATTATCTCGTTGTCCAATGATGTTTGTGATTTCTCTTTAAACTCCAGCAGCACCTGCAGAGATTCACTGAATATGCGGATGTCGTGCTAAAATTGTGTTCATATTAACACGTGCATTCAAACCTTACATTTACAATGGGAGTCATTTCACAACAAATCTGGGGAACGCTAGTAGTGAAACTATTTGATTGACTTCACCGGGTCACCACAATTGAGTCACTGTCATTCAAAATTCACTGAATTGCCAATAATGAATTGCTCTTGGTTGTTTTATCAAGCACTTAGCTGAAGAAGACGCTTGAAAAACGGGCCTCTCTAGCAGATGGTACCATTGTTACCCTGTTGTGCTTTTATTCACCAACATCAGTAACATCACAGGCGTTGCTCCTCTATCTTTTAACTGGCAGTTCTTTGAAAACGCCTGAAATTATGGGGCGTCCAGATGTTTATCTCAGACGGGCTGAGGGAAGGGACGTGGGAATGGCTGTTGTGCCAAAGATCATCTGAAGGAATCTTTTGAGCAGAATCTCCATTGTGTCGCCATCAAGTCATCTGAGGTGCTTTCACTGAATTTGCACAATATTAAGAAATGTCCTCAACCTCTGTGTCTTTTCATCAGAACACAGGCTGCTTTCACAGTTGTCTGTCAGCGTGTGGTTTGTAAACAGAGATAATGGTCCAGATATAGAGGCTCAGGCACAGAGGCTCAGGCACAGAGGCTCAGGCATAGAGGCACAGGCACAGAGGCTCAGGCATAGAGGCTCAGGCATAGAGGCTCAGGCATAGAGGCTCAGGCATAGAGGCTCAGGCATAGAGGCTCAGGCATAGAGGCTAAGATATAGAGGCTAAGATATAGAGGCTAAGATATAGAGGCTAAGATATAGAGGCTAAGATATAGAGGCTCAGATTTAGAGGCTAAGATATAGAGGCTAAGATATAGAGGCTCAGACATAGAGGCTCAGACATAGAGGCTCAGACATAGAGGCTCAGACATAGAGGCTCAGACTTAGAGGCTCAGACTTAGAGGCTCAGACTTAGAGGCTCAGACTTAGAGGCTCAGACTTAGAGGCTCAGACTTAGAGGCTCAGACTTAGAGGCTCAGACTTAGAGGCTCAGACTTAGAGGCTCAGACTTAGAGGCTCAGACTTAGAGGCTCAGACTTAGAGGCTCAGACTTAGAGGCTCAGACTTAGAGGCTCAGATATGGAGGCTCAGATATGGAGACTCAGATATGGAGGCTCAGATATAGAGGCTCAGGTAAACCAAGTCTGTTTCCGACCAAAACTGAGATGCTGTCCATCAATGTTTGTTGTTTTTGGCCTCATTAATTAAGATATTTTTTTCGCCTTCTGATCCGTGTATAAGCTTAAAGAAAACATACAATCTGCACTATATCATCTGAAATAAATACATGTAGATATTTAGCGTTTCCATGGATGTGTATTTCAACATAAAATCGCCAGAGAGACGATTAGAAAGGATAGAAGAGCGAGTGGTAGAGAAGCCAGCACGGGGGAGAGAGACCACACGGATGCCCACTGGGTAGGATGCCCACTGGGTAGGATGCCCACTCATGCCCCCTTGGGCGGTGGGAGGTTGTGAACATGCTGTCTGAAGTGGCACCCTGTCATCCAGCTGGCTGCCTCGCTCTGGGTCATATCGCAGCTGTGTCTGCCCAGTCGCGTCTGCGCCAAACACAGTCCGTAGTGTCTGTTGACCTCTGCGGCGCCGCGCTGACATGTCAGTGAAATTCACTTCCTTCCTAGTTGCCTTGGCGTCCAGAGTAAACATCAACCCAGATGGGCATAAAGGTCTAAAGATCTCACCACCAAGTGTGTGTCTGGCCTGGCCTCCTGCCGCTCAGCTCCAGTTCAATTACCGTCTGTTAATGAAGCTCCTTAGTCTGGCGGCTGGGTCATCCCTACCTCGCCTCCTCTGCCTCCTCCCAGACACTCAGAGGGTAAACAAACTGTTTGTGAGCCACCTGGGCTGTTTACCGTGTGGATTGACGACCTGGCCATCTGAACCGAGGCGTGATGCAGGACGAAGGGAGATGAGGCTGAGGCAGCCGTCCTCTGAGGCAGTAGACTAACTGGGTTTGACATCGCTATTTCTGCTGACAGGCTGCAGGGATGCCTCCTCCGGGGCCCGCTCCAGGACCCTCAGCTGAGTTTCTGGATGTGGAGTTTAGGATGTGGTAAAAGGTGGAGATCAGGAAGTGGTTATAGGTACACATATTTCAGCCACTGTAAAGTCTACACACCCCTTATGCAACCAGGTGAACGGTTTCTTTAGTTTTTAGAGCATAGGGTTTACTTTCTGTAGCATACGCCTAACCAGACAGGAATAACAGTGTCCAATAACAGTGTCCATGGTACTTATGAACTGGAATGATGATAAAGTGTCGTTGTCATTACATCACATTATCCATCTTATATCAAACAAGGCTTATATACAGACAACCACACTTATATTCTAGCATGGACACCCTGTTTGGTTTTCTGTATTGGCCATAACAGAGGGACACTGTAAATGCCACGTGTCCACCCCTGAATAACTTAACCATCTGATCTAGATCTGGAAATGAAGAGAAAGAGTTTACTGTCCTTTAACGGCAGGCCCACAGTGCAATGCTAACCATGTACACTCATATATGAATGTCCGGCCTTAGATATCGTCATCAACCTCTCAGCGTTTATCCTTTGTGTGGGACTCTGTATGCTGTCAGAGTCTGGCGTGTGTAATGCAGGCTGTATTTTGGGACAGGGGATTGGGCAGGGAACGAGGAACACCAGACTTTTTAAGATCAACCAGCTTGTGACTTACAGACTCCCGAACGCCAGTAGAGCGGATTAGCCACATGCTGTTCATTTGGACTCACTTTATCTGCCTTTAGAAAACGGCCAAGTAGTTATTCTGGCCTCACGTTATTGTCAGGCTCTCGTCCTTCTATTGTGTGTGGTCCAGTTTGATGCTCCATGCACTGATGTGAAGCAAAACCGAGCCGAGGGAAGAGTTGAGGCAGGGCTTAAATTGCAAAAAGGTTGCATTTTTCGACCTGATAAAGTGGAGGTTACCTGATGTTTCCGGTTTCAGTTCCGATTAGCTAAATATCAATAACAAAGTATAACGTGTTGCTAATCGCTCTGACCTCAGTTTATGTTTTGTTTGGAAACAAAAGAGGCTTATATATTATATTTGAGAGAGATGGAGTGAGTGTAAATGGATATGCGAGACCCAGATTAAGCGGAGAACAGAAGAGTAAGCGTCACCTCTCCCTGGAACCCCTGTCTATCTGTCCGTCTGTCTGTTTAATCCCTCCCAACAAGGCGGGTCTTACGAAGCAGCAGCATGTGGAACGCTCGCCATGAGACGGTAATCCACCAGAAGGAAGCGTAGATCTGTTGTTGTGCGTGTACAGGAGGGCATCCCAGAAATGTACAATACACCCCTGCTGTTATATGTGTTTTCGTCAATGCAAACAAAAGTCTACGTTGCTGTTTAGTGAATCACACTGTGATTTGGTTGAATGCCAAATATAAGCCCATTTAATACGAACGCCTCCTCCAGAATAACAGTCTGTCTCATGGTGATGTGCTTAATGTTTATCGTCTCTTATCGGCCGTGATTTGATGGTTAATAGTTTCATGAGTCCATTTGCAGTGATCGTCTAGTGGGCCGGGGTCCAGTGGTCCATAGTGCCAGTGACATCCATCGGTCAGCCCTGGTTTAATGCGTTGGCACAGGCATAGAGGAGCCGTGGAGATGGAGGCTCCGCCAATGGGCACAGCAGTCGTGCCAGTGTGTTTGGCTGCAGGGACACACAAGAAATGACCTGTATTACAAATTGCATTTGCTGGAGGTTTAGCAGCTTTCGCTTGTCATTGGTTGTAAGAACAAAAGGACAGACCATAATTTATTCCACTTGGAGCGCAGGTAAATTATATAGTATTTAGAAGCGTTGAGGAAGGTCAATTCATTTGTAGCAGACCTCTTTTACAACGGATTGAATACAAGGTTGGACAGAAAGGGCTTTGTGCAGTTTCTTTGAAATATATTAATTGCAACAACAACAAAAGATGCTGAAATGCGTAACGTTTATTTTCTGGATTTAGGGATTGAGAGCCATTGTGTTGCATATTGGGTGGAGGTGTGGTCATGACATTAACAAGAGTAGTGCTTAAAAAATAATACAAACAAATTCAAAATGTTTCTTTTGAAACATTATTATTTTGGGGAATATATCAAAGCAAATAAAAAGGCCTATATGTTCAGTATTGCTTAATACTTTAGTCACCAGCAAACCCCGGTTAAAACTCAATTTAACTTTAATAATAAATGACCTCAATTCAATTTAGAATCTGTTGTACTATTAGAAAGCCCCGGTCCACACGAGTCGATCAACCAATCTGAATAACCTGAAGACCATCTGCCAAGAAGAATGGATCAGAACATTTGTAACACAAATAGCAGTGAAATGGGGACGCTTATATTGTTCATAAAGTGCCTCTACTAAATATGAATCACTAAGGCATCTTCTGTTGGATTTGAAAAGTAGATCTAGGTTTCAAATGGCTCCCTGTTGAAACACATAGAATATATGAATCTAACTAAAAATACATCAGGTTGTACATCTGCCTTTGTGCTAGTCATTAGCACTGTACTAATAGTGGTTTATTGAGTTTATTTGGTAACATGAACTTAATCAGGAAGAAACAATATTCAGAAATAACACAGTCAGTAAGCCGGCAACTTCTTGGCTGTACAACATTGTACATCAATCAAATTGGTTTATGTTATATTAATGACAGAGTCCAGGTGACCTGTCTCTAATATTGGCCAGTATCATACAGAACATTCAGAATGGGTTCAGACCACTTCACATCATTACAGGTTTATTCTAAAAGGGATTGATGTTGGATTAAAAATGTATGTTTTCCCCATCCATCTATCACATAATAACCCATAATGACCAAGCAAAAAGAAAATATGTTTGCAAATGTATAAAAAACAACCACAGGTTTGTCGATCCATTGATCATTCTTCAGTTGTTTATACAACTCCGTTGGTCTCACACCTGTGGTAAATTCAGTTGATTGGACATGAATTAAAAAGGTCCAAGCATTTAAACCTACACCAGGCATGAACGCGGCACCTGTTTCGTCTCAAATTGCCGATGCTGAAACAGTGAACACAAATCTTTATTTAGATGGGCTCGATGCTGATGGGCCCGTTTTGTATCTACGGAAAACAAAATATATAAGTTACACGATTAAAACCCATCAAAATGTACTGCTCATTATTTCCTCTGGCATATATTTTTCACACCCCCCTCTTCTCCTTCTTTCTGCATTTCTTTGGAGAAGAAACAGAAATGATGTAGATAGAGCAGGAATATGTGTGATTTTCACGGCCAATACAAGACGATTTAGTACACTGACTAGCATACAGGATCCGAATGGCCAATGTCATAATTCAAATTTCAGCACACTGTCAAGCAGTTTAAATACACGCTATATTTCCCATAGTGTTCATAGAGGAATACTGCCCATCTCGACAGAGCGATGGATCTTCTTTGGGTTGGACATGTTTACTGTTGTCCTGTGTACACTAAGTTTGTTTCTACTTTGTTGACCTTGTCAAACAGACAGTGACACATAGTGAAGCCTCGATTCCACTCGTGAATTATTCATTGCATAAACTGAATAGATCCAATGGGACACAACTTAAACTGGTTTCCATGGTAATTCAGGAGAGCATTCTCACAAAAGCAGGACCCAGAGGGGAGGTAAAAATAAACTGTCAGTGATTCTTGAGAAAGTTAACAAGACACACAGGGAATTGAGACACTACCATTAGCGTCAGAGTCAGTGTCAGTCTCATTGTTTTGTGATGTCTCATGTTAGATGACAGCACAGAAAACACTGGAACCGCACGTCTCCAACTGATAAAACCACCAGAAATGTCTGTGCGTTGTTTGATTCACAGCGTGACGATAAACAAGTGTTGGTCATTGTTTTGACAGCACTATATTCTCTGTTTCTTTCGGTTCGATACGATCACATAACGGAGATTGAACAGAGATGGGTTAATGCTCACCTGCAGCATGTTAGCATGTTAGCATGTTAGCCCAACACAAAGTGGATGCAAAAAGGCCCTTCATTCTATTAGCTCTCCCTCTGTGGTTCGGCTAGTTTCAAGACAAACAGACCCCTTGATCTCCCAGCTAAGACTCATGGGGATGCTGAGATCAAAGCACATCTCTCTCAGTGAGAGCAGTGAGAGCCAGAGGGAAAGAAAGGACCTAGATGGAGGAATAGAATGGAAGGAAGGGGTGGTTGTGTGTTTGTGTGTCTGCGTTTGAACTGTCCTCTCCTGGAAGTGAGCGGTCTGGCAGGTGGACGGATGAAGGGGCTTAAAGAGTGGCTCCACCAGAGAACCCCCCCTCTCTCTACCTCAGACCCTACTAATAGATGCCAGTCTCCTGATGCCATGCCGCCCCCACCCCCCTTTCTCTACCTCAGACTGTACTAATAGATGTCCTGATGTCATGTTGGCCCCATATCTTCTTTCTCTACCTCAGTCCGTACTAATATATGCCAGTCTCCTGATGCCATGTTGGCCCCATATCTTCTTTCTCTACCTCAGTCCGTACTAATAGATGCCAGTCTCCTGATGTCATGTTGGCCCCATATCTTCTTTCTCTACCTCAGTCCGTACTAATAGATGCCAGTCTCCTGATGTCATGTTGGCCCCATATCTTCTTTCTCTACCTCAGTCCGTACTAATAGATGCCAGTCTCCTGATGCCATGTTGGCCCCATATCTTCTTTCTCTAACTCAGACCGTACTAATATATGCCAGTCTTTCTCTACCTCAGACCGCACTAATAGATGCCAGTCTCCTGATGTCATATTGGCCCCATATCTTCTTTCTCTACCTCAGTCCGTACTAATAGATGCCAGTCTCCTGATGTCATGTTGGCCCCATATCTTCTTTCTCTACCTCAGTCCGTACTAATAGATGCCAGTCTCCTGATGTCATGTTGGCCCCATATCTTCTTTCTCTACCTCAGTCCGTACTAATATATGCCAGTCTTTCTCTACCTCAGACCGTCATGTTGGCCCCATATCTTCTTTCTCTACCTCAGTCCGTACTAATATATGCCAGTCTCCTGATGCCATGTTGGCCCCATATCTTCTTTCTCTACCTCAGTCCGTACTAATATATGCCAGTCTCCTGATGCCATGTTGGCCCCATATCTTCTTTCTCTACCTCAGTCCGTACTAATATATGCCAGTCTCCTGATGCCATGTTGGCCCCATATCTTCTTTCTCTACCTCAGTCCGTACTAATATATGCCAGTCTCCTGATGCCATGTTGGCCCCATATCTTCTTTCTCTACCTCAGACCGTACTAATAGATGCCAGTCTCCTGATGCCATGTTGGCCCCATATCTTCTTTCTCTACCTCAGACCGTACTAATAGATGCCAGTCTCCTGATGCCATGTTGGCCCCATATCTTCTTTCTCTACCTCAGTCCGTACTAATAGATGCCAGTCTCCTGATGTCATGTTGGCCCCATATCTTCTTTCTCTACCTCAGTCCGTACTAATAGATGCCAGTCTCCTGATGCCATGTTGGCCCCATATCTTCTTTCTCTACCTCAGTCCGTACTAATATATGCCAGTCTCCTGCCATGTTGCCATGTTGGCCATGTTGGCCATATCTTCTTTCTCTACCTCAGACCGTACTAATAGATGCCAGTCTCCTGATGCCATGTTGGCCCCATATCTTCTTTCTCTACCTCAGACCTCAGTCCAGTACTATGTTGGCCCCATATCTTCTTTCTCTATGTCCAGTCTCCTGATGCCATGTTGGCCCCATATCTTCTTTCTCTACCTCAGTCCGTACTAATAGATGCCAGTCTCCTGATGTCATGTTGGCCCCATATCTTCTTTCTCTACCTCAGTCCGTACTAATAGATGCCAGTCTCCTGATGCCATGTTGGCCCCATATCTTCTTTCTCTACCTCAGACCGTACTAATAGATGCCAGTCTCCTGATGCCATGTTGGCCCCATATCTTCTTTCTCTACCTCAGTCCGTACTAATAGATGCCAGTCTCCTGATGCCATGTTGGCCCCATATCTTCTTTCTCTAACTCAGTCCGTACTAATATATGCCAGTCTCCTGATGCCATGTTGGCCCCATATCTTCTTTCTCTACCTCAGACCGTACTAATAGATGCCAGTCTCCTGATGCCATGTTGGCCCCATATCTTCTTTCTCTACCTCAGTCCGTACTAATATATGCCAGTCTCCTGATGCCATGTTGGCCCCATATCTTCTTTCTCTACCTCAGACCGTACTAATAGATGCCAGTCTCCTGATGTCATGTTGGCCCCATATCTTCTTTCTCTACCTCAGTCCGTACTAATAGATGCCAGTCTCCTGATGCCATGTTGGCCCCATATCTTCTTTCTCTAACTCAGACCGTACTAATATATGCCAGTCTTTCTCTACCTCAGACCGTACTAATAGATGCCAGTCTCCTGATGCCATGTTGGCCCCATATCTTCTTTCTCTACCTCAGTCCGTACTAATAGATGCCAGTCTCCTGATGTCATGTTGGCCCCATATCTTCTTTCTCTACCTCAGTCCGTACTAATAGATGCCAGTCTCCTGATGCCATGTTGGCCCCATATCTTCTTTCTCTACCTCAGACCGTACTAATAGATGCCAGTCTCCTGATGCCATGTTGGCCCCATATCTTCTTTCTCTACCTCAGTCCGTACTAATAGATGCCAGTCTCCTGATGCCATGTTGGCCCCATATCTTCTTTCTCTAACTCAGACCGTACTAATATATGCCAGTCTTTCTCTACCTCAGTCCGTACTAATAGATGCCAGTCTCCTGATGTCATGTTGGCCCCATATCTTCTTTCTCTACCTCAGTCCGTACTAATATATGCCAGTCTCCTGATGCCATGTTGGCCCCATATCTTCTTTCTCTACCTCAGTCCGTACTAATAGATGCCAGTCTCCTGATGTCATGTTGGCCCCATATCTTCTTTCTCTACCTCAGTCCGTACTAATAGATGCCAGTCTCCTGATGCCATGTTGGCCCCATATCTTCTTTCTCTACCTCAGTCCGTACTAATAGATGCCAGTCTCCTGATGCCATGTTGGCCCCATATCTTCTTTCTCTACCTCAGACCGTACTAATAGATGCCAGTCTCCTGATGCCATGTTGGCCCCATATCTTCTTTCTCTACCTCAGTCCGTACTAATAGATGCCAGTCTCCTGATGCCATGTTGGCCCCATATCTTCTTTCTCTACCTCAGTCCGTACTAATATATGCCAGTCTCCTGATGTCATGTTGGCCCCATATCTTCTTTCTCTACCTCAGTCCGTACTAATATATGCCAGTCTCCTGATGCCATGTTGGCCCCATATCTTCTTTCTCTACCTCAGTCCGTACTAATATATGCCAGTCTCCTGATGCCATGTTGGCCCCATATCTTCTTTCTCTACCTCAGTCCGTACTAATATATGCCAGTCTCCTGATGCCATGTTGGCCCCATATCTTCTTTCTCTACCTCAGTCCGTACTAATATATGCCAGTCTCCTGATGTCATGTTGGCCCCATATCTTCTTTCTCTACCTCAGTCCGTACTAATAGATGCCAGTCTCCTGATGCCATGTTGGCCCCATATCTTCTTTCTCTACCTCAGTCCGTACTAATAGATGCCAGTCTCCTGATGCCATGTTGGCCCCATATCTTCTTTCTCTACCTCAGTCCGTACTAATAGATGCCAGTCTCCTGATGCCAGGCTATCAATAACATTCTACTGGTTCCTCTGTGGCATTAGGAAACATTCCATACCCTGTTTCCAGTTTCCCCAGGATATTGTGAGTAACACTAAACGTGAAAAATCTTTGACATCAGAGCAACATTTTTATGACTGTCTACCTGTAATGCTGCCGTACATGCTAATCATAGCTGTAATATTTGTATGGGATTAATAATTACCCCGAACTGACTTCAGTGCGTAATTCCAAACACCGAGAGAAAGGACAACCGAATGAATTATGTTTGCCTAATGAATAATTGAGTTCTGGATAAGATAATGTTGTGTTCTCTGCGAGTCAAGCCATTGTAATGCTGCACATTAAGAGTGTGACATGAACATAAGACAAATGTGTCAGAATATTTGTATGGGATTAATAATTACCCCGAACTGACTTCAGTGCGTAATTCCAAACACCGAGAGAAAGGACAACCGAATGAATTATGTTTGCCTAATGAATAATTGAGTTCTGGATAAGATAATGTTGTGTTCCGCAGTCTGCAAGTCAAGCCATTGTGGGTGTTTAAGCAGTGCACTGCACGTCTGGTTGATTTCACATTAAGAGTGTGACATGAACATTAGCAGACAAATGTGTCCCGGTTCCAGACATTCCCATGTCGGAAATATTACTACAGGTGTTCTACTTTACCGTAAAACGTTGATGTACTTTCTATTACAGGCCAATATGAATAAGTATTTATATATATATATATATATATCAGTGGAGTATTCAAACAAACACATACTGTACAGCGTGTACATTTTCTATACATATTTGATTAAGTTGCATATAAAGTGCATTATAAGTGGATCTTATTATTATGTAGAATAAATGACCTAGAAGCCCTTATAGTAAGTTAAAGTTTCAACGTGCCAACTTTACTTGAAATATTCAAAGAACAAAAAGGGAAATGAAGAATAACAATGGAACAGACATTTTCAATTAGCTAAGGAGAACCATGCTGTTTGCATCACTAGTGACGACTGTTGCAGTTGCTATGGAGATGGAACAATCTTTCAAATGGACCCAGATGTCTCTGAGTAAGGGATGGACTCCAATGTTCTGTGCATTACATTGGAAATAATGGACTTTTCATTTTCCCAAGCCAAATGGAAATCTTTCCCAAGAAAACGATACGAGGCATATTTTGTCTAAAACATATTTTTGAAATATAACTTTAATGTGGACGAGTGAATTCATATTTCTGATAACATTACGTTTTAATAACTTGCCCCATTAACTACGAAGCAACTTCTGTAGTAATAACATTGTAGTACTTTAGTAACATGTCAATGGGTTATTACACAACAGAAACATAGAGCTTGTGTACTTGCACATAGACTTGGCAAATGTTTTTCCACATATGTAGTTACTGATATTACTGTTCTTGAAAATGTGCTAATTAGTGTTGTCAATATATTCACTTAGCCCCCAATGGCACGATTCTATTTCTGTACTATATTTATTTACCCGTGAAATTTTATTCAGAACTTGTCTCTCTTTTTGGGGTCATTTCCATGAAAACGTACATCAAATGAGTTTGAGTAAGATTTTTTGCTAAATGAATGGGAGATAAAGTCATTCACAAGGTTAGAAATACAGATTTTTGATTCAAATAATAATTGTTTCCTTCGTTAAAGAATCCACCATTTGCAGCGTTTATAGCCTGGCAGACCTTTGGCAATCTAGTTATGAATGTGTTGAGGTAATCTAAATAGGTTCCATCACATGCTTCCTGAAGCTCCTCCCACAACTTGGACTGGCTCGATGATTGGAGCTGTGCTTTGGGTCACCGTCCTGTTGTTGTGCACAGATTTCACGCAAATTCAATGATCCGATTGGCAGGTGTCATGCTTGAAAACATGTAAATTTGATCCTATTAACTTTGGCATCATATATGTAGCAACACGACACCAGTTAATGACAGTGTAAAGGTCACAGTGTAAAGGTCACAGTGTAAAGGTCACAGTGAAGAGTTTAGAAGACAGCACTGGTGACAAAGCCGATGGCAGTGGAGTAAATTACATACACGTATCGAGCCAATTAGCACCAAGACAAAAGACGAGGATTGGTAGAATGTTCGTGTTTACACTGTTTTATTAAATTCCAGATTTAATTATCGATGGGAGGTGGGTCATCTGAATATTAATATTTAATGAAGTCATTTACCAACATGTTTGTTGTTGCCAAACTCCTGAGCCTCCGATAGGGTGAGGTTGTTTAGGGGCGTGGAGGGTGAGGATTTATTTCATTATTGTTTTGGCATTCAGGACCACAGTGGGTGGAGCTTAAAGAATGCATGTTATTTAAGCTGTATTGTAGACTGGAAGGCACAGTATTCAATGTGGAGGATATAATCACTGCATTTATATACAGTATCTGCAGATCTCCCATGTAAACACCAGATGTGTTAACTGCAGGTTGTTGGATTTGTATAATGTACAACGTTTACCTGGTCAGATCCTTTTAAACGAACTAACTTCTGACAGATCTATAGGCTGATAAATCTGTAAATAAGGATGTACGGATGACAGTGTTAAAGGTTTAAATCAATAATAATCGTAGCACAATTCTACTTTTTGTCTGAAGCACACAGGATGTTTTGAACCTTTCCAGATACCTTCATGCCCTGACTGATCCACAGGGAGAATACTGTTGTACGTCAGGTTGAGGTTAGCTGTTGGTTGACCAGACATTCGACCCTTTAGATAGGTAGGGCTGGAATGAAATAAGTCTAGAACGGTAAACGTCTAGCTTTCTACTCCCTTTGAAAAAGAGAAATGATGGCAGCAGCTTGTCAATCCTGTGGGATTACAGCTGTTTGTAATTAGTGGTTTAACAAGCAGCTAATATGGGCTGAGATTCGTATATTCTAACTCTGATATTCTCACTCATGGACAAAGCAATGAAAACCGCCTGTGATTTCACAATATTTCTATATAGCCAATATCAATAACTGTGAATTCACAATATTTCTATATAGCCAATATCAATAACTGTGAATTCACAATATTTCTATATAGCCAATATCAATAACTGTGAATTCACAATATTTCTATATAGCCAATATCAATAACTGTGAATTCACAATATTTCTATATAGCCAATATCAATAACTGTGAATTCACAATATTTCTATATAGCCAATATCAATAACTGTGAATTCACAATATTTCTATATAGCCAATATCAATAACTGTGAATTCACAATATTTCTATATAGCCAATATCATTAACTGTGAACATTTCAATAGCATAAACATGTTAATAATCTTCAGGTGGCTTATTCATTTTGCTTTGTCGTGTGTGTAAAAATTAAACATGACCTTGGCTGAAACATTTACCGTATTCCGTTCCTGAACAGATACAATATGCACGACAATAGGATTCCAGGTCCGTCACATTAGATAAATATAACGTCTGCATACTGGAATACCGTTCGATAACAAAGCAGTCACAGCCTCATATTAGGCAGCAATATAATTAACCCAACATGGCCCAGTGCTTCTACTCTAATTTAACCAAACTTAATTATGGAATTATATTGTATTAAACATTGTACTGACATGCTATTTAATTATCCAATTGATCAATATAATTGTTTTATTCGTTAAGGTGTCTTCAAGATTGTATTCATATCGCTGATATGAATACAATCGTACAGAGACATTGTATGACATGGGTAATCTACAAGATGTTTCAGACTATATAATAAAGTCCGCAATAAAGCTTGTGACGTAAAAACATGATGATCTATTGGGCAACACAAGGATGTTGCGTTATTTCAAACGACTGTCGATGCTCTGCAGAATATAACTGGCTTTTCTGATGATTTGTATCGTTGAAACAGGTAGACACCTGGCATTTGTATTAATATCTGCTCCCTTCGAGTACTTTCATGTAATTTTGTGGAAACGCACATGCATACGAGAACAGGCGTGAGAACCTGTGCACGCATGATCAAACACACACACACACACACACTCTGTGTGTCAGTCTGTCTCCTGTCTCTCCGCCAAGTTAACTCGGGCTCAACAGGGAAAGGGCAAACCCTGTTCAGCCCATTTAAATTCAGCCTGGCACATGGGCACTGACAATTGCAAACTAATTAATAGATGTTATGAATAAAAACACTTTGATTATGAGAAATGGGCTGCCCTCCACCACATTGTGCCGGCTGTCATTAGTATGAGGACACATGTGTGGTGAATCACTAAAGCGTCAGAACGTCAGCTGAGCCGTCGGGCTCCTGCAGTCTGAGACGCTCCAGATGCCCTCTTGATTAAACCTCCCCCAATGTTTAATTCAGATCCCGCCGCCCGGCCCAGCCGCCTGTCCCTGGCTTCTCTCTCTGATTAGTTTGGGCCGTGCCAACACCATGGGCAGGCGCAGAACGTTGGGGAGGGGCCCCGGGAACAGACCAGGTCTGGTCAGGCCCCTCCACCCCATCTACATGGCCCTCCTGCCCTGTCTTCCCCCCTGATGACAGCCCCCCCCGCACTCTGTGGCACGGTGCCTTCTGCTCCACGGTTTCCATTATCTCCACTCCGGTCTGCCGTCGGTTAAGTTACCCGGGCTGACAACGTGCGTGGAGCCTGCTGACTGATCTCCATATCGTACACGGTAAACGCTGTAGCCGACAATCTCTCCGTCGTCACGTCCCTCATATGAGACAGATTGCCCAGCAGACACACAAAGCTTCCCTCCCATTTCATCCGTCATCTGCCTGCCCGATAGCAGAGCGGCATCCAGACACCAGGTATCTATCTGCCCCAAGCCGTCACGGACTGCTCCCTGGTTCCTGCGGCTCCTCTCGTCGCACAAAAGGAACTGTCAACATCTGGTTCCTAGCTTACCTGAATTCTCCTCCAAGGGGGCCCAGGGTTCCGTGACAGAACCGCCTGCACGTAGATCTCTATGGATACGCCTATCCTTCTGTCCAGAGGTAATATCGTGCCATGAGTGGATTATAGTTTTAGACAAAACATTTATTTGGGTAATGCAGCATAAAACCTCATTAGCTTTAATTAGCATCAGATATTATTCTGCAGTAAGTGGCGATGGTGCATAATAAAGGTTCAATCTAGTTCTTGTTTGGTCAATAGGTGTCATGGGTCTATTTAACCCCTGTTCCATGCTCAAAGACAACTGTAAATCTATTGTCCAGACAGCAGCTCAGACTGAGATCAGAGAGACCTCCAGTTAACCCGCTGGCTGGGTCTTTGTCTGAGGAAATCTGTGTCTTTCCCTTCAGGTGCTCACCTGCTAAGTACTACACATCACAGTCTGACCTGACCTGATATGTCTGTGTTTTATGGTAAGTGTTTTTGTTACACTGTAGATGTGTGATGCCACAGAGACATACTGACTGGAGGAGACATACTGGAGGAGACATACTGGAAGAGACATACTGAACAGAAACATACTGACTGGAGGAGACATACTGAACAGAGACATACTGAACAGAGACATACTGAACAGAGACATACTGAACAGAGACATACTGGAGACATGGAGACAGACAAGGAGGCAGAATCGTGTTAGCTCTGACATACGTGTAACGGTTTACCACTCTGTGGTTGTATACAGGAGGTGTACAGGAGACCTTATTTTCATAATTATTTTCATAAGTTGTGTGTGCATCATGTCATTGGTGTCATTAGTCAGCTACGACCAGTCTGTCTTAGACAAGTGTCTGCACGACTGGGGCTTGAATCCTGACAATTATGTATTTATGTATTTATAAGGGCTACAGCTGCAGACCCACTTGCAGGGTGTGATTAATTCAATCCGTTTTAGATGAATGAAACACGTTGGTCATGAGGTTCAGAGAGAAAACACTGCAGGAGAGACGAGGTGGGCAGGCCGACAGCTCTGGCCAGGTGAGGTGCTTGGATGACTCTGCTGACTTTGGCAAGATGCAACTTATCACATCCAAGTATGGTTTGGGGAGATGGCCATGGACTTCATTAGAGTGGTATGGCTTGTGGAGATGCCATGGACTTCATTAGAGTGGTATGGCTTTTGGGGAGATGGCCATGGACTTCATTAGAGTGGTATGGCTTGTGGAGATGGCCATGGACTTCATTAGAGTGGTATGGCTTGTGGAGATGGCCATGGACTTCATTAGAGTGGTATGGTTTGTGGAGATGGCCATGGACTTCATTAGAGTGGTATGGTTTGGGGAGATGGCCATGGACTTCATTAGAGTGGTATGGTTTGTGGAGATGGCCATGGACTTCATTAGAGTGGTATGGCTTGTGGAGATGGCCATGGACTTCATTAGAGTGGTATGGCTTGTGGAGATGGCCATGGACTTCATTAGAGTGGTATGGCTTGTGGAGATGGCCATGGACTTCATTAGAGTGGTATGGCTTGTGGAGATGGCCATGGACTTCATTAGAGTGGTATGGCTTGTGGAGATGGCCATGGACTTCATTAGAGTGGTATGGTTTGTGGAGATGGCCATGGACTTCATTAGAGTGGTATGGTTTGTGGAGATGGCCATGGACTTCATTAGAGTGGTATGGCTTGTGGAGATGGCCATGGACTTCATTAGAGTGGTATGGTTTGTGGAGATGGCCATGGACTTCATTAGACTGGTATGTTTTGGGGAGATGGCCATGGACTTCAACAGACTTGTATGGTTTGTGGAGATGGCCATGGACTTCATTAGACTGGTATGGTTTGTGGAGATGGCCATGGACTTCATCAGACTTGTATGGTTTCCCAGAGACTTAGAGGTTTCCATCTTGATTGGGCCCAGGGCCTCAGGACACTAGATAGGTATTATGGCACATTTTTCAGATCTGCCGTTACGCATAACAAAAGCATTACTCGACATGTTATGTTCCTGGTGAAACCCATCTGCACTGTCGGGATAGGAAAGACATAGAGGAGCAAGTCCCAGGATAAGGCTACCAGAATCTCCTTTAGTGAACACCTGCAAAATCACCTGTCAAATCACCTGTCAAATCACCCGTCAAATCACCCGTCAAATCTCCTGTCAACATCACTTCTTCTGAGTTGCTACTTCATGTAATAAGTGCAAAGGAGTTATCAACACTCCGGCTGTTGTTGCCTTGACCCAGACGAGACAGATTCAAGGTCATTGATTTTCTCTGTCTGTCTGTAAGCGGTGTTAGTTGGTTGCTGTTATTGGCATTGTCAGTTGTTACCATAATTTCACCAGGCAAGTTGATTAGGAACCAATTGTTATTCATAGCAACAAGCTGTGAGGAAGAGCAGTAAGGGTTAACTCTGTAGCTGAGAGACAGAACAACGTTCAGCTTGGCTGTAGGGCTTTAAAACTTGGGTCAGACCTCCTCACCATGAGGTCATACTGATGCTCCAAGGTTATTTACTTGGTGTGAATGTGAATCTTTAAGGGTTTTAGAGTGCAACTGTGTCCTTACGCTTCTGCCTATGAACCGTCCTTACTGTGCTCCACTATTGTATCTCATATCTACCAGGAGGAACATATTGTATCTCATATCTACCAGGAGGAACATATTGTATCTAGTATCTACCAGGAGGAACATATTGTATCTCATATCTACCAGGAGGAACATATTGTATCTAGTATCTACCAGGAGGAACATATTGTATCTAGTATCTACCAGGAGGAACATATTGTATCTCATATCTACCAGGAGGAACCTATTGTGTCTCATATCTACCAGGAGGAACATATTGTATCTAGTATCTACCAGGAGGAACATATTGTATCTAGTATCTACCAGGAGGAACATATTGTATCTAGTATCTACCAGGAGGAACATATTGTATCTAGTATCTACCAGGAGGAACGTATTGTATCTCATATCTACCAGGAGGAACATATTGTATCTAGTATCTACCAGGAGGAACATATTGTATCTCATATCTACCAGGAGGAACATATTGTATCTCATATCTACCAGGAGGAACCTATTGTGTCTCATATCTACCAGGAGGAACATATTGTATCTAGTATCTACCAGGAGGAACATATTGTATCTCATATCTACCAGGAGGAACCTATTGTGTCTCATATCTACCAGGAGGAACATATTGTATCTCATATCTACCAGGAGGAACCTATTGTGTCTCATATCTACCAGGAGGAACATATTGTATCTAGTATCTACCAGGAGGAACATATTGTATCTCATATCTACCAGGAGGAACATATTGTATCTCATATCTACCAGGAGGAACATATTGTATCTCATATCTACCAGGAGGAACATATTGTATCTAGTATCTACCAGGAGGAACATATTGTATCTCATATCTACCAGGAGGAACCTATTGTGTCTAATATCTACCAGGAGGAACCTATTGTGTCTCATATCTACCAGGAGGAACGTATTATATCTAGTATCTACCAGGAGGAACCTTTTATATCTAGTATCTACAAGGAGGAACCTTTTATATCTAGTATCTACCAGGAGGAACATATGATGTCTAGTATCATCTGCAAAGATATCTGATATCACCTCTCAGAAGGAATATGTATTTGATTTCATCTACTTTCCCATTTTATCATAATCTTGTGATGTGCAACATAAGATGCAGCTTGTCTAGATGATGTGTTGGAGTGATGCATTGAAATCGGTTTATTTGTATTTGCAGTGCGGCAGTGCATCGGGTTTTCAAGGTCTTCTAGCTGTTTTTGTTGTTTTATTCTATTCTGGGACGACATGGGCCCTGGAGGAGCTCTGGGTTTCACACGTATCACACAGGAATAAAGCCTGCATGACTTTCCAGTAATGATGACATTTCTGTTTTGCCAATAGGCTTTGAAGAATGCTGCTCTTCCCCATTCACTGTATCTGCTTCTAAGTGTCAGAGCACATTGAAAGGCTTTACTTAATTAATTGATCATAGCTTGATAGCTTTGTTTTGTCATCAGCTAGACCTCAACAAGCAGTGTCAGGCATCTGGAGGACGAGGTCAGAGAGAGGAATAGTAAGGTTGACTGAGGCAGAGTGAGCCTGAGAGATGTATGAGGCAAAGGGATGTATGAGGCAGAGAGAGGCCAGAGAGATGTATGAGGCAGAGTGAGCCAGAGAGATGTATGAGGCAGAGTGAGGCATAGAGATGTATGAGGCAGAGTGAGGCCAGAGCCAGCCAGAGAGATGTATGAGGCAGAGTGAGGCATAGAGATGTATGAGGCAGAAAGGTGTATGAGGCAGAGAGAGGCCATAGAGATGTATGAGGCATAGAGAGGCCAGAGCAAGCCATAGAGATGTATAAAGCAGAGTGAGCCCGAGTGAGCCATAGAGATGTATGAGGCAGAGAGAGGCCAGAGAGATGTATGAGGCAGAGAGATGTATGAGGCAGAGTGAGGCATAGAGATGTATGAGGCAGAGTGAGGCATAGAGATGTATGAGGCAGAGTGAGGCCATAGAGATGTATGAGGCAGAGTGAGCCTGAGTGAGCCATAGAGATGTATGAGGCAGAGTGAGGCATAGAGATGTATGAGGCAGAGTGAGCCTGAGTGAGCCATAGAGATGTATGAGGCAGAGTGAGGCATAGAGATGTATGAGGCAGAGAGATGTATGAGGCAGAGTGAGGCATAGAGAGATGTATGAGGCAGAGTGAGGCATAGAGATGTATGAGGCAGAGTGAGGCCATAGAGATGTATGAGGAAGAGTGAGCCTGAGTGAGCCATAGAGATGTATGAGGCAGAGAGAGGCCAGAGAGATGTATTAGGCAGAGAGAGGCGTAGAGATGTATGAGGCAGAGAGAGGCATAGAAATGTATGAGGCAGAGAGAGGCCAGAGTGAGGCCATAGAGATGTAGGAGGCAGAGTGAGCCAAAGTGAGTAAGGTGCCAGAGTAAGGCAGGCTGCGGTAGAGAGACAGAGCGAGGCAGAAGGTGGGCCTTTATGTGAAGGAGGCTGGTAGAGTTTTGTTACAGGGCTCAGGGTTGTCTATAGTAGCAGAAATTATATTTCAGTTAATAAGAGAGAGTTTAGAGGCAGCCACTGCAACAGATTGACCACACGTAGCGTTGGATTTTAATCTGTTCCCTCTCCCACATCAACCCCCCGCTGTGAGATGAATCGCAGATCCCGCTGAGGAGATTGCTCTGGTTGTTTGGAGGGGCGCGTACGTGCGTAAACAAGACGCAATTCAATTAATGCTTTTAATCAACTTCTCTGTATCCCCGGCCTATAGGTGATGTTATATCAGCACACATGGACACAGGACACATGACACTGAGAGTCTGTCTGAGTCACATCCTCATTAGGAAACTCCTGGCATCAGTGTCATGGTCACTTATCAATCCAGCCGGAAACATCCGGAACAATCAACTGAACTTGAGAGACAGAATGCAGTACGAGACTGTAGAAATGCAAACATGTAAATCAATAATTACATGGAGCTTGAAAGGATACTCTAAGACTTTAACTCAAGTAGATTTCCAAGACAATATCTTTTACTCAGGCATGAAATATTTAGTATTTTCCACCACAGTAGGAATATCGATGTGAAGGATATAGAATATAGAAATGGATACACCTACTGTGCTTACACTTTTCTAAACCTATTCATTATCCTCTCTACCTAAATGCATATTCAATGTACTCATTGTTTAGGTTGTCTGGTTTTACCTAAACCTTATTGCACCCATGGACAAAAAGACATAAGGTCTACGGGTTTAATTAGAAAGCAGCTACATTTTTACACTCTCATTGAAATAATTGACAGTAAATTATACAAGTCAGCTGACATGGTGACGATCACATGACTCGTAATCTTCTCCTGTTAGCATGCTAGCTAGTTACGCTAACGACTGTCTGTGTTTGTCCCTGTCCTATTTCGCGTTATTTGTGCGCCACACACGGATTTCATGAAAACGTTCAACCTACTGTTAACCCGTTTAAACTGCGTTAAATATGAAATATGTCAGGGTGTCCAGGCGGGTGAGTGAAATGTCAGGAGGATTAAATTAGATCAGGTAGGACTGGGGCCAGCTGGCCATACACTTTACCAGACTGGCTGCTCTTCTATAATAGAAATGTCAGTTGAGGAGAGGAGGGAATAGGAGAGGAGGGGAAATTGGGAGGGGGAAGGAGGAATTGGAGGAGGAAAGGATATGAGGAAGGGGGAGGGGACGAGGTTGCCTTTATCTTCCTCTCTGCTGGGTTTAAAAATCTGTGCTGACATGCAATTCATCATCGCAGCTCTCGCCAAAACTGCCCATAAGACTGCATTAGCCTCTGTAACTTTCCATCAGAATATTTATCCAAGTTGAGGATGACGGTGGATTGGAGATGCTTAAAACCCTGTTATTTCAGATGAGTTTCATAAATACACAGAGCCGAGGAGAAAGGCTGTGAGATTCTGCCTTGAAGCAGTTTTTTTAAAACATAAGGAGCTCCTAAACTACTGCTGCCGGTGATATTATCCAGGCAAATATAATATTGTTAAGAGCCCCATTGTAAGGTTTAAATACCCCCCCTCAATGACAACAATTACCAGTGGGCATCAGCAGGTTATGTTTTAAGTTAAGGATTTAAATAAAAACGTCCTACTGAATTAATTAAAATGTGAACATTCTCACCGGTTCATTTATCAGTTCACATCAACTTGTAATCGCCTTATACTCGCTTTAGATACTTGGGGTACTCTCCTTCCCAGTTAAACCACACTGGACTTGTTAATCCTATATTGGCATCGTTCTGTGAGATGAGAGAAGATGAGAGAAGACACGCAACTCAGACTCAATCATAATTTTTAAAAACAGTCTCAGGACTGATTTGTTCACGTTAGCGTTTCCCACGGATTAGCCTGGTCTTTTGATTGGATGTTTTTGTTCAGTGCCCTTGGATATTCTGAAAGGTGCTCAAAATGTCATTTATTATTATTATTTTGATATCCCCTATATAATATATATCATTATTGGGTATATAATGTATCGGGTATGTATTATATTGGGTATATTATATTGGGTACATATTCTATTGGCTTTATATTTAAGGCACAGAATATGTTTTGACAGACGTCTGTATGTAAGTTACTCTTTAAGTATTTGGATGGGAAATAAAACATTTTCAGAATCAATTGATCATATTTACTTTAGAAAGTATTGTCTTTGCATCAGTAACGGTCACAAAGTGTGTAAAACGATATCCAGCCTAAACCCCCCAAACAGCAGAACAAACAATATTGAGGAAGAAACCTAGAGAGGAACCAGGCGACTACTGGCTGGGCCTTGTTGAGCGTAGATGACCTTTTCTCGCTAAATTCTTAATAAAAAAAACGTTCAAATGACCAACGGATCAAACATTTACTGGCCCTCAAGACAAAATGTAAACGTCATTTGGCTTTTTAAAACCAAGCGCAAAAAAATTATCACAGTGATATTAGTGGGCGCAAAAGTCTAGTCCTCTGAAAAAAAATTAAATGTCAATTGGCTGTTCATAGGTGACTTTAAAAAGGTAAAAACAAATACCAAGGCAACCAGTTTGGCTTCAGGCAGTCACAATGGAAGTCTCCATGCAAAATGTGTGTGAATTGCAAATTTAAATGAAATGAAATCATACGCGATGCCTTAGAAAAGCACAAAACCTCATTAAAGACTATAATGAAATAATACCAAGCAAAGTGACTTAACTACCCAGGTAACTTAAATAACTCAACAGATTGCTAACTCACCCCAGCTGTGCACACTCAAAACAAACTTACCACAAACAAGACGAGCACCCCACTAAAAGACCTTAAGGTTTACCACTTATGACACTTACATTTATAAAATATATATATATATTCACATTGTCTTTATTTTCAATTTCTACACTTGCTACAATTGATAATTGTTTTCATTGTATTAATATTTTTATATAAATCTTGCTTTAATTATTTTTATTTGTTTATTAATTATTACCGCGTAGATGTCACGTGCCATGTCACAAGAGGTTCATTGCTCAGAATGACGCTATGTCATTAGGTTCATTTGACAAATAAAAAACGTTGATAATAGGGAAACGTATGCTAGGCTATGCTGGCGACAGACTACCTCTACTAAGCTAGCAGGCAGGCTTACAGCCGGTTTCCTGACCTGCACCCTCACCCATCTCATGGTGAGGTTATCGGAGTGAGATCTCTGTCTATATTCCTAGATAAGTGAAGCGCACCACCCCAGCTAGGATGGAGTTCATCGATTTTCAGCAGATCCAACTTGACCCAAAAGGAGAGTTAATTATCTCCACACTGGACCTCCTGCGGCGGGCAGAACTCCATCTTCAGCCTGCGATTGAGCTGTGAGAGTCGGCCGTAGATCTCCTCACTGCCCCTAGCTGGCAGGGGGCCACAGACTATTACTCCATGGCGGCACATCTTTCCAGCTAATTTACACGCTGACGCTAGGTTCTGCTTCGTGACCTCTGACTGTTTCATTCTAACATTGTAGGTGCCAACGTGAATAATCAGATCTTTTTACTCTCAAAACTTGCACCTGGTTTCAGAGACCAGTATGGGGACCTGCACCTGGTTTCAGAGACCAGTACCAGCACCTGGTTTCAGAGACCAGTACCTGCACCTGTTTTCACTGCTCTGCTGATTCCAACCTCAAGTCACTAATCAACAGATGTTGATAACCTTTAGTTGGAGTTGCTGCTTACATGCAGTAGAAAATCCATTTTTTAAAATGTTTGCTCAACAATGAGACTGCCATTTAGATTAACAAAGGTTTTCTGGAAACTAACACTTTACTGGTTACGGCACATAGTTTTAAACTCTAATTGAAATTTAATTCAAAGTAACTTTGCCACATTTTGAAGTTACCACTGTTTAAAATCAAGGAAAGTTATTCAGACGTCACGATGTGCTAAATAGATTTCTCAAAGGTGGTATGACAGATTTATGTGATTGCTTTTTGAGTAGAAATACTTAAAGGGCATGAGGATTAAGACTCATTCAATTACTGACTGTTTTCTTTCAGGAAATCTGAGAAGAATGCTTATTTAAGACTTTCCACATGTCCACGATTAGATTAGATTTAACTATATTGTACAACAAAATGCAGTTTGCATCCAACCAGAAGTGCAAAAGGTCAGTGCAAAAAGGTATGGAGTACAGTGTGAGGATGTGCAATTGACATGGATAAGTTAATGTGCAGGTATTCAGTTCAACAATGTAGCAAACATCAAATGTGCAGAGGGCAACACCAGTGGAGAACATCTGTACTGGTGGTAAATGGAGAGTACAAACAGTAAGCATTGTGCAAAAGGCTAATATAATAAATAGGCTAGCAGTGTGCAGGGCAATTGGAGTACCACAGGAAGTATTCCATTTGTGAGAATCTGGTTTTGGATCAGTGTTCAACTCTATTTCAGTCTCCCGATGCTCGTAAAGTTGTGGACCAAATATATGATGTCATAACCACAACTATTCTACAAGTTTTGGTTATTAAAACACAAAGGAATTTACCACCAATAATTGAGATCTCTGTTGTAATTTTTAAGTTCTTGATGCAAACCCTTTAGAGTAATCTCATGTAAGGTCCCGCTGGAACCAAAATACAGGTTGACCTTTGCATGGAATTACTTAATGGCTTTTTTCCGCCTCCAGAGAAAATCATTAACCAACATTGTTTACTCTTCTGTGGACTTTCCGTTGCAAATTGGTTTTCTTCTATTTCTTCTAACTGGACAATCTTCATTCATAGTAATCACTTAGATATTTCAATACCACGAGACAAGCCGGAGAAAACGCACTGTAATGGTGTAAAACAGAACCTGGTATGTCATTGCATGAGTGCCTGGACAAGTTATGACTCAAACCCGGTTTTAATCAACAGCCCGTACCCAAGGACTGCGTCTGACTTTCTTTATGGCATCTGTGACCTTTAGCGAGCGATAAAACTTGTCTGCCAATCTCCGTAATATCTCAGGGTCGCCACCTCATCTCTTATCGCCCCACTAAAAACACAAGCACACCCTAAACTGTCTCTCTCCAACCAGACGGGATGTTTCATCTCCAAATGCACGCTAGCTCCTGAACAGAATACGACCAGACATCAATTTTCCGCTGATAAGAAGACGCTTTCACAGGCCGATCGATAGGTGTGGGCTGTTTCTGTGCGCCCCCCACCCCACACCCCCCCAAGCCATCCGCACTGCATGTAAAATAGGATATTAGGCCGCTGTCCCCAGAAATAACCATTAAAAACACCCAATACCTCTGAAAGAGCTGTGGCTACAATATAAATCCATATATCCAATTATGACTCTAAAGCTAATCCAGCGCTAATTCTATTTCTATGGGGTAAATAAGAAAGGCCACACGCTCTGCAGCCAATTACATGTGAACAGAACCCCGTTCCGCTATGTGGACGAGAACGTCCTGATCCGTTCCTCCTATAGATATGGAGTGTTTCACCACGCCGTCCCTTCTACTGTTCTAGTGTTCAGTATAGAGGAACGAGGATCTCTTAGTACCAGCTGATTATCTCAACAAACACCAGCCTTGAGCAACACATCCCTTATTCACACGCGCGCTCGCTTGTCAGCGGAGGGAATTATTGATGTTTTGTTTCGGCGATGACAGCATGCTTAGATCGATAAAAACACGGGCGGCTGGAGTGACTTTATCCACATGAGCCGTGTTCCCGGGGCGGGACACGGGAGACGTACGAGGGGGTGCATAATTCCATCCTCCTCACAGACTTATCAGGCACATAATCACGATCGCCGTCAGATCCCAGAACAGTCCATCTGTGTCAGTTGTTATGGAAAAAGGCTCCGCATTCTGGAAAGCATACAAATCAATTGCTGCATTTTTTTCAGAAGATATTATTAACCCTAATTATCGGTATTACTTTAGTGCATCAGATGTTTGATACTGTTTGTGTGACTAAGATTGTGTTCTGTTTTAAAGGAAGACAGAGCCCCAGAATGTGTGGCAGTTTAATAGTTTTAACCACTTTCTGAGTGGGTCCGATGTTCTGCTGCCTGGAGAAGGATAGAGTACTGTTGGTTTTATGTCCTGCTGATTAAAACACCACATTGATGACACCCTGATGACACCCTGATGGCACCCTGATAACACCCTGGTGACACCCTGATGACACCCTGATGACACCCTGATGACACACTGATGACACACTGATGACACCCTGATGACACACTGATGACACCCTGATGACACCCTGATGGCACCCTGATGACACCCTGATGACACCCTGATGACACACTGATGGCACCCTGATGGCACCCTGATGACACCCTGATGACACCCTGATGACACCCTGATGACACACTGATGACACCCTGATGACACCCTGATGACACACTGATGACACCCTGATGACACACTGATGACACCCTGATAGCACCCTGATGACACCCTGGTGACACCCTGATGACACACTGATGACACCCTGATGGCACCCTGATAACACCCTGGTGACACCCTGATGACACCCCGATGACACCCTGATAACACCCTGATGACACCCTGATGACACCCTGATGACACCCTGATGACACACTGATGACACCCTGATGACACACTGATGACACCCTGATGACACACTGATGACACCCTGATAGCACCCTGATGACACCCTGGTGACACCCTGATGACACACTGATGACACCCTGATGGCACCCTGATAACACCCTGGTGACACCCTGATGACACCCCGATGACACCCTGATAACACCCTGATGACACCCTGATGACACCCTGATGATGTGTGGTCTCTGTCACTCCCAGGGTAGTGAGTGACTACTTATAGGTTCTCTTTTAAAGTGATAGAACCGGCCCAGCTATTAACCCTTCACCCTCCCTCAGACCAACACTACCCTCTCAGCTCAGGGTAAAGCTGGGCCTTACATACAGGTGGAAGACATAGACGCAGATTATACGCCTGCTTAGAGTATCGTATATCTCAATGTTATACGAGATTCACCACATTACCAATGTCAATGATCAATTTGATGTTACTTTAATGGACATTTTCTTTTGAAAGCGGGGACATTTTAAGTGACTCATAACCTTTGACCAGTAGTGTATTTTGCATAAACCCTGAAACAACATTGATATTTACACTGGACTCACTTGGAGTGGAAACGGATTTCCACATTAAACAAACCTTGTTTTCGGGAGGCGCTGAAGAACAAGGCTGACATTGATGCAGATTCCAGGGCATCCTGCTCTGATTAGTTTTCTCAGGCGCCTGTCAATTTGTTTCACGGCGTCTTTTGCTATTTTCTTGCATTTACACCACCTGTCCAGTTTGGATCGCCAGTTGACCTCTTGACCAATTGGTCAATTTTAAAGATATATTTCGTGGATTGATCTAATTGCTGTAATTGGTGAAACAGTGGGACACATCAGAATGTGTCTATGTGTGTAGATGTTTGTACATGCTGTCTTTTTTTAATGACACCAGTGTTACATCTCACTATTGCTGTCTTCACATGGTTTAGGCCGAATTAATAACATAACATTAAATGAGATTGCATATTGGCATATTGACATTTTTCACTTGAAAATTAAAATGACATGACATGATTTTATTAAGTCTATGTATGCATCCTTCAATGTAATCCAGGATTAGACATTTTCTCTGATATGGGAAAATGTTCCAATAACAAATCCTTTCCTCTCTTCTTTCCCATGCTGCCGTTCTTCTCCCTTCATTTACGACTGAACGGCTGAAATACACAGGTGAGCCGAGCATTTTGTCTCCTATTTATTGCATTATGTTTGGTTTTGTTCGTTTCTTCTTGATTGTGAGAAGATCATGAGAGAAAAAACATCAATTCTGAGGGCAAATGCCGGTTCAATTTGATACTTAAAAACATTCTGCTGACCCTTTCAATAAAGAGAGAGTGAAGTGAGACTATCCTTTAGACTTCTGTGTTCCACTTATGTCTCACTTTTGACCTCCCCCTGGCAACATCAGCCAGTAGCAACATCAGTCATAGTATTTCTGTCCGCCCTATGTGGTTGAGGTGTTTGCTCATACTTGGATGGACTCTGTGTTGATGTCGGCTAAACTGAGTCATTGAGGCCATTGACTTCAGCCTCAGAAGGAATGTCAGTCACTCCTGACGGACGTGTCTTAAAGACCTACTCTGCTTTCATAAAGGGGGGGGGGGTCCTTAATACCATTTGATGCTCCAGAAACTGCATTCAGTTTCGTTTATGTGAACAACCAGGCATTGTCCTCAAAGGTATGAAGAAATGATTGTGTTTATGCCGATCAATCTTAAGTGTTAATCATTTATAAAAAGGATTGAACGACGATCTCATTTAAACTACAACCACTGCAGCCTAGTTGAGCTGGCACTAACTGACCACATACCTGTCTGTTGCAATCTGTTGGATGTTTTTGTCGTATACATTTGTAAGAAAATAAAGCAAACTGAAGTATTATACCCCAGTGTTGTGGAAGCTCTCAGTTACACAGATGAAAGAAATTACCCTAACGAGGATACCATTAGCTTTCCTAAGGCACCCATTAAAATCGATGTTACATTAATGTTTAAAAAAACATGGTTGAGGGATCAGTGATCAAGCTGAGAGTCGGAAAACGTAGAGCATTCAACAGAAGTCGCAGAGGAAGTAACAGGAATGCATCGACTAGGAAAAGTATAGAACATTGGATATCCATGTGAGCTCGGTCGGATCAATAATCTCACCACCAAGAAAAGGCTGTTCCTCAAATGTTTCTAAATTTGGATGTTTAGAAGATACATCTTGCAGCTATATGAAATCCGGCAAACCACTGTTAGTCAAACAATCTCTATGTATCTGGTAACGTATAATCACATTGCCAGTTAAAATCTCGAGTCATATTATTGATAGCTCCTGAGTTTTGAACTCCAACCAAGGTGAAAAAAATGTCCAAAACTCAGGAGGGTCAAAAAGCCAATAAAACAGCCCCTCCTGAAGTGTGGACAGGTCAATATTTACAAATGTCTGTTTGCGTGCAATCTTTCATTTCTCTTTTCATTGCTCTTGTTCATTGCAAAGCTTTATCTCCCTTTGACAAGTTGTCACATTCTAGAGCCCTTTGTTCTTTAAAAAACTCTCATGAATTATGCAGCTGGCTCCAGACTTTGATGTTGCCGCTATCAATCCAGATCACTTTGGAGAACAGAAAGACAATAACTTTTTTTGGTTTTACGGATTCTTTGTTTGCCAAACCTGCTAGAGGCTTAGCTGATGAAAGTCTTCTATATTTATTATTATTCTGTTGTTGTCATTTCCCTGAAAGAAATCCCTGCATTGGGAAAATGTTAGTTATTGACATGTGGTCTTTAAAAAAGGTTCCATGAAGTTTAATCAGACTTTGTAAACACATGTGGTCAATGCTGTAAGAGAAGCACAATCATATCACTAATACTTACTTTTTGAGTGTGAAATGTGATTTCATTATAGGTTTGTACATGTCCTAGCTCATGATATTATAATGCATTAACTAAAGTCTGGCTACCCAAAACTGCTTGTATCAGCCAAAAGCTATGCTATGGATTTTCGTGTCTTCTCTGCCAAGAGTGGGTCACAGAAATGAAAAACCGATGGGTTCCATCCGATTGGGCCCAGAAACTGATGGGTTCTGCCTGATTGGTCCCAGAACCCAATGCAATGTGCCAGAGCCAAAATCCCTGTCGGTAAAAGAGCAAAATTGTGATAATCGTGAATTGCTTTGAAACTCTAGTTTAGAGATGATCCAGTAGCTAATGACGTTGTTTTGACATCACCTAAATGATTGCAATGGAAGGAGTTTGTGAGTGAAATATAGAGCGAACGATAATGTACCTCTGATGATTTATCTGACCTGTAGATGACTGGCACCAGGTGCTGCATTGAAGCCACAACTGTGATTTTGATATTTCTCCTATAAAATGTTCTTTGGGGAAGATCAATAAAAATACATTTATAATATTTACAGAACATTGTTTTTTGCATAGTTTATTCAATTACGCCCCCCATTGGCTATGAGTGTAGGTTTGTGTGAAGGTAAGGGCTACTGTTGGAAACTTGGGCTCATATAAGCTACAGTATATAAGATATATAAGGTTAGCCTCTGTGCCGTTGATAGCTAATACCCCCTGTAGCATTAGCCAGGGTTTGTATATGTCCTTGGCTGCTCCGTGTAAAGAATACATAGAAGTTAATAGAGAGCTTAACGTGATGGCAGGTGTATTGAAATAATCTGCACCTGGCGAGTCTCATTATGAAATAACTGTCTGTTGTGGGGAAACGAGCGCGACCGTCTCCGAATGCCGTGGCGTCTGACGCACGCTAATTACACGCTAATCAGAGTTGTGGAACTGATTGTGTAACACACTGTTTGTTTATCCTACGCCGATGTCAGGTCCTCGGGGGAAGATATTACATGAAGGTGGCTGTTGTGCCTGAAGTGTGTCTTGTGTGGTCGCAGTTTGGATGACAAGCGTGAAGAAAAAAACCACTGTCAGGCTGTGAATGTCATTCCCCTGTATGTTTATAAGCCTCAGAGTGATATGTGATATGTGACAGGGTAGGTCGGCGCTGGACTTTTAGTGTACCTGCTGAGATAAAAGGGCTTTAAAGAACTCCCTGGAGTCTCTGGGCAGTTTGGTGTGAGACAGCAGCAGGAGTGGAACAAAACAGAACAGATCTAAGGGTTAGTAAAAAATAAACCAGAGACTTGCCCTTTTCCACAGAGCTGTGTGTGTTTGTGCGTTTGTGCGTGCGTGTGTGTTTGTGCATGTGTATTTGCGCGTGTGTTTGTGTGTGCATTGGTACCTGACCTTGCGGTGACGTATCTCTGGATGTCTTGACATTTCTATCATGAAGCAGGAAAAAGGGCCACAGATCATCTTTATTATTCTCCAGAACTGATCTCTGCTTCCTGTTGTGTGCCCAGACCAAACCACATATCATTTACTGGACACAACCAGACAGCAATCCCACAACCCTGCCTCGCATTCGCCGGCTCCGCGGCTTTGTTGATTTGCTATTTTTTGCTTTTCTCCCTCGCCCTCGCCCTCTCTCTCTCTCTCCCTCTCTCTCTCTCTCTCTCTCTCTCTCCCTCTCTCTTTCTCTCTCTCCCTCTCTCCCTCTCTCTCTCTGCCCGCTGTCTTTTTCTCTCCTCTCTCTCTCTCTCTCTCTGTCTCTCTCTTTCGCTCTCTCTCTCTGGATCTTGTGTGTGTACAATTTCTGTGGACATTTTCCTGCCTCAGTTAGTCTTGGGTGGGCTGGCCCCAGGGACATTTCTTTCTATTCACCTCTACATTATGGTTCCAGATGCCTTGACAGATTTTGATGGTAACAACCAATGCATGTTTTTATTCCCCAGTGGTTCCAGGGGTTCTAGGGGGGCCAGGGGTTCTAGGGGGGCCAGTGGTTCTAGGGGTTGCAGGGGGCCAGGGGTTCTTGGGGGGCCAGGGGTTCTAGGATGGCCAGGGGTTCCAGGGGATCTGCAGGTCAGACATGGATGAATACCATTAGTGAAATTTCATTCATGTGTGTGTTTGTACAGGTTTTACTATCTTGGTGGGGACAAAAAGCCCTGCAATGCTAATAAATCAAGCCAAATCTGAGTTTGTGGGGGCATTTTGCCGGTTCCCACTGGGATTTAAAGGCTTACAGCTTCTGGATAGGGGTTCAGTGTGGTGGAGCTGTTCAAAAGTGGCTCTATGTGGTGAACAACATCATATTGCTCTCTGTGGTATAGAGGACAGGTTATCGCAGGTAACCTCATGATGAAAGAAACTAGAAGTTGGACTGTTTGGTCATCATTGTCCGGCACTGACCAGCTGCCTTCTGCTAGCGGGAAGGGCATTTCTGTAACCGTGGGTGACCCGGATGGGAGAGGTCATTGATAATCTCGCCTGCACATGGGTTTGCCTTGAGCCATGTGGGACCTCGATCGAGGCGATGACTCTTTCGACAGAACGTACAACGCTGTCGGAGCAGACAGACCTAAACCAAATGATGATGGCTGAGATTGATGAGTCAAATTCGGATGTGTTGCTCATCACTGACCAGTACTGCCCGTTAACTCATGTAACCACCAAACCCGGGCAGTTGGATACCTGTCTGCTGAAGTGGGGACTGCCTGTTTTGATTGATGTGTAATACAGTGTTGAAGCTGTTTTCCTGATGCTACTGCTAACTAATGTTAGCTATTTCCTTACTGTACACCAACCGTTTCTGCTGCAATAGGGTTGACCTGCTTCTATATAAGTATATTGTAAACGAATGGCATTCAGATGTGCACATTTCTCCACCTGACTGCTGAAGGACTAAAGTTATGCCAAATCTAGGTGTAACCTTTACCATATTTTAATTAGCTTGTGTCATGACGGTGTTATATCACCTTATGACCTGGTAAAAAACGTAAGCTGCATTACTCAGTATCACATTCTTATGACAGTGTTTGTGAACTGTTAATAGCAGGTGAATAAAGACTAGTAAATATTACATGGTGTCGTTGGTAGAGAAAAGGTTTCCCTTATAGGTGCTTACAGAAGAACCATAGTCATATTGAGACCGGTTGAACATGTCCACAGAGATAAAGACCCATTGTATTCAATCAATCATTGTGTCTTGCCATTCAGATTACTTCCAGGAAATGTGCGGCACAAGATCCACACACAATATTAATGGTGGGATTGCTTCAGTCTTTACAGCGAAAATAGATTGTCCCTGAAATTGTATTTGTTTGGAAAATTGCAGTTCTGTTCAAGGAAAATCTATAAACCTTGTTGATGATTGGCACACAATTCTGAAGAGCAATTTCAGAAGGCCAGCGTGACATAGATATTTTTGAAGATAAGTTGTAACGCAGTTTTCTAAAAACTTTTGCTGCATACTAAGTTGTACGGCTTGGCATTCTGGATGCTGGTGTACTTATGCAATATCCAGTCCCCCTGGCTGTCTTCATTGTGCTGTCTTCGTGGCTCTTCCGTTGTGTCTGGCTGTCTGTCTGTCCGTCCGTCCGTCCGTCCAGACGTGTTCTTTAGCATGCGGCACGATAGACTAAACCTGGCGTGAGCACGAGGCTCAGACAGCAGGATGTGCATGAGCCTTGGGAAGTAGAGTGGGCGGCCTGTCTCTCCAATGCTAAGAGAAATAGCGTCTCCGTCTCTGACACTCACCCACCTGTACCTGTGCTACATGTCAACCCAGACGACAGCTGGAGCTAGTTAGTGTGACAGGCGGTGATCATATCAATACACGTATTTAAACGCGCGATAAAGGGTTTTTATTCTACGGCTATCTATGTTGGCCTATTCAACATGGTTTATTTAGTAAGCAACGCCGGTATAGATTGGGCCTTGTACTGTTGGTGTCCTGCCTAAAGGGGATATCTCCTCTAGTGTCTGGTCTAACGCACACTGAAGTAGGGTTTTCTCTAGGGTCTCGGCCTGTGCTGAGCTCAATCATATTTCTTTTTATCCTGAAATGTCAAGCATTCTCTCCTGGCATGATGGAGCCACAACCTTGCTTGTAAAGATGACATGATGACTCACATGATACTGTATGTTGTTATTTTGCTATATATTAGCATAGCCAGTCCAATCACATCCACCAACCCTGCCTCCACCTGTTTGGTGACGGAGACGAAGCAGCTATGGAGTTGTGACAATGTTGTTGCTGAATAATAATCAATATTCAAATGACATGCTCTTCATTATGTTAATAAATCGGTAACAAATTACCATACCAATCTGGAAATAATGCACCTGGAATGGTTACTAAGGAAACTCATTGTATTCGCAAACCACAACTGGCTCCTGCTAATATCTTCCTCTGCAAAAACGTACTATTATATTTAACTTTTGTTGGGGAAAACTTTTACAATGAGAAAGTGTGGTCTGGTTTGGTATGGTCTGGTGTGGGCTGGTCTGGGCTGGTTTGGTGTGGGCTGGTGTGGGCTGGTCTGGGCTGGTGTGGTCTGGTTTGGTGTGGGCTGGTGTGGGCTGGTCTGGGCTGGTGTGGGCTGGTCTGGGCTGGTGTGGGCTGGTTTGGTGTGGGCTGGTCTGGGCTGGTGTTGTCTGGTCTGGTGTGGGCTGGTCTGGTTTAGTGTGGGCTGGTTTGGTGTTGTCTGGTGTGGTGTGGGCTGGTCTGGTGTGGTCTGGTTTGGTTTGGTCTGGGTTAAAGTACTTGCATCTTGTTTTTATGGATTATGACCTTTTTTTCCGAAGACTGCTGTATTTGTATGCTTGCTGTTTGCAGTTCCACGAGAGGCAGTAGTCCTAACCAACCTTACAACTGCTCTCACTCTGACTTAAGAAATGTGGCCCTAAGAAAAGTGGCCTTAGAAATGAGCCCTAAGAAATTTGGCCCTAAGAAATGTGGCCCTAAGAAATGAGCCCTAAGAAATGAGCCCTAAGAAATGTGACCCTAAGAAATCTGGAACTAAGAAATGTGACCCTAAGAAATGAGCCCTAGGACATGTGACCCTAAAAAAATGAGCCCTAAGAAATGTGGGTTTTCTACACAATGTGTCATTCATTTATCTACTAGCTATGTAGTCATTTCATTTTAGGGATCGTCTTTATTTCTTCATCATTTTTAGTTTGAGAGATTGATATCTACCTGATCACCCTCTAATTAAGCCACTACCTGATCACCCTCTAATTAACCCACTACCTGATCACCCTCTAATTAACCCACTACCTGATCACCCTCTAATTAACCCACTACCTGATCACCCTCTAATTAACCCACTACCTGATCACCCTCTAATTAACCCACTACCTGATCACCCTCTAATTAACCCACTACCTGATCACCCTCTAATTAACCCACTACCTGATCACCCTCTAATTAACCCACTACCTGATCACCCTTTAATTAACCCACTACCTGATCACCCTCTAATTAACCCGCTACCTGATCACCCTCTAATTAACCCACTACCTGATCACCCTCTAATTAACCCACTACCTGATCACCCTCTAATTAACCCACTACCTGATCACCCTCTAATTAACCCACTACCTGATCACCCTTTAATTAACCCACTACCTGATCACCCTCTAATTAACCCGCTACCTGATCACCCTCTAATTAACCCACTACCTGATCACCCTCTAATTAACCCACTACCTGATCACCCTCTAATTTACCCACTACCTGATCACCCTCTAATTAACCCACTACCTGATCACCCTCTAATTAACCCACTACCTGATCACCCTCTAATTAACCCAGGAGGACATTAGCAGGACATACATGTAATGCCTTGTGATGGGTCAGAACCACCCACATAATAATTCCATTGGACTTCTCCCCAGAGGTTATGGTGGTGCTCGGCTGTAAACGGACCCATCTAGGCTTGTGTAGCGTGCAGTCTCATCCATCAGTGTCAGGTCTAATATTGTGTTTCCCTGCTCCCAGTAGGAACCTAATGTTTTTGTTTACGCCGTTTATATTTTCAGACGTGTGTACTCACAGGTTTTGCCTGACGTTGCTCTCTGGCATCCTTCTGCCAAGGAGCATAAAAGCAATTTGAGAATTACAGGTACCCGTCGTATTAAAATACCTCCGTCGGCAGCACTGCTCCCTCACTCTCACTGGTCCCCGAGATCTGACTTCAGACCAGCAGACCGGGGAAATGGCCTCAGAATCCAGTTTTCCACCAAATTCTGCTCTGTCCTCAAATCTAATTGACCGGACTATTTCAGAGCACGCAGTTCTCTGAGGGAAAATAGGAATTTATGAGAGGCTGTAAAAACAAGGTGAATTCCTGACCACTGGTTCAGCATGTGGGGGGAGGTGGGTGTGGGGGGAGCTTGGCTCTGAACTGGCCATGTTAGCTGCTAACTAGGAGGCGTCATGCTGTCTGTGGGTCGCTCGCCGTCTGCCAGAGCAGCTGGATCTTCCATGACGACTGGCTGGCAAACGCTCACCTCCATGTCCTGCAGTTACCCTGTTGGCTGGCTACAGCCTGCCTGGTTAAAGAGATGCAGGGCTGTCCCACTCTCTCTCAGTATTGGAGCGCCGGGCTTGGCAGGGCTGGCGTGGAGTTTAATGAGCATGTCTCTGTCCTTTTGGTGCCTGTCTCATCCACCTGCATTCTGTAGGAGGACAGGCCTCCACCGGGCTGATAGCGCTAAGATGTGCCACGTCTGAGCAATCCAAGAGATGAAGAGATACACAGAGGGAGAGGGAGCAGGGAGAGTGGGAGAGAGAGAGACAGAGGAGGGAGAGAGCAGAGAGAGAGCAGGGAGAGAGAGCAGGAAATGAGAGCAGGGAGAGAGAGGAGAGGGGGAGAGAGAGCAGGGAGAGAGAGAGAGGGAGAGATAGAGGAGGGAGAGCTAAACAGAGGGAGGCAGCAGGGAGAGAGAGCAGGGAGAGACAGAGGAGAGAGAGGGGGAGAGAGAGGGAGAGGGAGCAGGGAGAGAGAGGGGGGAGAGAAGGCATTTGAACAGCTAGTTGGATGTTGTGATTCGGGGCAGGTTGTTCAAGTGCTGATGAGAGATGAGTGGGACATCATATCTGATCAGCTCCAGTTGACCATCTGGGGGCCCTGGACACAGAACAGCCCTCCAGCCTTTGTCATTTGTCATCCTGTCCTCCTGCCCAAACATACATCCAGATCTGTCTGCCTTCAGACTAAAAACAATGGCTGAAAAGGCGTTCAGTTGTGGGTCTCCTTGGCTGTAGAATGTACCAGTCAATATCAGGGCTACAGAGTCTCCGGCCTTGAAGACGCTTACAATAACTTGTAAGCTGATTTGCTGTGCTTTTTTTCTTGTGTCATTTTTGTCAACACCTGGTGTGTGTGTGTGTGTGTGTGTGTGTGTGTGTGCGCGTGCGCGTGCGCGTGCCTGTGCCTGTGCCTGTGCCTGTGCCTGTGCCTGTGCGTGTGCGTGTGCGTGTGTGTGTGTGTTAGTGCTGTAAAAATGAGATTTATTATTCTTATTATTCTGGCTCTCTTGCTAACACGCATATACACCTGTACACACACACGCGCGCACGCACGCACACACGCACACACGCACACCACTCAACAACTCCTAAGAGAGATATTGGACTTGTTAATTTACCTGGAATCTGTGGCTAACATGTTCTCTAGGACGTACATAAACTATCGCTGAAAGCAGCAAAGACTAACGATTGTTAGCGTCTTAGTGGCACTTCTTCCAATGAATAATAACAATGGGAATTTGACAGTTCATGTACAGTGAGAATATCAACAATTCCAAGCTCTCGCTCATTTTCTCGATGTCACTTCCTCCCACCACTCATGCAGAGTTCAAAAAGCTCTTAGCCCCCCCAAAAAAATGTGAAAGTCAAGGTATACAGGAAATATATCTTACGTATTCAGTGTTATTGTCCCATATTAAATTGGAATAATGTACATTTGATAAATTACCATACTGAGACATAATTACTAAATATATAGCTTGAATTTACCTAACAACTCCCGTAGCCTGTATTTTCTGCTAGTTTGACATTGTGGTTTCAGGGCCTATTGAGCCAAATGTTCTAGCACCCATAATAGCATTAGTCACACATATAGTCTTAATGTGTGTTATATGAATTCTGTTTTTTATGGGAATATTTTCCCATTTTGTACATACTCGTTCCTAATTCTAACCCCTGACTGAATAATCTATTACAGCTGATCCTATAGCAGTTCAGGATCACTCAAACAGTCTGGGATTTATAGAACTGAAATAAAGTCTACAGATAAACGTGGATTCAAATTAACGGGAGACTGCTTATAGCGTTGAAAATGCCCCCCCGTTCTGGAGTGTAGGGAGCGATCATTTAATCCTGATCACTCTTATTAATCCTGATCACTCTTATTAATCCTGATCACCCTTATTAATCCTGATCACTCTTATTAATCCTGATCACCCTTATTAATCCTGATCACTCTTATTAATCCTGATCACTCCTGATCACTCTTATTAATCCTGATCACCCTGATTAATCCTGATCACTCTTATTAATCCTGATCACTCTTATTAATCCTGATCACTCTTATTAATCCTGATCACCCTTATTAATCCTGATCACTCTTATTAATCCTGATCACTCTTATTAATCCTGATCACTCTTATTAATCCTGATCACCCTTATTAATCCTGATCACTCTTATTAATCCTGATCACTCTTATTAATCCTGATCACTCTTATTAATCCTGATCACTCTTATTAATCCTGATCACTCACTCTTATTAATCCTGATCACCTTATTAATCCTGATCACTCTTATTAATCCTGATCACTCTTATTAATCCTGATCACTCTTATTAATCCTGATCACTCTTATTAATCCTGATCACTCTTATTAATCCTGATCACTCTTATTAATCCTGATCACTCTTATTAATCCTGATCACTCTTATTAATCCTGATCACTCTTATTAATCCTGATCACTCTTATTAATCCTGATCACTCTTATTAATCCTGATCACCCTTATTAATCCTGATCACTCTTATTAATCCTGATCACCCTTATTAATCATGATCACTCTTATTAATCCTGATCACTCTTATTAATCCTGATCACCCTTATTAATCCTGATCACTCTTATTAATCCTGACCACTCTTACCTCAGTCAGATGAGAGGGTGTGGAAGCCATTGAAACTAATGACATCGTCTCTTCCTTTTCTCCCTCCAAGTTGCTCCCGCTCCTCCCTCACTCCGTTTTCTCCCTCCCAGTTTCTCCCGCTCCTCCCTCACTCCGTTTTCTCCCTCCCAGTTTCTCCCGCTCCTCCCTCACTCCGTTTTCTCCCTCCCAGTTGCTCCTTCTCCACCATCTCTTCCTTTTCTCCCTCCCAGTTGCTCCCTCTCCTCCCTCACTCCGTTTTCTCCCTCCCAGTTGCTCCCTCTCCTCCCTCACTCCGTTTTCTCCCTCCCAGTTGCTCCCTCTCCTCCCTCACTCCGTTTTCTCTCTCCCAGTTTCTCCCGCTCCTCCCTCACTCCGTTTTCTCCCTCCCAGTTTCTCCCGCTCCTCCCTCACTCCGTTTTCTCCCTCCCAGTTGCTCCTTCTCCGCCATCTCTTCCTTTTCTCCCTCCCAGTTTCTCCCGCTCCTCCCTCACTCCGTTTTCTCACTCCCAGTTGCTCCTTCTCCACCATCTCTTCCTTTTCTCCCTCCCAGTTGCTCCCTCTCCTCCCTCACTCCGTTTTCTCCCTCCCAGTTGCTCCCTCTCCACCATCACTCCGTTTTCTCCTCCCAGAGTCTCCCCAGGCTCCACACTGATTACACAGCCAGACTGAAGCCTGTCATCACCCCTCGGGAATGGGAACACCATTCTGTTCTTCACACTCTCTGTGACAAGTCAACCGTTTGAACTAGCTACTAGTCTCTAAACATATACGTAACCTGCCATCAGCCGCAACAACATCACACATACTGGGAATGTTTCAAACACCAGAATGTGTATGTCGCTTTAGACATATGTCTGGCAGGTGTATGTCGCTTTAGACTTATGTCTGACAGGTGTATGTCGCTTTAGACTTATGGCTGGCAGGTGTATGTCGCTTTAGACATATGGCCCTGTACTTACTGTGCTGTACTTACTGTGCTGTACTTACTGTGCTGTACATACTGTGCTGTACATACTGTGCTGTACTTACTGTGCTGTACATACTGTGCTGTACTTACTGTGTTGTACATGCTGTGCTGTACATACTGTGCTGTACTTACTGTGCTGTAGTTACTGTGCTGTAGTTACTGTGCTGTACTTACTGTACTGTACATGCTGTGCTGTACTTACTGTGCTGTACATGCTGTGCTGTACTTACTGTGCTGTATATACTGTGCTGTACTTACTGTGCTGTGCTTACTGTGCTGTCCTTACTGTGCTGTACATGCTGTGCTGTACTTACTGTGCTGTACATACTGTGCTGTACTTACTGTGCTGTACATGCTGTGCAGTACATGCTGTGCTGTACTTACTCTGCTGTACATGCTGTGCTGTACTTACTGTGCTGTACTTACTGTGCTGTACATGCTGTGCTGTACTTACTGTGCTGTACATACTGTGCTGTACATGCTGTGCTGTACTTACTGTGCTGTACATGCTGTGCTGTACATACTGTGCTGTACATGCTGTGCTGTACTTACTGTGCTGTACATGCTATGCTGTACTAACTGTGCTGTACATGCTGTGCTGTACATGCTGTAGAAATTCTCTTTGCAATGTTTCAAAAACAATATATTCCATTAATCTCTTCGATAACGGATGGAAAATCAAAACATGTTTTATTCTTCACAGATTGTAATTGTGTCTGTTATTCCTTCATTATCTTGTCTTGTGCCTAATTGTCTTAGATTTTGCATATTTACATTCATTTAAAAGGGTTGAACTGTTGTACAACCACCCAAGCTGTTCTCTAAGCAATTCATTTTTCTATCACATGACTGGATTTAGGTCAATTCAATTTTAATTCCTGTCAATTCCATGTACAGTTCCAACTCGCTTAAATGCTTTTCAATTAAAACGGCATAAGATTTTCAAACCCAGGAATGTGCTTCTTGTTTTTCATCCACAACAGGAGTCCCTCTCAATTGAGTGTGATTCAATAAAGCATCTTTCAATTCCACAGTATATTTCACAGGAGACTTGAAAACGCTGAGCTTTCTAATAATTGACTAATCCATGTTTTGAATGGGAAGGAAATGAATAGAGAAAGTGTAAGTTAGAAAACCCTAATGGATGGAGATTAGATCTGAGGGCGCTGGGTAATATGCAATTGAAAAACAACATGTAGGATTACTGCAAACTGGTTTAATGTAAGACATCACAACCTGATGTGTACAGGAGTGGCAGTAGGGCACACTCATTCCCTGGTAGCAGATATTGGAGCAATCAAACATCCACATTGTGTAAGGCCAACACCTTTATTTAGTTCCCTTTGAGTCAGTCCCGGTGGGATTGCATTGAGTCAATGTGTTCTCAGTGTAGATGTGCATTTCATCACTACTGGAGCTTCAACTTTACATTCTCCCCACGTGGGTTTATATTTGTGTTATTTGGGTTTTGGTACATCTACATCACAGCAGCTACATTTCTCTAGCATGTAGCTATTATGCTAATGTTGTGACACGGGCCTCTGCCTTGGTTCCGCTTCAGCTAAAGGTTGGTTCTGACGAGCTACTTGGATCCGTTTAGTACAGTATTTTAAAGTCTGTAAAAAGGGTTTGGGGTTGATTAAGTGGAACACAAAGAGGCTATAATGATTTAAAATATGTTCTGGTTCCACTTATTGAAGCCTGAGGGCAGATGGAGTGTGTCTGGTTGAGAGGGGAGGGCAGGTGTTTCAACTGAGTGAGCTGGTATTTTCTCCTCTCTGTGGCAGTTGTCTTTCTTCAGGTTGACTGTTTCACCCTAACAGATCGACGTTATTCGTGTAAAATGGCAGTCGTACATAGAGGAGAGCCAAAGGTTTGATGCTTTTCAAGCGAGTTGTTTTTTTACGCATAAGTGTCAAAGCTGTGCATCTAACAGATCTACTTCAAGAAACATTGCAGTGTATCTGACACCATAGCATGTTTATTTTAGGAAGACAAATAAGGTCTGAGGGAAGAGAAGGTGAACTGAGTATCTTTAAATGGAAACTGCAGAAGTAAATTTATCAGGCAAGTTTTCTAGAATCAAAAGTCTGACTGATTCGTTGTCCATTAACAGAAGTTGTTTGTTTCTGAGTCGGCCATTGTACCTGTAGACTAACAACATAACTCCGCTAGTTAGCATTGACTCATCAAATTACCCATAAGGTTTAGTGTACCCAGACATTAACCTGCCTCAGAGAAGTCATGCTGAGACCGTTCTTCGCAGATGAGCCCTGCATCGTCACGGTTACGAAACAAAGGAAAGGATGAGGAACACACGCTAAAAATAAAAACATGATCGCATAAATCACAAAATACACAACAGAAAAAAACACATTCTTTATGGAAATATTCTTCAAGCATCCGTTTGATTTGCCCCACGAGGTACCAATCCTCTCAGTTTAAAATGATCTAAGAATGTATTCCAAATGTGAGATGCAGAATAGGCTGGTTTGCCCAGTCAGTTAAACAAGTTAACTACGCATTCAATCCATCTGCACGATCTCCTAAGCTGGAGGATGAGACGAGCCTAGAGTTCTCTTGTGATGACGCCATGGTAACCGTACGCCATGGTAACCGTACGCCATGGTAACCGTACGCCATGGTAACCGTACGCCATGGTAACCGTACGCCATGGTAACCGTACGCCATGGTAACCGTACGCCATGGTAACCGTACGCCATGGTAACCGTACGCCATGGTAACCGTACGCCATGGTAACCGTACGCCATGGTAACCGTACGCCATGGTAAACGTACGCCATGGTAACCGTACGCCATGGTAACCATACGCCATGGTAACCATGGACAAGCGGAAGGCCATCAATGATTTACTTGGCTAGTGCCTCTCTAAAATAATATGGAAATGAAGGTCTTGATATTAGAGAATTGGTGTCAATCAGCAGCTTTCATGAACGCCTGGCCTGTCCTGATAATTACTTCATCTCTCACTTGCACTTACTTGCATCTCTCTGTCTGTCTCTGTCTCTCTCTATCTCTCTGTATCTCTCTTACTTACTTGCATCTCTGTCTCTCTGTGTCTCTCTGTCTCTGTGTCTCTGTCTCTCTCTCTCTCTCTCTCTCTCTCTCTCTCTCTCTCTCTCTCTCTCTTCTCTCTTTCTCTCTCTCTCTCTCTCTCTCTCTCTTTCTTTCCCCCAAGTGAGAGCTCATTGACTCGATTGATATGCAGCTGAAGTGAGGAGTCAGTATTGGACAGGAATCCTGTGTTAGGTTGCATTCATGGTCCTATGTTAAAACAGAAATACAAGGAATGTACCTGGCACCTGTACAGAATCCACAGAAATGCAAGGAATGTACCTGGTACCTGTACAGAATCGACAGAAATACAGGGAATGTACCTGGTACCTGTACAGAATCCACAGAAATACAAGGAATGTACCTGGTACCTGTACAGAATCCACAGAAATACAAGGAATGTACCTGGTACCTGTACAGAATCCACAGAAATACAAGGAATGTACCCGGTACCTGTACAGAATCCAAAGAAATACAGGGAATGTTCCTGGTATATGTACAGAATCCACAGAAATACAAGGAATGTACCTCGTACCTGTACATAATTCACAGAAATACAAGGAATGTACCTGGTACCTGTATAGAATCCACAGAAATACAAGGAATGTACCTGGTACCTGTACAGAATCGACAGAAATACAGGGAATGTACCTGGTACCTGTACAGAATCCACAGAAACACAAGGAATGTACCTGGTACCTGTACAGAATCCACAGAAATACAAGGAATGTACCCGGTACCTGTACAGAATCCAAAGAAATACAGGGAATGTTCCTGGTATATGTACAGAATCCACAGAAATACAAGGAATGTACCTGGTACCTGTATAGAATCCACAGAAATACAAGGAATGTACCTGGTACCTGTACAGAATCGACAGAAATACAGGGAATGTACCTGGTACCTGTACAGAATCCACAGAAACACAAGGAATGTACCTGGTACCTGTACAGAATCCACAGAAATACAAGGAATGTACCCGGTACCTGTACAGAATCCAAAGAAATACAGGGAATGTTCCTGGTATATGTACAGAATCCACAGAAATACAAGGAATGTACCTGGTACCTGTACAGAATCCACAGAAATACAAGGAATGTACCTGGTACCTGTACAGAATCCACAGAAATACAAGGAATGTACCTGGTACCTGTACAGAATCCACAGAAATACAAGGAATGTACTTCGTACCTGTACAGAATCCCAATTCTAGACAGGATTTTCTTCCAATCAAAACACCAACTTCCTGAAAATGAATGCTTGAGAGAAGCCGTTTGTATGAGAGACTGAATGAGACATACATTCAGACAGTTCCCTGCAGAAACTGCTCAACAGTTTCTCTGATTACCTCAATCGATCCTCCGCTCTCACCCTAACCACCTATCTTCAACAATCTCTCTGAGGCTGAACAAGAGTATTTCTAGTTTCTATTGCTTCATTCTATCCTGCCCTGGCTCTGGGGTGTTTGGAGCACTCAAATATAAAGTTGCTGCTAGCAGTGATGAGTCGGAGAGTTTCTTACTGCCAGTCAAACACATTCCGTGCCAGTCAAACACATTCAGTGCCAGCCACATTCAGTGCCAGTCAAACACATTCAGTGCCCGTCAAACACAGTCCGTGGCAGTCAAAGACATTCCGTGCCAGTCAAACACATTCAGTGCCAGTCAAACACATTCAGTGCCAGCCACATTCAGTGCCAGTCAAACACATTCAGTGCCCGTCAAACACATTCAGTGCCAGTCAAACACATTCAGTGCCAGTCTCGGAGCAGAGCATTGTACATGCACAGCCAATAATAATTTTAGCCTGCCTGGATTGCAACTATATTCAGGGGTAAAATATCCTTACTAGTTCTGATATTCTCCTGAACACATGAGGCACTGAATACAAATGAAGGCAGACCGGGAATGATGCAACAATTCTGTAATAGTTTTGGTATTTTTGCTAAATATTACCCAGTACTTACGCCCTCCAAGTGTGTGATGTTCAATTCCACCCTTGACTCATTGTGGCCTTGAATCATTTGACTTCGGTAGTCGAAGATCGAGACGTCTCATTCAATGTGCACATGTCGTGCAGTTATTCTGCTGAGCGTTACACTGTTTGATCATCTGTAAAGTCATCACTGGGTAAAGCACTTAGATTACAGTGAATTCTCCTTCCAACAACCAGGAATGAGCTTGCAGGAATTGACTTATAAAGAACTTTTCTTGTATGTCAACCGTGTCTTTATATCTGCTTTTACATTGCTATTTTGCACTTGCATTTGATAATTGAACCTCTGGACGTCGCTCTTTCTTTTTCTGCATTCTGCTCAAACATCTAGACATTGCTCTTTTGCCCTATTCAGATACATATAACACATTCTATATTTCCCCAGTACATATGCCAACTAGACAGGGTCTCTTGACTGTTCGTGTTGTGTGTTTTGCTCTGTTTACACTGTTTGTGTATGGCTTCAAATGCGTGCTCTAATCACTGCATTTAGAGGTCAGAACAAAACCTATGTGTGTGTAAACTGACTTGGGCGAATAAAGCTCATTCTGATTTAAAGATGTTGACACTCGGCAAAAAATATTTTTTTGTTTATTCTGAATAGCTCACATCATCTTATCTGACCCAGATATTATGGTATTTATATGGAAACACGATGATCCTGTTGCCAAACTGTTCTAGATGCCCTCTAATATATACAGACTATATCGAACCAGGTACATAAACGAATAGAGCCACCAAACATGAAATGTTTTAGTATTGGTTAGTTAAAGTTAACAGCAGTAGCTACAGTTAGCTAACTAGCAATGCAAACATTGTTCTGAAGAGACATAAGAATATGATCTAGCTAGCAAACGATAGACTTACCAGTATACGTGTAGGGATGTTTTATAGAAGAATTAATTTCCTCTAATTACACACAAAGTCCTTTGTTGCTTTCATTTGAATTAAATTAAAGACCTGTGTCTTTTCAATACAGTTCAATTCTCTAATGCCTGTGGTTTTATTAATTTATCGTCTCTGCCTTTCGGAGCCATAACTATGTTTCTTTTTTAATGTCCAAATAGCCAGTGGGTTTTTTATATTGACTATTTAACCACAGATGTGCCAAAAATCAACCTATCAAATGTTTTCATGATGACCTTTTTCCATCAGCAGTTGTCAGAAAATGCTTTTACAAATATGTGGCAGAAAATCGATACACAATCAGGTCAATCTGAGCAGCGTGTGAGAAATGAGAAAGAAGGTAGAAAATCTGGATCTGTGGTGCAAATGAGTTTAAACGTTACGAGTTGAAAACATCCAGAACCTCTCAGTTGAAAAAGTCACCTATTGGCCAAAGAAACATTTATTTTGGGCTCTTTTGTTGAAGTCCATATTTTCATATGCATTTATTGCACTTTATTTCTCTCTACTTTATTAACCTGCTAATGGATGATGTCACCCCCAGGATCTTGGATCTGATTAACATGCATTATTTTTGCAGTTTTTTTGTGTTCTCCCATTGTCCTCTGTCCTTAAAAATCTGTAAAGAACTTATTTTTAACATTATATCTTTAGCCAGCATGGTGATATGCTGAAGACCTACTGTGGACTTCTGTCACCTACTTTCTGTTCAAAGTCGAATACTTTCCCGATACTTCCCCTTTCACAACCTCTTTGGTCTCATCGCTCATTGTCTTGCAGGCCTCGGTTTAATGTTCTTGGCGGTTCTCTTTGTCTGTGGATGAAGCCAGTCATTCCCTCATCACAGTACCACGCATCGAGCCAGAACGAGCCAGTCTGTCAGGATCACATCTATCTGGGAGACAAGCAGCACCTCGTTAGCCTCCTACTCCCGTCTCTCTCCCGTCTCTCTCCCGTCTCTCTCCCGTCTCTCTCCCGTCTCTCTCCCGTCTCTCTCCCGTCTCTCTCCCGTCTCTCTCCCGTCTCTCTCTCGTCTCTCTCCCGTCTCTCTCCCGTCTCTCTCCCGTCTCTCTCCCGTCTCTCTCCCGTCTCTCTCCCGTCTCTCTCTCGTCTCTCTCCCGTCTCTCTCCCGTCTCTCTCCCGTCTCTCTCCCGTCTCTCTCCCGTCTCTCTCCCGTCTCTCTCCCGTCTCTCTCCCGTCTCTCTCCCGTCTCTCTCCCGTCTCTCTCTCGTCTCTCTCCCGTCTCTCTCCCGTCTCTCTCAGGGACACTTACACCAGTCAGCATTATACATTTACGCCTGATTGGTGAAGTCCTTCAACTACTCAAAGACCTTGAAGGCCTTAAAAAGAACAATCTCTGAACATTAAGGCTCTCAATCCAAAGCCTCATTTTTGGATGGGTGGCCTCTGTGTTCTTTACCCTGCATGTCCGGCCCTCATCTTCCGTCTGATAATAAAGTGTCTTACTTTAGTGCTATAGTAGCTCACTAAGAAACACAAATGTTCTGTCTGATAATAAAGTGTCTTACTTTAGTGCTATAGTAGCTCACTAAGAAACGCTCATTTTCTGTGATACATGTCAGTCAAGACAACATGTCCGTCTGGTAATGAACTGTCGGCTGTACTTGTATGCAGTACACGCGTTAGACCATAGCGTGACTGTGGGACGACGTATCTGTTAACGGGAAAGTGTGCGTCAGCAGAATCAGTTTCAACCTTTTCCTTTGGTCGTCATGCAGATAACAGATAGTGACCTCAGCTATCACAACAAGAGCACACAGATCAACAGGGCCCAGATGATGGGGTTCATTTACCCAACTTAACTTAACCCTCCATTCTGGTTGAATAGAGAAAAACCGCCACGAGGCTACAATTTATTGTATGGATTAAAAGCTGTTTTGTACCGGTGTGCTTTAAAGTGGTTTATGGTATATTAAGAACGTAACAAATAAGTAAGACATTTTGAACTGTTTTCCTAAACTAGGGGTGTAACGCATTATGTAACCAAGCAGTTGTGATTCCTCATCACCACGGTGATTTCTCCAGCCTGTCCACACTAGCCAATGCTTCCCTGAAAATGGATCTACTATTGATCTGAATCCGACTCATCTAAACCTGAGGCTCGACTCTCACTGTCCACTTCCCACATTCACTCAATATTCACCCTGATTGGCAGGAGCTTAGGCCGGGGTCCATCACGCTTCAGTACACGCTGGGTGGGCGAAATAGAGAAAGGGAAAAAGCGTAGACGCGGGGGGGGGGCATGGGGTGAGGACGAGAGAGAAATGATGAAGAGTTCTCAGGAGGAATAGTGTTTTACAGATGTGCTACAATCCTCGTGACAATCCAGTTTAGGTAGTGAGATTTGTGGTGGGGATATAAGAATGAAAGCAACAAAAGACTCCCACACAGTTAGGATCATTACAGAAATATTTCTTCACGTTTTCAAGGCCTTTCCTTCTTTACATTATTGTTGGGAAATAATGTGTCTGAGGTGGGTTGAAGAAGGGAGGAACGGAGGCTGATCGCTTTTACATCTTTTATTTCCCCTTGTTTGTGTGAGATGTCAAATGTGTTTAGTTTGCTTTCAAGTGCAGCTCGGGCTGCTTCTGTTGTGACAGAATAAGGCTACAAGGAACTGTTTCTCCTCCATCTTGGAACATCAAAAGGCCTTTGAATTGCTTCTGTCACCCAGTAAGATTAATGGCTGGTGTTGAGTCTGTTGGTATAATGTAACGCTAGATGTCAGCTCTCTGTCAGCCAGACAAAGGCTTTGGAAAGAAATTGTTAGCTCTGCTTTTGGAGCGGTGCGATGAAACTTTCTACGTCACATCGTAATGGGAGGATAACTCTGCATCTCTGCTTTAGCAAACGCTTCGCCAACAATACGCCTACAGTCAGTCACTGATTAGGAATCAATCGCTGCTGCCGAGACAAATTAAATTGTCAGAGATCATTTTATTCCATTTCTTACTTGGCACATCTGAATGTTCTCCTGGTATTGAGAACATTTCAGGTGCAACGAGAACAATGATTTTAAGTGTGAACATCTGGCTGCGGTGTGAAAATAATAAAGTGTCTAGTTGTTATGCAGTGAGAGCAACCGACCTCGTGATCAATACTGTCAGAAATGGCTTCGCAATTTGTGGAATACCACGCTTGTAAGAAATGTAATGGATTGCTAATAATGCATCTGTAACTCTAGATGTTTTGTGGCACGCGGGGTAAAGTTGGTAAAAAGACAGAAATGTACAGAGAAATGGGCCTCGTTTACTCTGCCCTGTCACTACGACATCCCAGAGAGGCTTCATTTAGACACATTTGTAGGCACGTTTTAGTCCAGCTAATTCACTGAGCTTAGCTGTGAGGTTTCATTGGACAGGTGACGAGCGTATCTGTTTGTGTTCCACTGAGCCGGCGGTTATGTCTTCTATTGCGTCACACAATCATTATTGGAAGCCGCCAGCTGCAAGGCCGAAATAGACCCCAGTAGAGATTTGCCTTGCTTAAAGTATATCCATCTCTGTGGCTTCCTCCGGCTCGTGGGGTTGCCGTGGCTTCAAAGCGGCCCTCGCTCTGGGATGTCTCACTCATTTTCTGTTTGTGTCAACGCCATCCTTTCATCTCTCCCCAAGAGAAGTGGGCTCACCGCTCTCCCGTCTCGTTAAGACGAACCGCCACCCACAGAGCGCGAGCTAATGACGGTGTCAAAACACTCTCTCCGTCTGTGTTGTCATACGGATGTAGACACAGTGATCCAGGCAAGCGTTCGGCATCGCGAGATGGTTAAATTATACCGGTTCGATAAATGTTCCGTGGAATTACTTTTTGTGAATTCTTCAGAGAGACGAGGATGTCATTAGAACAATTGAATTAAAGCCATAGTTCGTTGAGGCTTAATTTCCTTGTTGAAACAATTCATTTTCACCGTTTGTCGGCTCACGCTCCCGAGTACCGGGTTCAGATTGAGAGATGCAGATGGGAAAACGGAGGAATTAATCTGAAGGTGTAGATGATTAGAGAGAGGTGGGGAGAGAGAGGACATGAGAGATGAAGGTGCCACCCAGGGGACGGACAATAGATGGAACACAGCGTTGGTTTCTGTCTCTGTCGTTCTGGCCTCGAGTCGGCTGGCTGGCCGGCTGGTGTAAATTGTCTTGTGTTTGGGCTGCCTGCCACAGAGCCATCGCTGCCTTTATTTCTGGGATTGATAGAACAGGGTTCCCTCCAGCTCTAAACACAGCCACTAGATGGGGAGTTGTACCCAGGTGACCAAGTCACTGATGAAGCAAAGGTTTCTGAGATGATGTGAAGAGAGTGGCACACTACAGGACGATGCATACAATATGAATGAATTACAATATCGCCTGTATGTCTGTTTATTCCTGTAATAGCATCCTATTCCTGTTCACGGTCGCTAGGTTGCCCCGGAGAAACAGTCAGTCTGAAACACAATAGTTGGCAGTTAAACAAGACTTATCTACATGTGCCAGTGATTCATAATTTCCACAATTATATGATGTTCATTAATGTTAGATTGTTTTATTTGATAGAGCTTACGTGTTAAAAGTGTCAGTCACATAGATTTTTGCAAAGTTCTTGTGTTTCGTCTGTTTTGCTATTCAGTGCAAATATTTCTCAGGGTTAATTCTACTGACATGCAGTTTTTATGTTGTGGTTGTTCCTTTATTTTCTCACCTGATTCTTCTCTCTGTGGTTGTAACTCCATTTAACTAATAGATGGATGTACATAATGCTTTGCACCAGAACCAGAACCGCCCTTGTTTTCTTTCCAATCTGAAACACATAATATCAAAGGAAATGTGTTTCTGTGAAATGAGGTGAAACTGAGCCAACAGCTATAGAGGAAATGCATCAGACATGCCAGCCCATTGTAATACATGGAAACGTCCTAATTGAGCGTTTACCGTTATATTGTCTGTCCTTAAACACCTGTCATGATGAGAGTTTGGCACGTTGGGTGCATGTAGCATTAGTGTCAACAGGCATATTCATTTACATGGCTGTTTATTTGTGAATGAAGCCTCGGGTTGCTTTAGAAATGTAATTGCCTTCAGTGACATTGCAATCATTATTATCTTCAGGAAAAAAAGATTCCCCTTTAGTCTCGGTGATCTGCCATAACTTGGATTCAGCATTGCTAATCAAATCCAGGGGGGGGGGGGCAGTATGTCATCCGTTCATATGGGCTCGGTCCCAAAAATATATTATTTCCAAAATCATCTGATGATTTTTGAAAACGATGAACCATCGACCATAATTTAAGATTTTGCAGATCGTCTTGTCCATGCCTAAATGCTGCGACGTGATTGGCTGATGAGATATTTACATTAGCGATTAGTTTATTAGATGTACCTATGATAGTGGCCTGTGATAGTATATTATATATATATATATATTCTGTTCCTTCATACTCTCTGGCTGTGATTGCAGTTGTGTGATAATGAACACTTAAGCTGAATTTCTGAAAGCAGTGAGAAATGTCACTTGCAATCTTTCACAGAACTTTAACGGCATTCCTTACACTAATGGACAGTCAAAGAGATAAACGACTGCGTTGTTGCTCTTTATTCACCCTAAGAGAAACATCCTCGGGTGTGTTTTTTTAAACTAAACCCATCATTCAGGCTAAATAGAGCTAGCTCCAAAAACACCAATATTTTTTCTTCATACTTCTTTCAGGGAAAATAATTTGAACACTGCGTTTCTTATAGACAGTCTGTATGGGAGCAATTTGTCTCTTTCTGCGTTCCTTTTCTTAAATTCTCTTCTTGAATGGGCCACTCTGCCTGGGGCTTCCTGATTACATCTCAACCGCTGCAGGTGTGAATAATTATTCTGTGCGGCTTAGCTATTATTATATTTGGTAATCACGAGACATTCAGAGCAAAATCTTTACTTTGGCTAATAGGAAGTAGGAGGAAGAAAGCTATTCAAATGAATCATTACGGGGTTATCACGAGGGTTTTCTGTTTGAGGGCTTATTGTGAGGGCTTATTGTAAGGGCCTGTCACGGTCGTCTGTCTACTGTGGTAAATTAATCAGCCAGTTATTGTTTCTAACAGCAATTAACCTTCTGTGTGTCATGATGGATCTAGATGGGGACCAGGTGCTGCTGCTAGTGCTGTTGATAGGTCAATAGGGGGAACGCTTTCCTCAGATCTAAAGCTCGAATCCCAATGCCCCAGGGCTGTAAAGGGGATGTTGCCCCTTGGTTGTAAAGGGGATGTTGCCCCAGGGCTGTAAAGGGGATGTTGCCCCAGGGCTGTAAAGGGGATGTTGCCCCAGGGCTGTAAAGGGGATGTTGCCCCAGGGCTGTGGAGGGGATGTTGCCCCAGCGCTGTGGAGGGGATGTTGCCCCTTGGTTGTAAAGGGGATGTTGCCCCAGGGCTGTGGAGGGGATGTTGCCCCAGGGCTGTGGAGGGGATGTTGCCCCTTGGTTGTAAAGGGGATGTTGCCCCAGGGCTGTGGAGGGATGTTGCCCCAGGGCTGTGGAGGGATGCCCCAGGGCTGTGGAGGGATGTTGCCCTTGGTTGTAAAGGGATGTTGCCCCAGGGCTGTGGAGGGCTGTGGATGTTGCCCCAGGGCTGTGGAGGGGATGTTGCCCCAGGGCTGTAAAGGGGATGTTGCCCCAGGGCTGTAAAGGGGATGTTGCCCCAGGGCTGTGGAGGGGATGTTGCCCCAGGGCTGTGGAGGGGATGTTGCCCCAGGGCTGTGGAGGGGATGCTGCCCTGCAAACTCTGTTTTTCTGATACGATGGTAAATGGGTTTTCTGACAACAATTCTGGCACGTATATTATCAACAAAACCAACCCATCCCCTGCTTCCAGTTACATGAAACGTTTCTCTTTTTGTCACAAAATGTGTTCAGTAATACAGTTCCCACAGTTTTCTTCTTTTCTTTCTACATATAGAATGATGTTCTGTGGTTGAAACATTTTGTCATTGTGGCTTCTAATAGCTCAACTTGGTGTCTGTGTGTTTCTCCGTAGGGTCTTCTCTGGAAAATGCTGTGGGTCAGGAGAAAGTGGAGTCCGCCAGCGTAGCCTTCACACATTCCCCCACGCAGGACACAGAGAGAGAGATCCACCATTTCACCACGTCATCCCCAGTGAACAGCCCCAACCATCCACCTCTCTTCAGAGGTTTCGCCCTTCCTGAGCACCTGCTCACTAAAGACTTCCAGGGGGACCAACAGTTTTTCACAGACAGTGGAGGCTTAGCGGGACGACCCACAATGCCTGGCTCTGTGTCTGCCTACGAGGCGGGGGACGGCGCGACCAGCCTGGTGCCACACGAGGACTCTCCTCCGTTTTCTGACATTGCCACTACTGCCACACTGGCGGCCACCACCCCCCTAACCCCCTCTGGTCCTACCGCTCACGGGCGACTGGGAAGCCTGTCTCAGAAGGACCGGCCAGCCAAGGACCAAGCCAGAGTGGCTGTGACCACAGACTCCCTGACCACCCACGTAATGACAACCGCTGCATCTACAGTCATTGGCCACACCCCCAACGCCTCCACTTCCACCAATAGAAGCCCCCACGATCACAGGGTTGTAATGACAGAGCCCACCCCGGCCCCTCCCGTCCCCACTGGCTCCGTGAGGATGGGGAAGGGCCCGTTGGAGGAACCAGGGGTAAAAAACAGAACTGGACCCGGAACCCGGCTCACCAAACTGCTCACAGAAGAGGTGGATCAGGGAAAGACCAGCACGACCACAACCACAACCACAACCGTGACCACGATGCAGACTCCAGGTGACATCTGCTTCTTTTGATTTCGTAGACATATGGAGTGCAGCTACAATTATGTAAATCCAATTACATCCAATCGGCAAGTGCTGTTTTCTGTAATGGGCCGATGCAATGGCTTTAGAATAGCAGCGTCAGACATTAAGCTATCAACAATTCATTCTAATGGGTTATTAAGTCAAAGTGAACATTAACATTCTCTGACAGGATTCTGCCATTTTAGCAGTGACCTCAAGTGATCGGTCCGACTGCCTCGCATTCACAATGTTTACTCGGACTTAAGCAGGAGAATCGAGGCAGGAGTTGGCATCTGAGAGGACTGGTCAGCATCGTACATCTTTCCGTGGCGACCCTCCCATTGGGTTCGGCAGCTAAGATGACGAAGCTGACCCTGCGACAAACCAATCTTCTGAGGCAGTCTCCAGCTGATCTGTGCTGTCTGGTTGTCTCTAGGAGGCTGAGGGACAGAGTGATGCCTGGCTGAAAGGGACAAAACCTGGGGTGTTTAATGACGGGTTAATGGGCTGCTGAAACGCAGGTTGGCTGACAGGAAGTGATCCGTGGTCTGGGAAGAGGTATCACTTCTCTTTTTATCTCTCCTGTGCCAGGTCCGTGCACGGTGAATTTCACCGACCCTGAGGGCCACGTCGTCATTCCTCTGAGGCATCCTGATGCCATGTCGTCTGAACCAAACGGCGACTGCACCTATTTGGTGACCGTCTATCTGGGATACGGAATTGAAGTTCAGGTCAGTGAAAACAGCACATTGTTTCGCTTGTTTCTCGGGTTTAGATCCTTGGCTCCACAACCAGATCTCACGGTATAAATGCAACTGTGCTCCGTGTAAATGTTTATGGCGATGAGAGGAGATTGGCAGGTTCCAGCACACACAATCTCCCACACAATCTTTCTGTCCTTATAGAGCATGTGTCTTTGATGAAGTGTCACCTTAATGCGTTTTCCTGTTTTCCAGATGCTAATTAACCTTACGTCTTTAAGAATCTGAAAATAACACAACGATCCAGTTGCCAATGAAACAAACAACTCATATCAGGTTTATAAGCTGTGTTATAAAGCCTTTATAAAGCCTGGAGCCCCAGGTGACTTCATGTTCTTGTGGTAGGGGGAATTGAAATCTGACAGGGGCTTTTGTTTACTTGTTGAGGTTCTCTCTGTTCATGTGGAACCGGATATCCACGTTCTGGTCTTTTAACCGTCCCTTCACAATCAACAGAGACACAGCAGTAAAGACGACACCAAATTGTCTGCTGTCATTTCATAATAACCTGTTGAGGCACAATGGCCTGCAGAAATAGTTTGTGAAAGCGTTAAGATAAAGTCTGAGTTCCATTAAGCGTCTATTCAGAGGGTTCTGAATCTGTATTCATCTGTTTCTCTGGTTCCTGTCTGGGATTCATCTATTCACTGGATGTCTATTGTAGCAGGCAGCAGTTCTTATTTTCTCCAGGGAGGGAATCCATCTCCCCAAGCCAAAATAATAATAATATGTTAGTTCTATTCAGGTGTACGGAGCCAGCATTAGAAAAGGTCAAAATGCATTTAGATTAATCTCATTTCCCACAGAATAGTGCCAAGAAGAACTATATGTTTATTTTTACGGTTTTGAATCGTTTGTAATATGCATACGGTCCTGTAGAAATAAGATTATCTGAGTTTATGTACCGATATAGCGTCGTTAAATGTATTTCATAATGTATTTATCATATATGGCATGATGCAATATAAACTGCATTTCATATTATTCATATAATTTTCTATAATGAAAATGAACAGATTCTAATGCATAGCAAATCTCCAGAAATGTTCTCTCCCTGTAGCCTTTTCCAAATATTTGTTAGCCTCTCTTTCCTGTTCCTGGTTCTGTAGCTAGGATATTGGGTATTTTGTATGAAGAAATCTATTAAATACGACACGATATATGTAATCTAAATTAGTTATTGACCAATAGTCTCTTATTAAACGAACACCTTTTTATACTAATGTTTTTCATTAATGCTTTCATTAAAGAGAAAGTGGCACTCTCCCTTTAAGGTGAAGGACTGTCTGTGACTATGTTAAGTGGAGAATGTATTGCCTCCTGAAATGGAGAAGCAGTAACAGACCACCAGTTACTAGAAGTCAGTTCCTGCTCGATTTCTGGAGTTTCAGGTCTGAAACTGTATATACCAGGTATCTGGAAAAGCACTGTTTCACCCCTGTTAATGTAAAATGGGCTTGATCAAATACATTTGATTGATTGAACACCGATATTCATAGAGGGGTGACACAAAACAGAATAAACGACTTAAGGACAAATCCAGATGCTTCCATACAGGTGTTACACCAAGAAACAATGAAGCAATCGCTATTATGTCATGCTCTGTGCCATGTAGACAAATGCTTTACATGACCGGTTTACCTCGATTTTTGTTCACGATCGCAGGCAGAAAGGGATCTGTGACTTTGAAACGGTATTGGTTATCGTGTCTCTTCTAGGGTGCCAATGCCCCATCCAAAGAGCATTATGGGTCACTGAATGTTTGATGAGTGTGAAAATAATGTGAATCTTATGGTCCACACCTGTTCTCCAGTCAATTGAACACCTTTGGGACTGTACACGTCTGATGTGTTAGACAGTCCTCTCCATCACCATCAAAACACCAAATGAGGGAATATCTTTTTGGAAGAACAGTGTTTCAACCTTACACTAGATTTCTGGAGACTCGTAGAATAACGGGTACGACATTATTTTGTTACGAATTGAGGATTTTCGTGGTAGTTACTTCATAATGACTTCACAGCCTCCATGGCATTGCTTTTGAATATGTATGTATTCATTATTTGGCGCTTATGCTGTATCTGAGCGCACTTTTGTGAGGGAAGGTCCAGTCAGATGAGGGTGTGACTATCCAGCACCAGCACGGTTCTACTACAGTTTAATGGCCAACATACGCTCTAGTGAAGATAAAGGAATAAACAGAGCCGGCGGAAAATGGAGCTAAAGACAGTATTTGTCACAGCCCTTTTGATTTAGTATCCAGTGAAAAACGTAAAGGCAAGTGGTTTAAAACGAGAGCTATAGTCAGTGCTTTTGACTGGAACCAACACGCACAGATCCAGTTCCAGCTCTCAGCTTTCCTCTTATTCAGTTGAAGCGGTTCTGGTGGCTATGGCTGGCCCAAAACCTCACTGGGACACTCCGTGTAGGTTTTTCTTTTAATTTTTCACTATTCTGAATCTTTATGGAGGACTAAAACTGCATATCAATAAATAAATGAATGCACATTTGCATTTAAAATGCAAATGGGTTGTGGGACTTTTAGCTAGATTGAGCTGTTCTGATTGGTCGGTAGTGTTGTACACAGGAACTCTCGGGACAGGATAATTAACAGTGTCAGATTTGCTGCCAGTCAACTCGTAAGAGGCCACTATATTGCTTCAAAATTTGGCACATTTTTTTGGGTTACATCTAAATTGCATCATGCTTTTGAAAATGTATGTATTCATAATTGAACAGCTAACCAGTAGATACGACAGAAGAACTGCTTTCCGTACAGCACGGGTTATTGGTAATGGTTGAATACAGACTGGCTGCTACTTTTATTTAAGAGATCATGCTTGTGTATGTCAGAGGTAATGAGTTTTTATAAAAACTGAATCATCAGAAGAAAGCGGAGAACTGGAACTGGAACTGTGCGTGTTGGTTCCAGTCAAAAGCACTGACTATAGCTTTCGTTTTAAACCACTTGCGTTTACGTTTTTCACTGGATATTAAATCAAATGCGCAGTACAGGGAAGCAGTACAGGACGCAGTACAAGAGACAGTACAGGAAGCAGTACAAGACAAAGTACCGAAAGCAGTACAAGACGCAGCTATTTGGCTGGTTCCTCAGTCCACTCCCATTTGTCCCATCTACCTGGGTGGTTCCTCAGTCCACTCCCATTTGTCCCATCTACCTGGCTGGTTCCTCAGTCCATTCCCATTTGTCCCATCTACCTGGCTGGTTCCTCAGTCCACTCCCATTTGTCCCATCTACCTGGGTGGTTCCTCAGTCCACTCCCATTTGTCCCATCTACCTGGGTGGTTCCTCAGTCCACTCCCATTTGTCCCATCTACCTGGGTGGTTCCTCAGTCCACTCCCATTTGTCCCATCTACCTGGGTGGTTCCTCAGTCCACTCCCATTTGTCCCATCTACCTGGGTGGTTCCTCAGTCCACTCCCATTTGTCCCATCTACCTGGGTGGTTCCTCAGTCCATTCCCATTTGTCCCATCTACCTGGCTGGTTCCTCAGTCCACTCCCATTTGTCCCATCTACCTGGGTGGTTCCTCAGTCCACTCCCATTTGTCCCATCTACCTGGGTGGTTCCTCAGTCCACTCCCATTTGTCCCATCTACCTGGGTGGTTCCTCAGTCCACTCTGTGGAATACTTTCACTTCCCATCACCATCGGACCTCAAGTGGGAGCTGAACATCTTCTCTCTTGCATTGTTTTTTGTCAGTCTCGTGTTTATTATATACCCCATATAACCACACCCTTTCGTCAGTCTCGTGTTCATCACAAGCACTTATATTAACACTCGGTCTGTTTATTTTGATGTATTTACAGGTTGCCATATGAGCTTAGTGCTTCGAGACATAATAGAGAGTGAAGATGAAACATGTAGAAGCATATCATTTCCTCTTCAGAGCTCAGTTTCTGCTCTGACTGGACTGGGTGACCATTTCCTCAGAACCTCCCAGTGTCCACTTGAATAAGCCCGCCCATTCCATTACCTCCATTTGAGAAATAGACCTGGAGTGAAGTCATGAATTCATCTCTGGGGCTCTTCATAATCGGTGTCCCTGGAGAGAGAGATCAGACAGGAACTCTCAGAGGAAGCCCCGGGAGAACTCTATTTCTTTTAACCAGGCCAAGTAACACACTCACAAACACACAGGTGACATCACAGTAACACACTCACAATCACACAGGTGACATCTCAGAAACACACTCACAATCACACAGGTGACATCTCAGTAACACACTCACAATCACACAGATGACATCACAGTAACACACTCACAATCACACAGGTGACATCACAGTAACACACTCACAATCACACAGGTGACATCTCAGTAACACACTCACAATCACACAGATGACATCACAGTAACACACTCACAATCACACAGGTGACATCTCAGTAACACACTCACAATCACACAGATGACATCACAGTAACACACTCACAATCACACTGGTGACATCACAGTAACACACTCACAATCACACAGGTGACATCTCAGTAACACACTCACAATCACACAGGTGACATCTCAGAAACACACTCACAATCACACAGGTGACATCACAGTAACACACTCACAATCACACAGGTGACATCACAGTAACACACTCACAATCACACAGATGACATCACAGTAACACACTCACAATCACACAGGTGACATCACAATAACACACACACAATTACACAGGTGACATCACAGTAACACACTCACAATCACACTGGTGACATCACAGCAACACACTCACAATCACACAGGTGACATCTCAGTAACACACTCACAATCACACAGATGACATTACAGTAACACACTCACAATCACACAGGTGACATCTCAGTAACACACTCACAATCACACAGGTGACATCTCAGTAACACACTCACAATCACACAGGTGACATCACAGTAACACACTCACAATCACACAGATGACATCACAGTAACACACTCACAATCACACAGATGACATCACAGCAACACACTCACATTCACACAGGTGACATCTCAGAAACACACTCACAATCACACAGATGACATTACAGTAACACACTCACAATCACACAGGTGCCATCACAGTAACACACTCACAATCACACAGGTGCCATCACAGTGACACACTCACAATCACACAGATCTCTCTGACTTATTTCCTGTTACAAAAGGATTTCAAGGCGCCTTTGAAATGTAAAGCTATTATTAGAAATCTCTAGTTAATTAACAGTATTAGAAATCGCCTCAATCTTGACGAAAATCAGATCAGATCAATGTCTGAGAGATTTAAACTTCAGTGTAACGAATACTTCATTTCAGGGAAACCTATTAGCCTGTGAGTCAAAGCCCAAAGACAAATGGAAATTCAGATAGTGAGTCATGCTTGGAGCCAATGTTTGATGATATGCCAAGGTGACTGGTTGATTGATCAACATGGTGCCATTAAGTGACGTGACGAAACTGTGTCTCTCTGTTTTATAAGTAATTGGAGAATCAGGATAAGCTTTACTTGGAAATTCAGAAGTTTCATTTAAATGTGAGATGCTGCTTGTGTCTGGGCAAACAAGCATGTGTTAAATGTGAGATGCTGCTTGTGTCTGGGCAAACTAGCATGTGTTAAATGTGAGATGCTGCTTTCGTCTGGGCAAACTAGCATGTGTTAAATGTGAGATGCTGCTTGTGTCTGGGCAAACTAGCATGTGTTAAATGTGAGATGCTGCTTGTGTCTGGGCAAACTAGCATGTGTTAAATGTGAGATGCTGCTTGTGTCTGGGCAAACTAGCATGTGTTAAATGTGAGATGCTGCTTGTGTCTGGGCAAACTAGCATGTGTTAAATGTGAGATGCTGCTTGTGTCTGGGCAAACTAGCATGTTTTAAATGTGAGATGCTGCTTGTGTCTGGGCAAACTAGCATGTTTTAAATGTGAGATGCTGCTTGTGTCTGGGCAAACTAGCATGTTTTAAATGTGAGATGCTGCTTGTGTCTGGGCAAACTAGCATGTGTTAAATGTGAGATGCTGCTTGTGTCTGGGCAAACTAGCATGTGTTAAATGTGAGATGCTGCACTGAACTTTGTTGAGTTTATGTAAATTTTCAGCCTGGGAAAATGGGTCATTATAAGTTTGAGGCTTTATCACAGACACACGTGTTAATGGGAATCGTGTGTTTACTTATTGTTCTGGCCTTTTCTGCAAAACTATTCCCACAATACTCATCTCCTGCCATTTCCAATATTCTAACACCTAATTGACTGTGAGAAGTGAGAGTGTGAGCTGGTTGAGCTTTGTCAGTCCTGCTCTTCAGGGCTAAGACAGTATGTTTGGATGAAGGCTGTTTGTAGGTATGCTATTCCCTTGCTGTCTCCTTAGGGTTTTGGAACCTATACTAAGTTTTAGGAAACTCACTGTGCCCAAACACACACACACACACACACACACACACACACACACACACACACACACACACACACACACACATATATACACACACACATAAACCATCACCACCACTTCTTCACTCCCTCAAACTAGCTTTTGATGTACTAGCTCTCCATCTCTCCAGCCTCTACGATGCACTGTAATCTCAGCAGGTATTCAGTGTCTGTGTAGTGGAGTATACAGAATGAAAGGCTGCTGGTGGAGAGCAAAGCAGGAACCTTTTTATCCACACATCACCTAGCCAGCCATCCAGGCCATCTGATCGGCAAGATCTGTACACCCACATCTGGTCCAACTGGACCTGACATACAGATGGAATGAGGGACCCAAAGACTCAGTGGATTAGGGGGCAGTGGGAACGAATATGATACTGGGCTGTAAGGTCACATGGTGCCAAGTGTTCGGTCAGAGAAACAGAATAGCTCAGTAGACAGGATGCCATCTCCCTTTTGGGTTGAAACCGGGGAACGTGTCACCACTCCAAATCAACTGCCAGTCAACGAGCGACGTTCTCGGCTGGATGTCACGGGATCAGTCCTCCCCAGCTCTCAGTCCTTCCTGGCTCTCAGGCCTATGCTGTGACTTTGTCTACTTTACTAACTAGGTTAGTTACCAGTAAGCCCATGTGTGCTGTGACTTTGTCTACTTTACTAACTAGGTTAGTTACCAGTAAGCCCATGTGTGCTGTGACTTTGTCTACTTTACTAACTAGGTTAGTTGCCAGTAAGCCCATGTGTGCTGTGACTTTGTCTACTTTACTAACTAGATTAGTTGCCAGTAAGCCCATGTGTGCTGTGACTGTGAACTTGTGGTCCAGACCAGAACAAGTGAGCTGACAGCATTTATCAGTGACCTTCAGAGGGAATTAGAGGGCGGATTGAGCGAGACAGTCTGACACATGATCTAGTCTGACGGACCGATGCTAACCACAAAGCTAACCACCAGGATAACCACCTCAGCCTTGATTGGAGGGGAAGCATTGACCAGAGTTTGAAGGTCAGAGTAACACCAGCATCTCCATTTACTAATTCTGCTTCTTTCAGCTATCTTGTCTATTGTCATTACCATCTTTGTCTCTCCTCTCAGCCTGCTGACATATATTCCTCTTTTCCAAGACTATGTGAAGCTTGAAGAGAACCACTGTCAGACAGGTTGTCACCTCCAAATCTATACACAATTCAGCCATGTTTTTTGCCCTGAAACATGAAAACTAGTTTTGAGAAATAGATTTTGTTTAACAAGATATTGAAATATCTCAAATGAGAGGAATCATGATTAGTGCAACTTAATAAAACATTTGAAATTGACCAGCATCTGCCAGTCCCAAGCAGTCAAAAGTCTATTTATAATATATATAATTCAGCAGATTAAAACGAGTTCCCCTGGACACAAATAATGCCATAACATCAAAGCTCCACCATCATATATTACAGAAAATGGGCCAAAACCACAGTTGTTATAGAGGTCTATTTATGTTTTATTGATGAATTGAATTATATTTTAAATTGATGTAATCGTTTCACTGTATTACCTATTGTTTGAAACAGAAAGCAATGATAGGCCAAAATAAATGGAATGGTGAATGTTATTAATGTAAATGTCATTTTGTCTAATTTTATTGATATTTATTGTGGTGCCAGTCATTCTGAATATGATTATTATTAAATAATAATAGTAATTTAAATTGCTATGAAATAATATAACTTCCCAGTTGATCTTCCACACAATAACATTACCTCTGCATTACGATATTTATCGCGTACAGTCTTTTCCTCTTCACGTGAAATAAATTAAATGTTGAATGGCACACATTCAACACATAATGGAAACTCTGGGTACCGACATGGCATCTCTGCCTGGACTTCTGGGTAATCACGTCTGGTAAGTGTATTTAAGCCCCCGTGTGTGATCCCCACTTCCCCCACCTCCCTCAGATAACCTCGTGAGGAGCAGGAAGCTGGCGGGTCTGACAGAGCCACTGGTGTGTGGAACATGCCGGCTTCCTGCTGATAGTCACTCATCACGGAAGGTCACAGTGTAGCGCTCGTTTTGCTGTTGCTCGTAGATAAGTGGGCCGAGAGGTTATCGGCAGCGTAGAGTGGCAAATCATAATCTCAGTGACTCACATTTCCCCGTGAGTTTCTGCTATCTCCTGCCGTTACACTCTACTCCATTATGATACCAGCGTTAGAACGGCTACGCAGTCCCCCGCGCGGAGATCCTGTAGATAACAGGGATTTTTGAACGCTCTTCGTCATTGTTCTTCTGCGTGGTTACGAACTGGATGGATCTCAGAAGAGCGAGCCATCTTCTCCACACAGACGCACAGCCAGCTGGTGGTCAGTCTGGGCTTTGTCAGCCCAACGGAAGTCCACAAGTAATGAGCATTGATATTTCCTACATAATTGTTCTACCATTGCTTTGCAAGTTCTTATCAGAGTGTTTTTTTATTTATACTGGTTGAATTGCACTCGACGACACTGTTTTAAACATTATAAAATAGTTATTTTGGCCTGGAGTTGTTGGAATGAACAATGTGTTTAAGAGAGAGTCTTACTCCATTCAGATCAGTATATGGCAGTACCAGTTGTTCTGAAGGCAGGCCCATGTCATACTCCAGAGACAGCAAACGGCAGTACCAGTTGTTCTGAAGGCAGGCCCATGTCATACTCCAGAGACAGCAAACGGCAGTACCAGTTGTTCTGAAGGCAGGCCCATGTCATACTCCAGAGACAGCAAACGGCAGTACCAGTTGTTCTGAAGGCAGGCCCATGTCATACTCCAGAGACAGCAAACGGCAGTACCAGTTGTTCTGAAGGCAGGCCCATGTCATACTCCAGAGACAGCAAACGGCAGTACCAGTTGTTCTGAAGGCAGGCCCATGTCATACTCCAGAGACAGCAAACGGCAGTACCAGTTGTTCTGAAGGCAGGCCCATGTCATACTCCAGAGACAGCAAACGGCAGTACCAGTTGTTCTGAAGGCAGGCCCATGTCATACTCCAGAGACAGCAAACGGCAGTACCAGTTGTTCTGAAGGCAGGCCCATGTCATACTCCAGAGACAGCAAACGGCAGTACCAGTTGTTCTGAAGGCAGGCCCATGTCATACTCCAGAGACAGCAAACGGCAGTACCAGTTGTTCTGAAGGCAGGCCCATGTCATACTCCAGAGACAGCAAACGGCAGTACCAGTTGTTCTGAAGGCAGGCCCATGTCATACTCCAGAGACAGCAAACGGCAGTACCAGTTGTTCTGAAGGCAGGCCCATGTCATACTCCAGAGACAGCAAACGGCAGTACCAGTTGTTCTGAAGGCAGGCCCATGTCATACTCCAGAGACAGCAAACGGCAGTACCAGTTGTTCTGAAGGCAGGCCCATGTCATACTCCAGAGACAGCAAACGGCAGTACCAGTTGTTCTGAAGGCAGGCCCATGTCATACTCCAGAGACAGCAAACGGCAGTACCAGTTGTTCTGAAGGCAGGCCCATGTCATACTCCAGAGACAGCAAACGGCAGTACCAGTTGTTCTGAAGGCAGGCCCATGTCATACTCCAGAGACAGCAAACGGCAGTACCAGTTGTTCTGAAGGCAGGCCCATGTCATACTCCAGAGACAGCAAACGGCAGTACCAGTTGTTCTGAAGGCAGGCCCATGTCATACTCCAGAGACAGCAAACGGCAGTACCAGTTGTTCTGAAGGCAGGCCCATGTCATACTCCAGAGACAGCAAACGGCAGTACCAGTTGTTCTGAAGGCAGGCCCATGTCATACTCCAGAGACAGCAAACGGCAGTACCAGTTGTTCTGAAGGCAGGCCCATGTCATACTCCAGAGACAGTATATGGCAGTACCAGTTGTTCTGACGGCAGGCCCATGTCATACTCCATTCAGATACAGGATACGGCAGTAATAGAAGAGTGTTACTCATGTTAAGGCTTCTTTAAAACGCATAACATGAACCACTAAGCAAGCCAATTAACATTCACAAAAACAGATTATAAGAATTATTAACTCCCGAAAAACAATCAATATTCAAATCTGTGTTTACTCGGCTCCCTGAATTCACGGGTGGATTTGTGCGCGTCATTTGTTTAATCTTTTTAGACGCTAATCTTTTCTTGTAGGAGGCCAGAGGAAATAGATTTTAGCTGCAGCCTGTGTGAATGTGTTTCTTCTGCCTTCCTGATCATCTTGGGATGTCCTCCTGGAATTCAGCTCTGCATCCACTGAGGCCAGAGACATGCACTCATGTTATCCAGCACCTTTTCTGTTTAATTATAGAGATTAGGTTTTGTGATAACCAATTAGATCACGATGACAGCTGTAGCAACGACACTGATTATTGAATTAATACGCCGCTGTTTAATTTGTCGCCAGCATAGTCCCATAAGACATTCTACCACTTCTATAATGTAAATGAGTCATTTGGTCGTGAAATGTCTCTAGTGTGATTGTTGCCGAGCTTTTATTCATCAGCAACGTGGTTTTGTTGAGTCAGTGGTGGACATTAGAAGCTGTGAGTCCTCAAAATGTGTTCCACAGACAATCATGTATTTCCTTCAGATCTTCTTCATCTTCTCAATATTTTTTGTAATTGAATAATGCGTTGCACATTCAGTGGAATACAATCTACATCTGTATGGGTTGTTTTAACTCTTTTTAAACACGTTTTTCCTCTCGCCGCAAGCCAGTGCATAAGGATATCGATAACTGCTATTAATTCTGTATTTACCACCGTGATCGTTTCATCAATAAACCCTTCACAGTCTGATTTGTCGGCTGGAGCCCTGTTTCCTCTCTAACAGACGTTAGACACACGGGGCCTCCACTCTGCAACAGGAGGGGCCACAGTCAGGCCAGCTGGCCCTTCCTCAGTGATTATCTTCCTCAGTGAGTCGTAGGAAGGAGGGCGCGTACCATCCAAGTGTAAACCTTGTGGAGCGCGGTTCTCTCCAGGGTTCTGTTCTCCTCTGCACGCCAACCACCTGCTAGCGAATCCTTATCCCTGCAGACAGACAGACCAGCGGAGGTGCAAGAGGAGGTGGAATGGAGAAGTAGAAGAGGAGGAGAGCCAAAGGTCATGGACACAGAATACACTAGATATGTTTGTTAACCATTGGGATTCTTTATGCTGCACCACCATTAAAACACCAAAGGCCCATCAACTGAGACTGCTGGCAGAGTTTCTGAACACATGAAGAGAAAAATATTGATATGGGTGGGAGGAGTTTACAAGTTATAAGTGACAATAAGCCAAACAACCTGTATAGGGTGCCTTCAGAAAATATTCACACCATTTTCCTTTTTCAATGTTTTGTTGTTATAGATTTAATTTACATATTTTTTGCCATCAACGTACACACAGTTCTAAATAATGACAATGAAAACAACTAGATGTGTGCGCCAACTTATTAAAAAATTCTAACTGAAATAGCTTTTGTACATACAATAAGTATTCAGAACTAGAAAATGTACTGGACTTAGAAAGTACCTCTATATTGTGGGGGAACCCCGTAAACACCTCTATAGTGTGGGGGAACCCCGTAAACACCTCTATAGTGTGGGGGAACCCCGTACACACCTCTATAGTGTGGGGGAACCCCGTAAACACCTCTATAGTGTGGGGGAACCCCGTAAACACCTCTATAGTGTGGGGGAACCCCGTAAACCCCGTACACACTATAGAGGTGTGTACGGGGTTCCCCCACACCTCTATAGTGTGGGGGAACCCCGTACACACCTCTATAGTGTGGGGGAACCCCGTACACACTACTATATTGTGGGGGAACCCCGTACACACCTCTATAGTGTGGGGGAACCCCGTACACACCTCTATAGTGTGGGGGAACCCCGTAAACACCTCTATAGTGTGGGGGAACCCCGTACACACCTCTATAGTGTGGGGGAACCCCGTACACACTACTATATTGTGGGGGAACCCCGTACACACCTCTATAGTGTGGGGAAACCCGTACACACCTCTATAGTGTGGGGGAGCCCCGTACACACCTCTATAGTGTGGGGGAACCCCGTACACACCTCTATATTGTGGGGGAACCCTGTACACACCTCTATAGTGTGGGGGAACCCCGTACACACCTCTATAGTGTGGGGGAACCCCGTACACACCTTTATATTGTGGGGGAACCCCAAACACACCTCTATATTGTGGGGGAACCCCGTACACACCTCTATATTGTGGGGGAACCCCGTGCACACCTCTATATTGTGGGGGAACCCCGTGCACACCTCTATATTGTGGAGGAACCCCGTACACACCTCTATATTGTGGGGGAACCCCGTGCACACCTCTATATTGTGGAGGAACCCCGTACACACCTCTATATTGTGGGGGAACCCCGTGCACACCTCTATATTGTGGGGGAACCCCGTACAAACCTCTATATTGTGGGGGAACCCCGTACACATCTCTATATTGTGGGGGAACCCCATAACACCTCTATATTGTGGGGGAACCCCATAACACCTCTATATTGGGGGACCCCGTACACACCTCTATATTGTGGGGGAACCCCGTACACACCTCTATATTGTGGGGAACCCCGTACACACTTCTATAGTGTGGGGAACCCCGTACACACCTCTATATTGTGGGGGAACCCCGTACACACCTCTATATCTGTGGGGAACCCCGTACACACCTCTATATTGTGGGGGAACCCCGTACACACCTCTATATTGTGGGGGAACCCCGTACACACCTCTATATTGTGGGGGAACCCCGTACACACCTCTATATTGTGGGGGAACCCCATACACACCTCTATATTGTGGGGGAACCCCGTACACACCTCTATATTGTGGGGGAACCCCGTACACACCTCTATATTGTGGGGGAACCCCGTACACATTTCTATATCTTGGGGGGGAACCCCGTACACACCTCTATATTGTGGGGGAACCCCGTACACACCTCTATATTGTGGGGGAACCCCGTACACACCTCTATATTGTGATTTGTTCTGATCTCTCTTCTGTTTCACACAGTCCAGGACCAGAAGTGTTTGTTCTTCTTTTTAACCTCCTGTCTGGTTCCCTTTTGTAAAACACTCCTCAATATATCAGAGAAAAGTAAACACAGCTTCAATAGATGATTGAATTGTGTTCCGCGTCTCTGGTCTGGGTCTCTGGTTGTTTTTATTCGTCCAACTTTATTTTGTGATGGAACATGTCTGGTGACTCACTTCAGAGTCTCCTGTCAGAAGAAAAACCAAATCATGAAATCCAAAGAACTCTCCACTGACTTGGTAACATTGTGTCAAAAATTACAAATTGCTGAAGCGTTGAAAGTTTTTGAAGAACAGTGGGCTCCATGATTTTGAAATGGAAAGACCTTTCCAAGAGCTTAAAGGGAAGGACGGGAGATTCACACATTCTGGTGAGCAAAGCAGGCATACAATAGAAAAAGTGTTACGCAGTCAAATGCTCTTCTACTAAGTATACAATTGGTAAGAAACTAATAAATAATAAGTAATAATAAAGAAATAAGTAATAAATTGGAACATATTTCATTTTTGGGTATTGTTTTAAGATTGAAGGTAACATAATGTATCCACTATAAATGAAGCCTATGAAACATCGTGTGGAGAAGGTACAAATATATCGTCATGCCTTTTAAATAACATTTTGGGCTTTGTATAAAAATCTCAGAACCTCAAAACAAATGATTTTTTTTTATGGGGAGACGGGTACAGTTTCCAAAGTTAGTCTGAGTATCTGAATGAGGAGTATTTGAGATTAAATAAAAGCCTCTGGGTTAGTTATCAGCTCTCCTCAGGCCACCTGGACACCTGACCACCTGGCTCTCTCTGGTCCATTCTGCCTTCCTGCTCGCTCATCTAGCTGCCTCATTCTCTGGTGGTTAACGTCTGGGACACTCCTGTTACACGCTCTCACTCTCCCCGCTTCTGATTATACCGGGACAGAATGGAGAGAGCGGAGCGAGCGAGGGGATGAAAGACGAGAGGAAGAGAGAGAGATAGCATGAGTTGTTGACGGGGAATGAAGCAGAGAAACTTTGAAGCTTCTCTCAGAGTCAGTGGTAAATTTCTTCGGGAGCCACGTTGTTTGGAGAGGATTTGCCTCGAGGTTGGAAACAGAATCATTCAAACCATAAAAGTGTAGAGGGATCTGTCACACCAGCTTGCTGAGGTCAAGGTACACTGATATCATCTCACTATCATACCGCCATTAGTCCCACTCAGGCGTCACTAAGCTATCTCCACCTTCTCCTTCACTTCCTCTCCTTTTCCTTCTCTCTCTCTCTGCTTTCCCACTTCTTTTTCTATATTTATCTCCCTCCCTTCTCTACTCTCTTCTGCTCTCTTCCGATCGATTTCCGAGCGTGATTTGACAAACGTCCAGGGGTATGTTATTGGGAACTGGACCAAGTTGAATCAAGGTGCCTCAGACTGATTTAAAGCTATGCAGATGGGAAAATAGGTGTGAAAAACTGAATAGTTGTCATATTACTTACTAAATACTAAATACTAAGCAAAAAAGTATCGGAAATTATTACATAATATACAGTAATTAAATGTTTGAGATATAGATACATTTCATTTTTTCATTTGTAGTAGCTGTTTCACACAAAAACACAGACAGTGAACAAATGTGTCTGTTTTATTTTATTGGCTCAGAACTTTAGCATGTTTTATTTAGTACAAGGATTTTGTGCGTTAGTGCGTTAATGTGCAGACTGTCCGGTTTTATTTAAGCCAATGTTCATCAATATCAGATCTGTATCATCTATATCATTTATGTATATCAGATCTATATCAGATCAATATAATCCATATCGGATCTATATCAGATTAATTAAGATTAAGGTATCATTAAAAGCAAACACTTCTGCCTCCTCATCAGAATCTCTATTCGGGTAAAGCTTGATTAGCCAAGAAGTATCAGGACAATGTTATTTTAATTATCCAGCTTTAGCTGTCAAGTATTTTCTCTTTGTTTCCATGGGGATATAATGCGCTGGTCGTCAACAAATGTTGTTCTATTGGATTCAGTGTTGCATGGAGAACTGTCTACAGCTCACGATGACTGAAGGGTTAACAATTGTGGTTTGACATGGGCCTCGGGCTCCTGGTTCTGTGACTGAGATCAATAGTGATGCTAATAAACATTACCAATAGCTTTACACGTTGCTCCTATCCCTTGCGGAGCGAATTGCTCTATTGATTCCTCCGTTTCTGACTAAGGGAGCTAAATGCATTTGGCATAGTCCCTGACAAACCATGGCAAGATGAAGAAGGAAACGTCCGTGTGTTTGTCAGTGATCTACGTTTTCCCATTCCGCTGACAAATGAATGGTGAACACAGACAATACGTCACGCAGATATTCCAGCAGGAGAGTTGTTTTAGCTTTTTTTCTGAGAAGAAATCCAAGACCTTGTGTTTTTGCAAATTCACTGTTGCTGAACAAACGAACGGCGAATCCCAGGAGGAGTTCCCAGTAACAGCCTACACGTTAGCTTTAGCCACTCTGATCACTTCTGAGGGAGGCTGTATTAGTCAATTATGTATGGACACATGTTATGACTGTGTGTGCAGGTGTTCAGTCAGTCAGTCATATTCCCTCCAGCCCTGGTCCAATTGTAACCCCCCCGCCCCATTACGATATCAGGTCACTCTGACTGAGGAACGAGGAACACGGGGAACGGGGCCAGCTTCTGTAATGGAGGCTCGGGTAGCCGTGGTGGCTTGAATGAACTTGATATGAAACGTGGAGAACCTTTCATCTGTTGCCTTGGGCCTGGGGGGTGGGGTGTTGGGGTGTGGTGGTGATGGTGGTGGTGTTGGGGCGGGGGTGGTGGTGATGCCGGTGGTGTTGGGGTGGGGGTTGGCAGGACATAAAGAAAGGTTGTCTGTTCCTGATGAGCTTTTTAGGGTGTCAGGCCTGGGCTGAGATGAGGTTTCGTCCCCGTAGGAATGCTTTCAGGTGACACTAATTGCTCCCCCGACCGATCGAGCTGTCATAAAAAAGTGTGTGAGAGCGTGTCCTCTGCGTCTCCGTCAGGTGTGCAAGGACATCATGAAGCGTGATCAAGAGGGCAGAGGAGAGGTACATGTGGGAAAATGAGCAATGAAATTAGTAATGCATGTATTCAAATCTATGCAAAACTGCACCCGTCACAAATAATGAAATGAAATGTCTGCGCTCATCTGCGCCCAATCAGGAAGAAGGAGTCCATCGTTCATGAAATGTCTGCGCCCGTGCGGCCAATCAGGAAGAAGGAGTCCATCGTTCATGAAATGTCTGCGCCCGTGCGGCCAATCAGGAAGAAGGAGTCCATCGTTCATGAAATGTCTGCGCCCGTGCGGCCAATCAGGAAGAAGGAGTCCATCGCTCATATAAGATACATCTCACGTTGCATTAACCATTTTTCATAAGAGTTCTTTCACTTCCTTTAACCTCCTGTTCGTTGTGAACAGACCTGTCTCTGCGGTGACACAGTGTTTCCGTAGGAGGAGGTTTTCCTATGCAGATGAATGCAGGACTCCTCACCCTGTCAGGGTGTCGACGTCACACTGAACTGATGCGTTTAACCCACCTGTAAAAGCTGAGCCACAGTAACAATGGCAATGGGCGCTATTGTCTGGCGTTTCCGCTATTAACTGCCATGCAGAATGGCGTTTATTAGACACCACACTGGATATTGGCTGTACCGTCTAATTCTCTGCCTGGGGGTTTTCTGCTGATGATTGTGCCATCATTGTTTGAGTCGGACCAGTTATTCTGTTCTGTGTTGGTTCTGAGGGGAATGTTCTGCCCAGATAACCAGACAATAATAACAGCAACGGCAGCTTGGCCCGGATGTGAGTGGAGCTTCTATTATCTGCTGAGGTCTCTCGTTCTATTGGATAATACTCATGAACAATAACAGAGGGAGCGAGGGTACCCCAGACCGTCCCAAAGTAGTAAACTATGGAAATACAGCAGCCTAGTCTGCAGTGGTTTGGGGTTCTAACGGAAATACAGCCCTCTAGTCTGCAGGGGTTTGGGGTTCTAACAGAAATACAGCCCCCTAGTCTGCAGGGGTTCTAACAGAAATACAGCCCTCTAGTCTGCAGGGGTTTGGGGTTCTAACAGAAATACAGCCCCCTAGTCTGCAGGGGTTTGGGGTTCTAACAGAAATACAGCCCCCTAGTCTGCAGGGGTTCTAACAGAAATACAGCCCCCTAGTCTGCAGGGGTTCTAACAGAAATACAGCCCCCTAGTCTGCAGGGGTTTGGGGTTCTAACAGAAATACAGCCCCCTAGTCTGCAGGGGTTTGGGGTTCTAACAGAAATACAGCCCCCTAGTCTGCAGGGGTTTGGGGTTCTAACAGAAATACAGCCCCCTAGTCTGCAGGGGTTCTAACAGAAATACAGCCCCCTAGTCTGCAGGGGTTTGGGGTTCTAACAGAAATACAGCCCCCTAGTCTGCAGGGGTTTGGGGTTCTAACAGAAATACAGCCCCTAGTCTGCAGGGGTTTGGGGTTCTAACAGAAATACAGCCCCCTAGTCTGCAGGGGTTTGGGGTTCTAACAGAAATACAGCCCCCTAGTCTGCAGGGGTTTGGGGTTCTAACAGAAATACAGCCCCCTAGTCTGCAGTGGTTCTAACAGAAATACAGCCCCCTAGTCTGCAGTGGTTCTAACAGAAATACAGCCCCCTAGTCTGCAGTGGTTCAAACACCAGTTGTAGCATGTCAGTGGCATATTTACTGTAGGTGAATATGTTTTTTCTGCAGCTGATTACTTACATTCATATAGATGTCAGGTCTCACCCATTCTCGTTACACACAGACCCGCCCAAACCTGGCCGATGCCTCTGCAGAGACATTTGTATTATTCTAGCAGCAGATGTTTTTCCCAGTAAAATTAGAAGCAACGGGCCTCCAGTGAACGTTATCGTGGCCATAATGCATTTGCCTGGTTATAAAATGATGTTAACTCCGTGAATGATGGTGCTGAAGCTTTTACGCCCAGATTTTTATGATTTATCGACAGGCATATGGCTTACGGTGCTCTGCTATCTTTAACCCTTTACTGTCAGAAGCCTTGCACTACATTGCAGATTATTGTGATTTATCATAGGCACACTAATGAAAGTTAAATAGATGTAAACTCATCTGTGTTGTTTATAGTCATAGCCTGTTAACAATAGATTAAAGAAAATAGCCTGCTGAAGAAGAAGCCCTGGTGGAACTGTCCCTGGTGGAACTGCCCCTATAGTGGAATTGTTCCTATGGTGGAACTGTGCCTATAATGGAACTGTTCCTATGGTGGAACCGTCCCTATAATGGAACTGTTCCTATGGTGGAACTGTGCCTATAATGGAACTGTTCCTATGGTGGAACCGTCCCTATAATGGAACTGTTCCTATGGTGGAACCGTCCCTATAATGGAACTGTTCCTATGGTGGAACCGTCCCTATAATGGAACTGTCCCTATGGTGGAACTGTCCCTATAATGGAACTGTTCCTATGGTGGAACTGTCCCTATAATGTAACTGTTCCTATGGTGGAACTGTCCCTATAATGGAACTGTTCCTATGGTGGAACTGCCCCTATGGTGGAACTGCCCCTATAATGGAACTGTTCCTATGGTGGAACCGTCCCTATAATGGAACTGTTCCTATGGTGGAACTGTCCCTATAATGGAACTGTTCCTATGGTGGAACTGTCCCTATAATGGAACTGTTTCTATGGTGGAACTGTCCCTATAATGGAACTGTTCCTATGGTGGAACTGTCCCTATAATGGAACTGTTCCTATGGTGGAACTGTCCCTATAATGGAACTGTTCCTATGGTGGAACTGTCCCTATAATGGAACTGTTCCTATGGTGGAACTGCCCCTATGGTGGAACTGCCCCTATGGTGGAACTGTCTTATGTGAAAAAAACTTTGGGACTTTCAGTGGGGTAGTCTATGAATGTAGAATACTTAAAACACCAACTGATTAACACCAACTGTGAGCACCAGAAATGTCACAGAAAATGTTTAAACGGTTTGGCTTTTCGACGTTTGGGTTGGTTCGACTGCGGTCATTTGCTTCATGGGGCAGCAGGTTTCAGCAGCAGGGTGTCAGAATAGAGGAGCTTTATCTGAGCTGAACGGGAGTTTGGTATGGATGTAGGGTTTGAGCACGGCGTGAATATAGGCAGGGAACAGCACCGAGATGCTGTAGAAAAGCCCCCACGGTCATAGAGTGGAGTGGCAGGTTACACAAATATAATAGAATAAAACTGTCGATGCACAAATAAGAATAAAATAATATATTCAACCAAGTGCAGTGTACAGGTTTCCCTTTTCTTCTTGCTTATTTCTAAAGAAACATAATATATACTTTGTGTATCACTTGTGATTAAAACTGATTTATTATATCTGCACTGGGTGGTTCAAACATAAACTATTTTCTTTCTGCTGTTTCTATATTCTGAATGGAATATAGTTCTGTTGGATTTCTGTTGGAGGTCCATGTAGGTCTGCAGTTTTCTTGTAAAATGGTCCTTTCATTAAAACCTTTTGATTTAGGAGACAATGGCTGGAAAGAAGTGACAGAACCATGTTCACTCATAATTGTTATGTGGTCTCCGGAAGTGTTTTAATGGAAAATCGATGGAATTGAAAGCACCTACCCAGAGGACAGAACATTGAATTATATGCTCTGCACTTTACACATTTAAATTGCATTCTTTAATTTTTAATATTTTTTACCTGCTGCATATTTCTGTGTGATTCTAAAACAAATGTGTGTTTAAGGTCATGTGAGCACAGATTCCTCACAGTCAATGGAAGAGTCTTATAGACAGTTACAAAAATGGGCAAAATGAAGTAATTACAAAAGAAAATGGGCAACATTTTCTTGTCCGTTCTCCTGTCTGCCCATCACAGATCCATATGTTTCACTAACCAAACAATCCAAAGTTAACAAAACCAATTCTCAGCAGCTTGCGAACATAGAAATGGAACAACACCTTTTAATGCTAAATTCGCCAGAAGCTTGCCTCCGTTGTTGTTTATTTCGACCAGATACGGCGGGCTTGTTGTTCTTTACTTGGACCGGATATGCCAGGCTCTTTTCCCAATGGTATTCATTTTGTTGAAGGCTCCAGGGCTATAATGTGTGCCTGGTGTCATTATGAACCTGTAGTACACATGGCTGTGTGGGGATAATCTGAACTCTCCTTCCTGTGGTGCTCTTGGCTCTGGAGCCACTGAAGATAACAGAGCCTGATGTCTCCAGACAGGGACAATGCTTCTTAATTGAGGCAGGACATCTGTTCCAGGCTGTGGTGACAGGTCCCAGGGTGAATGACAGATGACAGGCGCTGTAGGACCCATGATATCTCTCCACGCACATTCCTCCTGCCTGCTCGTCTGTCCCTCAGGAAGCGGCCATATACTGTATATGTATGCAGAGAGATGGCACAGATTTATAGACAATATGCCCATATACTGTATATGTATGCAGAGAGATGGCACAGATGTATAGACAGTATGCCCATATACTGTATATGTATGCGGAGAGATGGCACAGATGTATAGACAGTATGCCCATATACTGTATATGTATTCAGAGAGATGGCACAGATTTATAGACAATATGCCCATATACTGTATATGTATGCAGAGATATGGCACAGATTTATAGACAATATGCCCATATACTGTATATGTATTCAGAGATATGGCACAGATGTATAGACAGTATGCCCATATACTGTATATGTATTCAGAGAGATGGCACAGATTTATAGACAATATGCCCATATACTGTATATGTATGCAGAGATATGGCACAGATGTATAGACAGTATGCCCATATACTGTATATGTATGCAGAGATATGGCACAGATGTATAGACAGTATGCCCATATACTGTATATGTATGCAGAGATATGGCACAGATTTATAGACAGTATGCCCATATACTGTATGCAATAATATTAGTATAGCCATCTCCTCTCATTACTGTACATTATCTTACTGTAGCTGTATGTTCAATATGTTTTTATTGTACGTGATGCTATAGCTGCATAGTAAAATGTCATAGTGTCGCTTAATCTAGCGTGTGTTACCCATGTGCAATTATTATTAGATGTTATTGCAAACTTGAAATACTGTGCAGTTCCTTTAATTCGTGGTTTCATATGAAGTTAGACAGATTTCCTCTAAACCATTTCGGGTCTATTCTACCATGAACCCCAGGGTAATGCCCTAGCTGTCTCTGGACAGGTTGAGGAGGTTTTGACTAGAAAGTCATCCTGTCACATCATCAGGTTCCATTGAAGAATAAATTAGGCCATTTACCTTGAGAGGCTGTCTGACGTTGGTGAAGTAAACGCTGACACAAATATGTAAATAGAATATATGTGTACGAACCAAATTTTGCAGAGACATGCAATTTCTTTCATAGGTGTTTCATCTCTCATAGATTTACCAAGTATGTAAAATGATAGGAGAGATGGAATGAGAGAGAGAGAGTGAAGGAGAGAAAAGTGGTGGAGAGAAGAGGAAAAGAGGAGAGGAAGTGAATGAGTTCATGGCTTGGATAATTTGTATTCCGCTATGCTTCCCGGATGGATTTAAAAGCAGCGTTCTCCTGCCCACTGTGAAAATAACTATAAAACCTTTTAAATGAGATGCACTTTCTGCGCGGACAAATAAAACCAAATAACATCTGTTCACACAATCAACCAATCAAGCAATGAACAGAAGTCAAGACGCCTTTATGTTGTGAACATTTTCATGTTTACCTTGCTAATCAAACAGAATCCAAAATTCTGTCTCAGTCTGCCGGTCATTTCTGAGCACATAGCCTTCAGTTTAAACCCACAGAGTGGGAACTGGCCTCATGCTTGTCCTTACTCTACGTTCCTAGACAAAGACGGAAGTATATTAGTGTCATTATTATCTACAAATCAAAATTCTGTGTGTTCAGTCCTAATAAACCTGGTCGGGTCGGTGCTGTTTGGACAGAACGTGGAGTCATGATGTTTCGTCTCATCGTTGTATGTACAGTGATCATAATTCATTGGACAGTGACATTTTTTGTTAGTTTGATTCTGAAATCAAGCGCTTTTATTTTGAAAGCGAACATGGATGTAGGTTAAAGCGTTGACTGTCAGCTTTATCGTCAGCATGTTTTCATTCATATCAGATGCACCGTGTAGAAATAACAGCACCTTTTGTACATTTTCGAGCACCAAATAACATTTAACATTTAACATAATGTAGATTAAAATAAGAATTTAAGGATCACAGTTTAAAAGGGTATTAGTAAGTTAAGTCTTATGGTCAGCGAGGCTCCAGGACTACAATTAGATGCCATCTGCTTGCCAACAAGCTATTTGAACATCTTGCCCGTACATAATCCTATGCTCTCGTAAAGACAAATGTCAGCGTCTGGAGTTTTGCTATACGTTATTGGAACTTAGATTAGAACCGGGTTTTATGGTCGGATCAGAGTTGATTCCACATAGCTTGTTGGAATGGAGGTTAACGCAATTATGTCTAAGATGGTTTACTTAAATTAAAGGTTAAGTGGCTGTTTTTATGGCTTTACCAAGGGCTTGAATTATTCTGGCGAGTAAGGAGGAAATCTAACTCTAACTCTCTGACTCTCCCCTACATCTGGCTTTAGAGGCATCCACCCATATATCTCGATTCCTTTCTGACTCTCCACTACATCTGGCTTTAGAGGCATCCACCCATATATCTCGATTCCTTTCTGACTCTCCACTACATCTGGCTTTAGAGGCATCCACCCATATATCTCGATTCCTTTCTGACTCTCCCCTACATCTGGCTTTAGAGGCATCCACCCTTATATCTCGATTAAAATATCATCTCGTCATGATTCCGTGAACTCAATATCGTGTATCGCCTTGTCTCGTGAGCTGACTGTATCGCCACACTCTTAAGTCTAACCTTTTGTGTATGTACAAGATGATCAGATACTTTGGCAGTCTTTCATATACTGTACATTTCCTACTCCCGTAGTCTTGATGAAGCACACAGAGTCTTTGGGGAATTGCACACATCCATATATGTCACGTCTTGGCACGGCAAGATGGCTGTGCTCCTAGAATCCCACGTCCTCTGTCCCTTGTTTGGCGCACAATGATTCATTGTCTATTGCCCTCACCTGTTTCCCCAATCGAGTTCCTTATTTAAGTTTCTCCTTTCCCAGTGTGTCTTGTCGGTCTATGTTTGGCGTTATGCCTCATGTTACGTTTTCTTATGTCTTGTCTTTGTTTTGTGTTTTTCATTTATAGATGCATTTTGCGTCCTTTGTTCGCCCTGCCCTTGTGTCCTGACAGTCCATTCATCCGTATTTAAGTTTGTTGTTTCCCCGTGTGACGTGACAATATGTCTGCTTATGTCCAACTTTTGCCATCGCTACATAATTCAGCGGGTAAACTATAATGCCTCCTGTTGAGTGGCTTTCAGCAGAGTCAGCTGCAGCTGCTGTTTCAGCCTGTTCAGAAAACACAGCTGCCATAGAGGCTGACAGAAAACGAGAGGAGAGAAAAACATTGTTAACTGCAGTTACAAGGCCAGAATAGTGAAAAGACATTTACCAACTGTACTGTGCAGTGAACCATGACTTAAACAGAGAATAACCAATTCCAGGCAATCAGAAATCTCTGACAGTTATCAGGAAAAATAATTGATGGCATGTTCCTTTCTGATGACATTACATTTAGCAGAGTATGAAGGACCGATGTTTCTTCCACCTGGAAGAGTCGAACAAGCCAAAGAATAATATGATGACACACCAAATGGCTTGGATAGATCCCTTTTTTGTTCTATTCTAGGGCTTTTCAATTAGAAACGAATTTGAAAGTTGCCCAGCAGAACGCTCACCTACCCAAATCTGGCATTGAATCACACTCCGCAGAAGAGAGAAGTGTGCCAGATAAAATACACCCCTCTGCCAGTTTGTTAATGGATATGAACAGGAGGCCAATCTCGACTGGCCCATTTCTCAAGTCAAACTTTTAGAGGAAGGCTTTGATTAGATATGAGACAGCATTGATGGGGATGTGAATTGAATCAACATCCTGCGTGATGTGAGCCTTAACCATAAAAATGGCCAGTCTGGGTCATATGATGGTCTGGGGCACATCTGCCTGCTTTCTGAAAGCTCATCCCTGGAAAACTATGTTATACGACCAAAACATGTGAGGTACAGTATATATACAGTATATGGAAAATTGGATTTAAGCTGCCGTCCCTCAAAGAACTATACACATCCAGGCAGTATACACTGAGACGAGCAGCAATTAAGTCAGATTAAGATTAAGACCCCTCCCATCCGAGAAACAGACTATTCAGAACTCTTCTCCACTTTGGTAGACGGCTGAGGTCTATCAAGACCAAAACCTCTCGCCACAAGAACAGCTTCTTTCCCACAGCAGGAAGTCTAAGGAATATGCCTCTAGTACTGGACTTAAATGATTGCAGCTATGGGTCAGAACAAATTCCTTGGGTTTGTAAACTGACTTGGCGAAATAAACCTGATACTGATTCTATATGTCCAATATACCGTGGCTGAGTTTAGTATCCAGGTAATGTTTGTTTTGCACTGCCTAAAACAGCTGTTGGCGATGCTATATTGGCCATATATCACACATCCCCAGGCCGTCTTTGTTAGCTTCTACCTGATGTACTGGATGTCTCCATCTGGACCATCATGTTGTGTCTGATTCAATCTGCTGGGTGGTAATTAGTATTCACTTCTCCTGGACTGTCAACAGCTGTAGCCGGGGAAACAACATCAGTTGGCTGTTTAAAAACATCACACAATGGGAGCAAGTGCAACATCAAACTGACAGGTGTGTGTGTGTTTGGTCGTGGTCTCAGGTGCTGAACGTGAGCCTTTCCCAGGGCGAAGTGGTGACGCTGGACGACATGGGGGGACGGGAGCCCCCGATCCTGGCCAATGAGACTGTTCTGATGAGGGGTCTGGTGGTACGTAGCTGGAGCAATCAGATCTCCATCCGTTACCGGAGCGACCAGCATCACCTCTCTGTGCTGCTGCATTACAAAGGTGAGGTCATCATTCACTCTGGTCCGATTCACTCTGGTCCGATTCACTCCGGTCTGATTCACTCCGGTCCGATTCACTATGCTCCCTGTCCTTACCTCTAGTCCTTTACAGCAGTCTCTTTCACACAGGACACACGCCTAATCAATAGTAACAAAGTGTGTCATTGTGCTACCGGAAGGTTTCTGGTGAATAGGTAGAACACTTCACAAAGCATTTGGTTTTTCTGTTTATGTTGATAGCTCTCATCACTAGTAAACACAGCTTGGTCACGTTAGCCTGAAAAATGACAAGGGCTGTCATTTCAGGGGTGTAATTACATGGAAGTATTGTGCTAATATACATTTACAGAGCTGTCAGATAACCGAGGACGGTTGGGCTCACTGCACCTCATCACAGTGCCGGCTTTCATGTATGAGAACCGGGGAAAAACAACACAGCATTAAGCCAAAATCTGTTGGCTCTGCAAGCTAATAAACGCTGACAGGCTTGCAGAAGAATAATGCTTTGTAACATGTCTCTGATGCGTCTGGCAAATATAATTCTACCCCCGTGCTCTTCAAACTCCCTCTCTTTTTTTCTCTTTAATACGGTGCATTGCAATGATTTGTCACAATACCTGGCCTGTACAAAAGCAACAAAAGCCTTGCAGCAAATTGGAAACCCAATTTGGGCTCAAAGACTTTAGTATATTGTTAACTCATACTCCGCCGAAAGTATGCAGACCTCTTGACTTTCTTCACATTCTTTTTTTGTTGTAGACTTAATTTATGAAATTGTTTCAATATTTTTTTTGCCGTCGTTCTACACACGACACCCCATAATGACAAACCAAAATGACATTTTTGAAATTTATGCCACTTCATTGAAATTGTGTTGCCCTGTAGAATCCCACTGATGTTTGCACTCTTGTATCCTGTGTGTTTTTATTGTGTTACTCTCAGGTGTTGTGTAGATGAAGTGTTGTGTAGATGAAGTGTTGTGTAGATGAAGTGTTGTGTAGATGAAGTGTTGTGTAGATGAAGTGTTGTGTAGATGAAGTGTTGTGTAGATGAAGTGTTGTGTAGATGAAGTGTTGTGTAGATGAAGTGTTGTGTAGATGAAGTGTTGTGTAGATGAAGTGTTGTGTAGATGAAGTGTTGTGTAGATGAAGTGTTGTGTAGATGAAGTGTTGTGTAGATGAAGTGTTGTGTAGATGAGAATTTGTTCTCAATCGGCCTACCTGGTTAAATAAAAATGTTTAAATAAAAAGACAGGGACCACAGACCGGCAGAGGAGGACAGACAGGGACCACAAACCGACAGGGACCACAGACAGGCAGAGGAGGACAGACAGGGACCACAAACCAACAGGGACCACAGACAGGCAGAGGAGGACAGACAGGTACCACAGACAGGGACCACAGACACTGACCACAGACAGACAGGGACCACAGACCGGCAGAGGAGGACAGACGGGAACTGAAGACAGGCAGCGCTTTTACCAGACCTCTAACAGATTAAGTGTTGCAGGCACAAGTCGACACCAGTGAAATAAGTAATCAAAAGCCCTGATAACCAACACTAAAATGTTGTGTACATTCAGATAGTATACCGGCATGTTGAGAGTCACCATGTGAGCTGTCACCCGTGGGGTTGAGATCTATTGTCTTCTTAAGTACAGCCTTTCATGAAAGCCACTGAATTCCCATTGTCCCATTGATTATATAGTAGCGTGTGGAGAGAAAGCTCTTTCAGAATACTAGCCAATAATGATGCAGTAGGTGACATGGACGGCTATTCATGGCTCATCTCCCACACACGTAACAATAACTGTTCAGATGATGTGATCGCCATTAAACCCTAAACACGGCTTATTGAGTAGGGGGCAAAACTTTAAAGATTGATTGTTTTAATGACTCATTAGCATTTAGCAGAAGAGCAGGCCAGCCCATTTCAGAACACAGGACAGAGAGGTGATCGCAGTATCCCAGAGTAACGGAGTGGATACAGAGGTTTGACCCTGGCTCAGATATGTGTGAGGAGAACTATAGTTCCCTGTACAAGGAACCAGGCCCCCATCCCAGGTGTGTGGTTCACCTGGAGTCTCACGCTGATCATTTAGTCTGTCTTTGGGTTCAATTGCTACAGGTGGTCACAACGAGAAGAGATATTTATTTGGATATGAGCTTCCCCTGAATTTAAACCGCAAATGTTACCTGTAAACGTCTATATGAATAATGTCATTGTAAAAACACACAAGCATAGTTAATAATCGACAACGTACAACTGAAAGTATTTTCCTTCCCTTCTTGAGGATAAAACACATCGGTTTTGTACATGTGAAGCATCAGCAACCAAAGATGTTGTCAGTAAATGAATTGACTCTAAACCCCACCCTGTCTAAACATGCAGCACGAACACAGAGACAGTGGGGTCAGATTGAGCTCCAATGTGCTCTCACTTCATCTCACACTCGGAAACCAAAATCTGAGCAACGAACGCCATCACCAAGTCGTGTGACTGTTGAAACGTCTGGATGCTCATTGGATTCGTCGTTCTCTAGCCTATAGGTTTTTATTTACAGCTGTTCTGCTGGAGAATTCAATCTCCCTAATTGATAGCAACCGTTCTGAAATGTTTTTTACGCTCATTACGTGTTTATGCTCATCAACGTACAATGGAGCCCAATGAAGTCATCATAACATATGGAGTCTCATTAGTTATACTGAGCTAATGATGTTGTGTGGGACAGCAGATCTGAATGGGAGTGATAAATCCTTATCACGGTAACCCAAAGACGATTTCAAATAGCTTTTTAAAATGATCAAGTATTTGGAGTGTAAATTAAACAGATTCCAGAATGTAAATGCAGCACATCTCCCTCTGTCATGTTTCATATCACCATCCGTACTTTAATGGCATCCTTTCATGCAGATCCAGACATTCCGTACATTTAGGACTTTTCCCGAGCAATTAGAATAGTTCTTTTTAATCTTTTAACCATTATTCCACAAGCGTGATATACCTTTTTCCCCCAAGCGAATTTCAAAGGCTATCATGCTTTCGATTTGCACCGATATTTCAATATGTGTTCATCCCCGTGGCGTGTACAATCCCCTTGTCCCTTTATAATGGGCTGTGAAAAATGTGATGTGACAAGCGTTGAGAAGGAGACAGATCTGTCAGGAGATAGATCTCAGCTCAGGGTAATTAATATCTGCAGAAGGAGCTGGCTGAGATGACAGGCTGATGAATGCTGCCGTGGCGATAGTAGCCACACGGGTTACCACTGGGGAATGAAGATGTGGCTAGGTGTCACGGTCTGCGGATGTGTTTGTGCGTCAGGTTTCCACATTCCTTATTCATCTCTCCGGAGGACAAGGAATGATTATATCGAGTACCTACAGGGAACCGTCGGCCTGTTTGTCCCATTGGAACAATTCATTGTGACTACCATAACTTCTCATTAAGAAATATAACGTTTAACACATAACAACCATGTTTTCACGTATCAATCTGTTCTGCCACGACACCAGAGGGGAAAAAACAATTGAAACAAAGCTACAGTCAGTTTGGTCCAGAACTCTTTGATCCAGAACTCTTTGTCCAGAACTTCTTTGGCCCAGAACTCTTTGATCTCCTGGCCGTAGGTCCTGACGTTGGGACCCGAGTTCAGTCATCAGTGTGTCATGTTTGTCTGAGAAATGTCATGACATATTCCTGAACATTCCAAATGTAATGACTAAATCAAACATAAACGCAACAATCTGTAGTCAATAGGAAGAAGCTTGCTTGTTGAATCAAAGAGTTGTACCGAAATATCCTTCCATGATCTGAGTGTTTCAAAAGCCAAATGGGCTTAGGTAAATAAACGCTACAGATATAGCTGTTTGTTATTTTCATTAAATGAACACCAAGTCTTTTCCTAACTAAAATCGAAAACGTAAATTCACTTCTGGTTCATGCATGTTGACGAAGCCTCTGATACCCCATGACTACACAGCTCTCTGAGGCAGGATTCACAGTGTGGCAAACTGTCCAGCTGGTGCTCCAGAATAGAAGGCAGTAAAGCCAAACCATCACTGATTCAGTGCGTCTGTTGCCGGTCAAAGTTGGGTTCCTAACCACTGGGAAGCCCCCCTGCCCCACCGCGCACATATGTTCTGCAGACGAGGCCAGTATATGCAGTTATGCTTAATCAGGTCTGACGGGCAGAGTACCAAACAGATTTCCACTGCCTTTCATAGCTGATAATGTTTCCTATGGGGAAGATACGCGTTTAATACACTGACTGTGACTGTGCTGAGGAGAAGACTGGAGAATGGAGATCACATGGTTAAATACTCCCCTCAAATCTAGTCACCACCGAGTCACTATTCACTGACCAGCCAAAGATGAGACTACAAGGTCCCACTTGGAAAAAGAAAGTCGTCAGTTCAAATGTCAAGTGACAGAAGTGTTTGATTCACAGCCTGGTCGCAAACAGCGCACTTTCCATCCGGTCCGTTTGATTGCGGTACTGGTTCGGGCTGCGCAGTGGAAACATCCCGGGAAGGCTAAGTGAAAGGTCCGGTGAGTTACTCCGGTTTTAAGTACCCATGCGGTGAAACATTACCGTTAAACAGAGATCGATAGTTGTTGTCTGGGATGAGATATTCAGCCTGAAACTGCCGTGCCCGTCGTTCCGCTCGGATGTATTGATATTTATGTGGTTGGGTTAAACACTTAATTCCAATGGTCAACTACTCGATGAATTGTGTTAAGATAGAAGAACTGTTAAGCTTGCCCGGCTCAATTCTGTCGATAAGGGCCGGTCGGTTCTGGACTGATGAACAGTACCATGGCATTACTATGATTAGATGTTTCCTGGTGACTCCTGTCATTACTCCTCATTAGTGACAATGAATCAGTTATGTTGCGTAAACATCGTCGATACCATCGATTTGTCCGAGTCAAATAGTTCACGATGCATGACAGATCACATATTCAACGTGCAATAAATACGGTAGAGGCCGAGTCGATATGCATTTGATTAGCGATACTATTAGCCGGAAGGGATGAGATTAGTTATAGGCCCAGTCTGGAACTGGACCCCTGTGCTGCCAGTATTCATCTCTGGTCTGCTGGACCCCTGTGCTGCCAGTATTAATCTCTGGTCTGCTGGACCCCTGTGCTGCCAGTATTAATCTCTGGTCTGCTGGACCCCTGTGCTGCCAGTATTCATCTCTGGTCTGCTGGACCCCTGTGCTGCCAGTATTCATCTCTGGTCTGCTGGACCCCTGTGCTGCCAGTATTAATCTCTGGTCTGCTGGACCCCTGTGCTGCCAGTATTCATCTCTGGTCTGCTGGACCCCTGTGCTGCCAGTATTCATCTCTGGTCTGCTGGACCCCTGTGCTGCCAGTATTCATCTCTGGTCTGCTTTGGCTCTGTGCATCGATACCTGTTGACCAGTGATTGATGAAGCAGAGATGGACGTTGCTTAACTGTCACTCCCAGTACAGCTGTCACTGTGAGCTGAGATCAGGGGCACATTTCCAGTCATTTCAGACGGTTCTCCCTTGTTTCTGGAGCAGAACAACCGAGGACATTACTTCCGCATCTGTTGCCTGAGGCCCCAGCATCAACTAAAGTGCTTGACTGCGTTCACTGTGGTGCCATTACTTGTAATAGCAAAACAATCAGCCTTTATGGCCCTCAACGACAATATAATTTAGGACGCATGTAATTTAATTCGTAGGGGGATGAGCTTTGCACATTAAGTCTTTGTCGCCATCATCCAGATCATCATCCACATTGTTCAGGCTCCAAAAAAAAATGCAAATGGTTGTGTGATAATGGAAATAACTAGGATCAGTGGAGCTGGTGACACTACAGATTGAATAGCTGACCCAGGATGGCTGGACTCAGGCTTTACACTTCACTGATTCACTGCAGAAAGAGGCTGTCCGCATCAGCACCGTATAAATATATAATAGTTGGAGAAACCAGCGTGGGTATTTGATTGTAGCTGATGTAGCAAACTGAGCCCTCAGGATATTTGATGCATATTTGTATTATTAACGGATTAACAGCTACAGAGAAAAACACAGTGGACTTTTTTCTACATTGTAGTTGTGTTAAGGGTTTATGTTAGGCTAAAATACACAAAAAATTGTTGAATTTGACAAAGCTAATAGTTCGGCAAAAAATATCATCTTGATCTCTAAGGAAGGTGTAGCAATGTGCTTTTCTATGTATGATTACACAATACGTGTTCCATATCCTGTTTATCGTCGGTGATATTTCAAAAGACAAGCATTTATTAAAATACTGTTATGCCTCAAGAGTCTAAAGAGAGAGGCTACGGAATATATATCTGCTATATGCTCCTTTTACAGTGTGCGTGTTTGTCGTCTCTGTTTGACTAATGTTTTGATGCACTCCCGGCCCATTCAGGCAGCTCGATAAGATGTGGATTTAAAACCCTATTACAACCGGGACTGAGAGTTATGAACAGAGTTAATGTACAGGTTTATGAGGGCATCCTGGGATAAATCATGGGCCCAGCAAACACTAGACCGCCACCTGTAGTACATAAAAATCCAAATGGTTTCTGGCTAAGCACACTACTGCTATGGTATGTTGAAAGGTGCAGTGATGTCTAACGCACAACATAGAGAGGGCTAGATAGACACACTGTATGTAATGATCTGTAGGAAATAGACACAACATAGAGAGGGCTAGATAGACACACTGTATGTAACGATCTGTATGTAATAGACACAACATAGAGAGGGCTAGATAGACACACTGTATGTAATGATCTGTATGTAATAGACACAACATAGAGAGGGCTATATAGACACACTGTATGTAATGATCTGTATGAAATAGACACAACATAGAGAGGGCTATATAGACACGCTAATGATCTGCATGTAATAGACACAACATAGAGAGGGCTAGATAGACACACTGTATGTAATGATCTGTATGTAATAGACACAACATACAGAGGGCTATATAGACACACTGTATGTAATGATCTGTATGTAATAGACACAACATAGAGAGGGCTATATAGACACACTGTATGTAATGATCTGTAGGAAATAGACACAACATAGAGAGGGCTATATAGACACACTGTATGTAATGATCTGTAGAAAATAGACACAACATAGAGAGGGCTATATAGACATGTAACGATCTGTATGAAATAGACACTGAAACCTCTGCCTCCTTCAGTGTTATGGAGCTTATCCCTTCGCCTCAGCACTAATATCCAATATTCAAATGGAATTGCCTTCCGATGTGTACTTTTCCTTAATGCCTCATGTTGGGAGGCAGCAGGCTGTAAAACTGCTGGCTTTAATGTGGATCTTCATATTCAGCCGTGAAGTGAGTGGGATTTAGGAGGCTGTGATTATACTGTTTGAATGGGTTCAGAAAAATGCTTAACCGTTGTATGTATCGACAAGCTAATGCTCCCGTGCTCAGTCTCTGCTCACTCAGCACCTACAGTGGTTGTCTCTGCTCAGCACCTACAGTGGTTGTCTCTGCTCAGCACCTACAGTGGTTGTCTCTGCTCAGCACCTACAGTGGTTGTCTCTGCTCAGCACCTACAGTGGTTGTCTCTGCTCAGCACATACAGTGGTTGTCTCTGCTCAACACCTACAGTGGTTGTCTCTGCTCAGCACCTACAGTGGTTGTCTCTGCTCACCACCAACAGTGGTTGTCTCTGCTCAGCACCTACAGTGGTTGTCTCTGCTCAACACCTACAGTGGTTGTCTCTGCTCAGCACCTACAGTGGTTGTCTCTGCTCAGCACCTACAGTGGTTGTCTCTGCTCAGCACCTACAGTGGTTGTCTCTGCTCAGCACCTACAGTGGTTGTCTCTGCTCAGCACCTACAGTGGTTGTCTCTGCTCAATACCTACAGTGGTTGTCTCTGCTCACTCAGCACCTACAGTGGTTGTCTCTGCTCAGCACCTACAGTGGTTGTCTCTGCTCAGCACCTACAGTGGTTGTCTCTGCTCAGCACCTACAGTGGTTGTCTCTGCTCACCACCAACAGTGGTTGTCTCTGCTCAGCACCAACAGTGGTTGTCTCTGCTCACTCAGCACCTACAGTGGTTGTCTCTGCTCAGCATCATACAGTGGTTGTCTCTGCTCAGCACCTACAGAGGTTGTCTCTGCTCAGCACCTACAGTGGTTGTTTCTGCTCAGCACCTACAGTGGTTGTCTCTGCTCAGCACCTACAGTGGTTGTCTCTGCTCACTCAGCACCTACAGTGGTTGTCTCTGCTCAGCATCATACAGTGGTTGTCTCTGCTCAGCACCTACAGAGGTTGTCTCTGCTCAGCACCTACAGTGGTTGTTTCTGCTCAGCACCTACAGTGGTTGTCTCTGCTCAGCACCTACAGTGGTTGTCTCTGCTCACTCAGCACCTACAGTGGTTGTCTCTGCTCAGCACCTACAGTGGTTGTCTCTGCTCAGCACCTACAGTGGTTGTCTCTGCTCAGCACCTACAGTGGTTGTCTCTGCTCAGCACATGGCTAGGCTGGGTAAATTGCAGCAGGATGAAGGGGGCTTGCTGAGTTTAGAGTATTGTTTCATATCTGTCCAAAACCGGCTGTTGTACTCATACTGAAATCATAATTATTAGTACAGGATTGAATCCTGAATACTGTAACTACCACTGGGACCTGGTGTTTGCTCTCTGTTTTTAAAGCTGTCTGTCGCCGTTAGGGATTCTACTTTTTTACACTCTGAATATTAGCTACCGTTGTCATGTCTGTGGGTTGACCGCGGACAGATGCCACACATGTTTGATATTGACATGTCTAACTACAGTACTCAGCTGTCAGAGTGGCCCAATAGTTGACGTTGTTACTAAATGTCGCCTTTCAAAGTGTTACCTGAGAGAAACCTCCTGTCGGTGACTAGTTCTTTATTGTTGGTCCGCCGTTGGAAAAGTATATTCTTTCTGTCACAGTGTGTTTTTTCGCTGTTATCTTTATGGATCTCAGGAACATAATCTCTGAGAGCCCACTGAGCCAGTGGCTGAGTAGAGCACGGAGGCCCTGTGATTCTCCAGTGAGAGAGGCCAGCTTTATAGCTCCTATTACGGATACGGTTGGGCCCAATCCATCTTCCATACCACCTAATGATTGCTCCCATACATCCCATGTTGCGTTCCTTTGTTTAAAGACGGGGACAGGCTAACGGAGGAAGTGGAAACCCATTCATCTTGTTGCTACGCTGGACCAACAGAGCTTTGACAAGTGTCATGGAGGCTAGTCTTCTGCCCACAATTACATTTAATAAAGCTCGGAAATGGAATTGATCTGCAACTACCACTTTAACCCGTGTGTTATGTTAACGCAACCTCATGTTAACGTTTGGGACTGAGCTGCAACCAAATGGGCAATTAGAGTGAATACATGTGGTGTGAAAATAAATACAAGTGTGAAAATCTGTCGTTTCAGTGGTAAACCGTGGGGTTGGGTTAATGTAACTCTGTACACATCTACGATGGAGGTAGCGTACTCTTATAACAGGCCAAGCCTGTTGTAAGTAAATAGTGAGTGCAAACATGTCCCAATCTATTCACACATGTGCTTATACACTGTTATTAAAGTAGGAGACAAAACAAGCCTGCTTCCAAAACATCCTTTATTCATAACAATTGTTGTGTGTGTGTTTGTGCCTCTGTTTTCTTAACTTACGTCTCCTTCCCTCTCTCCACATCCTCTAGCATTCGTGCTGAGCTGTGTCCTCCCCAAGGAGCCTGCCAACGGGGAGGTGTCAGTGACCCATCTCCATGCTGGGGGACAGGCCTACTTTCAGTGTCTGACGGGGTACCAGCTGCATGGACCCACCATGCTGATCTGTCGTAACGCCACCACACCTTACTGGAGTGGCAAGGAGCCCAAATGTCTGGGTAAGGAACAGCCACACCTCACTGGAGTGGCAAGGAGCCCAAATGTCTGGGTAAGGAACAGCCACACCTCACTGGAGTGGCAAGGAGCCCAAATGTCTGGGTAAGGAACAGCCACACCTCACTGGAGTGGCAAGGAGCCCAAATGTCTGGGTAAGGAACAGCCACACCTCACTGGAGTGGCAAGGAGCCCAAATGTCTGGGTGGAAGGAACAGCCACACCTCACTGGAGTGGCAAGGAGCCCAAATGTCTGGGTAAGGAACAGCCACACCTCACTGGAGTGGCAAGGAGCCCAAATGTCTGGGTAAGGAACAGTCACACCTCACTGGAGTGGCAAGGAGCCCAAATGTCTGGGTAAGGAACAGCCACACCTCACTGGAGTGGCAAGGAGCCCAAATGTCTGGGTAAGGAACAGCCACACCTCACTGGAGTGGCAAGGAGCCCAAATGTCTGGGTAAGGAACAGCCACACCTCACTGGAGTGGCAAGGAGCCCAAATGTCTGGGTAAGGAACAGCCACACCTCACTGGAGTGGCAAGGAGCCCAAATGTCTGGGTAAGGAACAGCCACACCTCACTGGAGTGGCAAGGAGCCCAAATGTCTGGGTAAGGAACAGTCACACCTCACTGGAGTGGCAAGGAGCCCAAATGTCTGGGTAAGGAACAGCCACACCTCACTGGAGTGGCAAGGAGCCCAAATGTCTGGGTAAGGAACAGCCACACCTCACTGGAGTGGCAAGGAGCCCAAATGTCTGGGTAAGGAACAGCCACACCTCACTGGAGTGACAAGGAGCCCAAATGTCTGGGTAAGGAACAGCCACACCTCACTGGAGTGGCAAGGAGCCCAAATGTCTGGGTAAGGAACAGCCACACCTCACTGGAGTGGCAAGGAGCCCAAATGTCTGGGTAAGGAACAGCCACACCTCACTGGAGTGGCAAGGAGCCCAAATGTCTGGGTAAGGAACAGCCACACCTCACTGGAGTGGCAAGGAGCCCAAATGTCTGGGTAAGGAACAGCCACACCTCACTGGAGTGGCAAGGAGCCCAAATGTCTGGGTAAGGAACAGCCACACCTCACTGGAGTGGCAAGGAGCCCAAATGTCTGGGTAAGGAACAGCCACACCTCACTGGAGTGGCAAGGAGCCCAAATGTCTGGGTAAGGAACAGCCACACCTCACTGGAGTGGCAAGGAGCCCAAATGTCTGGGTAAGGAACAGCCACACCTCACTGGAGTGGCAAGGAGCCCAAATGTCTGGGTAAGGAACAGCCACACCTCACTGGAGTGGCAAGGAGCCCAAATGTCTGGGTAAGGAACAGCCACACCTCACTGGAGTGGCAAGGAGCCCAAATGTCTGGGTAAGGAACAGCCACACCTCACTGGAGTGGCAAGGAGCCCAAATGTCTGGGTAAGGAACAGCCACACCTCACTGGAGTGACAAGGAGCCCAAATGTCTGGGTAAGGAACAGCCACACCTTACTGGAGTGGCAAGGAGCCCAAATGTCTGGGTAAGGAACAGCCACACCTCACTGGAGTGGCAAGGAGCCCAAATGTCTGGGTAAGGAACAGTCACACCTCACTGGAGTGGCAAGGAGCCCAAATGTCTGGGTAAGGAACAGTCACACCTCACTGGAGTGGCAAGGAGCCCAAATGTCTGGGTAAGGAACAGTCACACCTCACTGGAGTGGCAAGGAGCCCAAATGTCTGGGTAAGGAACAGCCACACCTCACTGGAGTGACAAGGAGCCCAAATGTCTGGGTAAGGAACAGTCACACCTCACTGGAGTGGCAAGGAGCCCAAATGTCTGGGTAAGGAACAGCCACACTGCTTCCTTCTTGCCAAACTGATCCTAGACCTGTAAAACCCACACGTACCGACACACAGGCTCTACATCCTTACCTGCCCCAGGATCCATTCTAGCCACAGACTGAGAATCAATGGGGTTCTATAGTGGTCTCTTGGAGGACGCCACCTGACAACTGAGGAGAATAGCATTTCACCTGAATGATTAAAGTCATTAAAGTCTGTTTAAATGGACGCCCTGTTGTTTGTCTTCCATTGCCCAGAGGTTAATTGGGCTTTATTGTGTGCTCCGTACGCTATACATATCAGGTGTTTGCCCCAGTCTGTGCAGATTTAATTCTCACTCGCTTTTACCCAATTTCCAATTTTCCATACGTTTTAGAGCCTCCATGCGGTCTTTGTAATGATATTTCTCCATCATGCCTAATGATGTGTAATAAATCACTTTGTGTTAATTTAAGGGAAATAACAAATAGATATATGTTCACCCTTTATTTAGTCTCGTTGGCTTTTGTAACACTCATTCTGAACATGGGAGGATATTTACTGACACAGCTGTGATTGGCAGGATGGAAATGCTGTTGAATAAGTGATAGTCTGTCCAGTGTAACCTCAGAGGGGCCTTATTGCAGTTATAAAGGCATTATTAAAGCACAGCAGTAAAACCAAGTGTTACCAATAGCTCTAAACTCCACTCACATGCTTACTACGGGAGTTTAATTTGGTAAATACCTTTAGGCAAGTTCTAACATCGTGCTAGTCGAACATCCTCATTAAGATCCAAGGTTTGTCTTGGTACAGAGAGGTCTGTTGTTTTAGTTCTTTTAGACATGAACATACGCTCAATGAAGAATCCATATTGGAATACATTTTTTGTCCTGGACTCGGCTTAAAGGGCGATATGCAGCTGTGCTGTTACATGCAGCTGTGCTGATACCTGCAGCTGTGCTGATACCTGCAGCTGTGCTGATACCTGCTGCTGTGCTGATACCTGGAGCTGTGCTGATACCTGCAGCTGTGCTGTTACATGCAGCTGTGCTAATATCTGCAGCTGTGCTGATATCTGCAGCTGTGCTGATACTTGCAGCTGTGCTGATACCTGCAGCTGTGCTAATATCTGCAGCTGTGCTGATATCTGCAGCTGTGCTAATATCTGCAGCTGTGCTGATATCTGCAGCTGTGCTGATACCTGCAGCTGTGCTGATATCTGCAGCTGTGCTGATACCTGCAGCTGTGCTGATACCTGCAGCTGTGCTGATACCTGCAGCTGTGCTGATACCTGAAGCTGTGCTGATACCTGCAGCTGTGCTGATACCTGCAGCTGTGCTGATACCTGAAGCTGTGCTGATATCTGCAGCTGTGCTGATACCTGCAGCTGTGCTGATACCTGCAGCTGTGCTGATACCTGCAGCTGTGCTGATATCTGCAGCTGTGCTGATACCTGCAGCTGTGCTGATACCTGCAGCTTTGCTAATATCTGCAGCTGTGCTGATATCTACAGCTGTGCTGATACCTGCAGCTGTGCTGATACCTGCAGCTGTGCTGATACCTGCAGCTGTGCTGATACCTGCAGCTGTGCTGATACCTGCAGCTGTGCTGATACCTGCAGCTGTGCTGATACCTGCAGCTGTGCTGATACCTGAAGCTGTGCTGATATCTGCAGCTGTGCTGATACCTGCAGCTGTGCTGATACCTGCAGCTGTGCTGATATCTGCAGCTGTGCTGATACCTGCAGCTGTGCTGATACCTGCAGCTTTGCTAATATCTGCAGCTGTGCTGATATCTACAGCTGTGATGATACCTGCAGCTGTGCTGATACCTGCAGCTGTGCTGATACCTGCAGCTGTGCTGATACCTGCAGCTGTGCTGATACCTGAAGCTGTGCTGATACCTGCAGCTGCGCTGATACCTGCAGCTGCGCTGATACCTGCAGCTGCGCTGATACCTGAAGCTGTGCTGATACCTGCAGCTGTGCTGATACCTGCAGCTGTGCTGATACCTGCAGCTGTGCTGATATCTGCAGCTGTGCTGATACCTGCAGCTGTGCTAATACTGTTCTGCCTCGTTTCTCTCCTCACCAGCTCATTACATACAGACGTAATTACATACAGTATGTCCCTGGTGAGTTTAAATTTGCCAGAGCATAGAACATCTCCGAAGAGGCTCACTCTCTCTCTCTCTCTCTCTCTCTCTCTCTCTCTCTCTCTGCTGAAAAGTGAATTTTCTTCCTCGGAATAACGTCCAATGTTTTATTACAAGCCGAGAGCAGAGAACTGACATTGATGTGAAAATAAGCCTTTCTGAACAGGGACATTGTGTGGTTTATGTATGACTCTCTAAACTCTCCCATCCTTTCTCTTTTCCAATCTGTCCCCCGTTCAGCATCTTGTGGAGGGATGATTAAAAATGCCACATTGGGGCGCATCGTCTCTCCTGGTTTCCCGGGTAACTACAGCAACAACCTGACGTGCCATTGGGTCCTGGAGGCTCCTGAGGGCCATCGGCTTCATGTCCACTTTGAGAAAGTCTCATTGGCTGAGGATGACGACAGGTACAGAACACAGCTGTGTGGATGACGACAGGTACTGTGAGGATGACGACAGGTACAGAACACAGCTGTGAGGATGACGACAGGTACTGTGAGGATGACGACAGGTACTGTGAAGATGACGACAGGTACAGAACACAGCTGTGTGGATGACGACAGGTACTGTGAGGATGACGACAGGTACAGAACACAGCTGTGTGGACTGTGAGGATGACGACAGGTACAGAACACAGCTGTGTGGATGACGACAGGTACTGTGAGGATGACGACAGGTACAGAACACAGCTGTGTGGATGAACAGGTACTGTGAGGATGACGACAGGTACAGAACACAGCTGTGTGGATGACGACAGGTACTGTGAGGATGACGACAGGTACAGAACACAGCTGTGTGGATGACGACAGGTACTGTGAGGATGACGACAGGTACAGAACACAGCTGTGTGGATGACGACAGGTACTGTGAGGATGACGACAGGTACAGAACACAGCTGTGTGGATGACGACAGGTACTGTGAGGATGACGACAGGTACAGAACACAGCTGTGTGGATGACGACAGGTACTGTGAGGATGACGACAGGTACTGTGAGGATGACGACAGGTACAGAACACAGCTGTGTGGATGATGACAGGTACTGTGAGGATGACGACAGGTACAGAACACAGCTGTGTGGATGACGACAGGTACTGTGAGGATGACGACAGGTACTGTGAGGATGACGACAGGTACAGAACACAGCTGTGTGGATGACGACAGGTACTGTGAGGATGACGACAGGTACAGGACACAGCTGTGTGGATGACGACAGGTACTGTGAGGATGACGACAGGTACTGTGAGGATGACGACAGGTACAGAACACAGCTGTGTGGATGACGACAGGTACTGTGAGGATGACGACAGGTACAGAACACAGCTGTGAGGATGACGACAGGTACTGTGAGGATTACGACAGGTACAGAACACAGCTGTGTGGATGACGACAGGTACTGTGAGGATGACGACAGGTACAGAACACAGCTGTGTGGATGACGACAGGTACAGAACACAGCTGTGTGGATGACGACAGGTACTGTGAGGATGACGACAGGTACTGTGAAGATGACGACAGGTACAGAACACAGCTGTGTGGATGACGACAAGTACTGTGAGGATGACGACAGGTACAGAACACAGCTGTGTGGATGACGACAGGTACTGTGAGGATGACGACAGGTACTGTGAGGATGACGACAGTTACAGAACACAGCTGTGTGGATGACGACAGGTACTGTGAGGATGACGACAGGTACAGAATACAGCTGTGAGGATGACGACAGGTACTGTGAGGATGACGACAGGTACAGAACACAGGTGTGTGGATGACGACAGGTACTGTGTGGATGACGACAGGTAGAGAACACAGCTGTGTGGATGACGACAGGTACTGTGAGGATGACGACAGGTACAGAACACAGCTGTGTGGATGACGACAGGTACTGTGAGGATGACAGGTACTGTGGGATGACAGGTACAGAACACAGCTGTGTGGATGACGACAGGTACTGTGAGGATGACGACAGGTACAGAACACAGCTGTGTGGATGACGACAGGTACTGTGAGGATGACGACAGGTACAGAACACAGGTGTGTGGATGACGACAGGTACTGTGTGGATGACGACAGGTAGAGAACACAGCTGTGTGGATGACGACAGGTACTGTGAGGGAACAGACTTAAACAGTTTACTCCAAATGGACCTTAGCTAACGTCAGTCAAAACCAGAGCACTATGGTGTAGTAGAGGTGGGCGGTGATACGAGACGCGAGGGCGGTGCTACGACGCGTGGGCGGTGCTACGACGCGTGGGCGGAGCTACGACGCGTGGCCGGTGCTACGACGCGTGGGCGGTGATACGAGACGCATAGGCGGTGCTACGAGATGTTCCTTCACTCTCTGAAATGCAATACTGACTGTGTGCTCTAACCAACTGGGAATGTAAAAAATACACTTTGTGTATAAATATAAATGTAAATATATGTATTTTTTAAGTGATCATGACTGTTGATGATGTGCTGGTAGTAATTCAGGCATCTATTTCATTTGTTTGCAATTTGGACAAGATATGACAGGTTTTTACCTTAGGCTGTCAGAACGCGATGCAACGCTGAAAACCCACTAACGTAATGCCATATACCGCCAAAGGACATGCGACTAAATCTCATATGTGAGTGACTGGAAGACTAACTTGAACGGATTGGGGGAATAAAACAGAAACAGCTGTACTGTATGGGAATTTAAATAATTAACTATATTCCCTCATGCAAATTAATTGAGGGACTACTGAAACCACTCCGTCGCGGGGAGTTAAAATGTCATCTCCGTCTCACGGCTATTGTAACCACAGTCATTAAGTGAAGTTGCCTGTCTAGTTGTAGAGAATGTAATCCCAGGGTCACAGCCGCTGACCACCAACTCAGAACCGTTTCTCACTCCCTACGGTTTCACATTCCTCACAGACACACGGTCAATATGAGGTCTAGTATCCCTTTTGTGTTCTGAAACATTTTGTGATTTAGGTTCCTCATAAAGAACGGCAACAACATTGACTCGTCGCCTCTGTATGATTCATACGAGGTGGAATACCTGCCAAATGAGGGTGTGGTCAGCGCCGGGCGTCACCTGTTTGTAGAGTTCACTACAGACGGGACGGTCACCTCCACAGGAGCAGCCATCAGATATGAAGGTATCTCAGAGGCTACAGAATGCTAGCACTGAGCCGTCTCTAATGAAGCACACATTCAGGATTACAAAGACTGTTTCCAATGACGTTACGTTATGTTTCCTTTGTGTGTTTCAGCTTTTGCCAGAGGAACCTGCTACGGGCCCTTCGTGAAGTACGGGAACTTCAGTAGCAGTGACGCGGCGTACAGGGTGGGCGCGGTGGTGGAGTTCGCCTGTAACCCTGGCTACACTCTGGAGCAAGGCTCCGTCATCATCGAGTGTATGGATGTGGAGAACCCCCAGTGGAACGAGACAGAGCCCGCCTGCCGGGGTGAGTGCCCGTATCGTTACCAGCCCACAGGATTTCATCAGCTCATGTCTGGATATTTCTCTATCAGCAACTGAAACAATAAACCCAGCCACCCCAGTCTCCCAGGGCTTGGACCGGAGACCTAGCGATGGAGATGGCAACGAGCGCTACAGTCAAGCTCGCAGGATATAAGGCGTGTTTATATACGTGCTCCAGGATACTTTGGGTAGTTGTTTTCAAGTCTTTCACTTCCTGAGCGCTTCAGCATCTTGCCTGGTCTAAACCTGGGATCATCAGTAGAGCGATTAAATAACACGAACCACTGGCAGCTGTAACAACCAAAGCTGCTAACCTCGTATCCTTAATGACTTTTCAATAATGCCTCCCAGCCTGTGTTTTCCGGGCAGGTTTCAGGAGTGTTAAATAAATCTGTCCAGGTGACTACATATGGCCATCAGGGCCTCGCTTCCTACTGTCACTCCGGCTCCATCTCTCTCTTCTTGTTATTCGTTTCTCTGTCTTTCTCTTTTCGCCGCAAACAAACTGACCTCATAATCTAGAACATTTTATCAACTTTCTCCCGCACAGACCCGTGCCACTGCGTGGCCATTATATTACAGCCGTTCAGCAGAAAAAGAAATGAAAGAATTCAATTTCTGTTGTTCAGGGTCAGCGGCGCGGCTCTGTGCGGTATTTGTCAGCGTCGGCAGCTTCCAAGGGTTATAAACAACACCTCCTGCTCTTGACTTGTCAACAAGCGTGGAAAGTCATTACGAATGGTTTCCTTTAAGGCACTAACTCATGTTTCATGGCTGCGTCCTATTTACTGATGTGAACTCAGGGCATCGCTAGCTGTTCCACACTGACCACTCAGTCCAACAGCAAAACAGGATGTGATATCGTACCATTAGCTCAGCTGAGTTCAACATATCAATCACTGATTACCTGTTGTTCCTTTTTAAGGAGAGATTGCGTTGAGAAACCGTACATGCAGTAGAATTTAATTCTCTCTAACACACTGATTTAATTACATTTTTGAGATTCCCAGTGACCATCTATGAGTATTTAGATTGAGTGTTTTGTGTTCCAGCTGTTTGTAGTGGAGAGATGACTGACTCTGCTGGAGTGGTCATGTCTCCAAACTGGCCTGAAGCTTACGACAGGGGCCAGGACTGCATCTGGGGGATCCACGTGGAGGAGGACAAGAGGATCATGCTGGACATACAAGTGTAAGTGGTTCTAACAGCAGACACACAGGGTTCTCTGTGCCTTTCTAACAGCAGACACACAGGGTTCTCTGTGCCGTTCTAACAGCAGACACACAGGGTTCTCTGTGCCGTTCTAACAGCATACACACAGGGTTCTCTGTGCCGTTCTAACAGCAGACACACAGGGTTCTCTGTGCCTTTCTAACAGCAGACACACAGGGTTCTCTGTGCCGTTCTAACAGCAGACACACAGGGTTCTCTGTGCCGTTCTAACAGCATACACACAGTCACAGCTTGTTGTTCTTCCTGATGAGAAGAAATGGCACGATACTTTAGATCCGTTTGATATACACACTGAAACACAAACACAGGTAAAATGATTCTGCAGGTTTTAAAGGTATAATCTCAGAATGTAGAGGTTTTACAGAATTGACCACATTGCTTCTGAGGTTGCAATGCAAAAGGAAATCAATGTTTTTGTCCATTGAATATTCAGCACAGATTTCTGTACTCTATCTGACCAGATTAGACTGTAAGCCTCTGTGCTCTCTTTTTCCCTGGTTTGTCCTGGAGTTGGCTTTGAAAATTATTATGCTCTGGCAGTGAAACCGTTCTAAGCCACTTACCCGGCCCTCTCAACAATAATAATTCCCCACTCAAGTACAGACACACACAGACACACACACACAGACACACACACACACACATACACACACATACACACACACACACACAGACACACTCATACACACACACACATACACACACACACACAGACACACACACACACAGACACACACACACACACACATACACACACACACACCACACACACACAGACACACACACACAGACACACACATACACACACACACATACACACACACTCTTTTCGCACTTTCAACAGGCCTGAGCCACTACAATAGTCATCGGCCCTCTGTAGATATTTCTCTGCTGTTTGTTTAAATCACCCTGCCATGGATCAAGTTGTTAAGCCTCACACAGTTTTGTTGTTTTGCTGTGTGTGTGTGTGGTGCGTGTGTGTGCGTGCCTGCGTAATGTTTACACATTGGCTGTCAAATAAGTTTTAAGCGGTCCACAGAGTATAGAGGATCTTTACTCCCCGGAGATGTCTTTTCTCTACATGTTTTAAATTTATCCCATGCGGAGCAAGTTTATGCCTGAAGCAGTAGCGAAGTATGCAGGAATCACACATGTTCCACACAGGGTTAAATTACTTCTAACCTGGGTGACATGAGGTAATATGTAACTAGAGGACTCCAGCACGTTCCACATAGGGTTAAATGAGGTCATATGTAATTGGAGGACTCCAGCACGTTCCACACAGGGTTAAATGAGGTAATATGTAATTGGAGGACTCCAGCACGTTCCACACAGGGTTAAATGAGGTAATATGTAACTGGAGGACTCCAGCACGTTCCACGCAGGGTTAAATTAGGTAACATGTAATTGGAGGACTCCAGCACGTTCCACGCAGGGTTAAATGAGGTAACATGTAATTGGAGGACTCCAGCACGTTCCACACAGGGTTAAATGAGGTAATATGTAACTGGAGGACTCTAACTGGAGGATATTAATTAATAATTCTGCCAGTCAGCTCCATCCAGTCTGTCTCAGCAGATTGTTTCTGCAGACATACAGTCACTTATTGCCCTGATTAATATCAACACTGTCTAGCCACTGTCCCTCATGTTGTTTCATTAAGATAAAAAATGACATGTCCATCGCAATGTTGGCTGATTAAAGCTGTGGACTTAATAATAGATCTGAAGTGCTTCGAACACGATGGCAAACTGAGAAGCACATAATCATGATCTAGTCCATTAGATTACCACACACATGTCATGTGAATAGTACGTATATCCCTGGCCCTTTTGTTTTCTCACATATTTCATAAACGAGGATATGTGATCTGCATTTTAACACCATTAACAGATAACGGTAACATAGTTTTGCTAATTACGCTGAAGGATTATAATAAGGATTTGCCAAAGAAACTTAAATGTAGTGACTTTTCTAACGGTCCCTTTGATTGATCTGGATGAGTTTCTGCCCACTCCTGTTGTCAGTATTTCTCCTACCTCGTCAGGTTCGAGGGCTTGTATCAGACACAGGGTACAATAGGTTAAACTTAAATCGCACGTTGCCTACTCATTTAAAGGGATTTTTATATTTGATCTAGCGCTCTTGAGAGAGTTTTCTTTAAAACATACTTGAACATGCTCCAATCCTTCTGGGACTATCTCTCATAGCGAGTTGAGACCAATTTGAGCTTTTGGGTAAAGCACGCCATCTGTATGTTTAAAGAACACAAATTGAACACCTTTCCCGAAGTCTAACATTGTAAAACATTTAGTGTTTTTTGATGCATGATACTTCTGGTTTGTCAAAGGTCGCGCATCTTCAAGCAGGATGAAACCAAACACATTTCAAACATATCAAGACAATCAAGACAAAACGGTGGTCTGCAGCTATGGGGTTTATCTCAGACATTTTTTATCTGGAAATTCAACAAGTCAACAGTAATGACATTCTCTGTAGGGAATCACAAGGCTTTTGCATGATCCTTAATCAGATGACCTTACTCAGTATAGTTTTCACCAGGATACAGAGAATGTTGTGGCAAACTTTCATGCCACGCTCCATCACTGAACAGAGCTCACCAACTCAGATGCTACAGATCTTGGTATCTCAGTCCCGTCCAAAGAGAAAGACCTAGGACAACCTGATCATATCTGTGTGGCGGATTATAAGACTTTTGCACTCACTTTATACATAGAGTGGGCTGTTATGTTAGCTATGTAGCCTACCCTGTGTTTGGTGTCTCTGTTAATACAGGATATCCGGAAGACTGAGGATGTGGAGGTTTATGGTATCGAATAAACCAATAAAGGACAAGTCATGTCCTTCCAAACGTAACGCTTCGTTACTCAAGAGTGAATGACTGGAAAGTGTCTCGTTAATTGTTGAAAACATTTTTACAGACAGAATATCGGTCTCTGAGGAGTCTTCTGAGCTCAGCAGTCGCTGGTTCAAGTAGATGGAGGAGAGGATACACAGAGGAGAGGGAGCGTAAGAGGAGAAACCCTTTGGTCAGTTTCAAACATTAGAAGTAAAGCAAATGAAATGACCGCCGTGGTCTGGAGTTAGTGACAGGGTATGCAAATCACACACCAATCCCAAATCAAAAACATGGCTCGGGTTTCAAGCGTGATACCACTCGAAATTCAAGTTTGACCACCAGCAATTTATTCCAAATGTTACGAATGAGTGCGTGTGGTAATTAAATTCCCATTTGTTTAGTTTACAGGCCGTTGGCAGGCAATTCAATTTAATTCAATAACTTTATTAGACTATCAAATGTACGTTTGTGCACCAGTGATTTAATTTAACTGACATGACTCTTATCTCTCGAGGGATAACGTTAAATCATAGGACACACTAGTATCAATAACAGTATTGATAAGCTCAGCTCCGTATTGATCATCTTGTGTTTTGAGAAGTTTGGAACCGGGTCCATAATATAACCGGGTCTCAATCCTCATCCCAAGTTGTGACAATTTGTACTTTCAGTACCAAGGTCCCTCAGAATTTAATTTCTCCAACATTCCCAGGTATATATCTGTCCCTTTATCTCTGCCGTATCCTTCTCTAGCTGAGCACAAAACCATTCTCAGACCAGTTCAGAAACAGTGGAGTAGAGTTGGATGGGGAGTCCAGTGGAGTCCCTGGTTTAATGGGGGAGGTGTTAGTGGGTGTGGTTATGTGTGCAGCAGTAGAATGGGGAGGGGCTTATGATAAGGGGGGCCCCACCCCTCCACGTTAATGTTTTCACTCCTCTATTAACATTCATTACTGTGCCTGCACCCGCAATTACAGAGAAACCGTCTGCATAATGAGAATTGATTAATTAATTTAGGCGAAACTAGAAAGGCTGGCTGAGTGCTCATTAGGACCGCCTACTTCAGGCGTGGACGGGTGTGTGCCAGCCCAGATGACAGTCTAGCACACCTGCCTTTGACACCTGCACACACGGTTCTGGTTTAATTAAAAACAACAGGAGTACAAGGGGAGGAGCCATAATATTATATTTTGACTCTGACAGGAGTACAACGGGAGGAGCCATAATGTTATCTGGTGTCTCTGACATGAGTACAAGGGGAGGAGCCATAATATTATCTGTTGACTCTGACAGGAGTACAAGGGGAGGAGTTTAATTAAAAACAACAGGAGTACAAGGGGAGGAGCCATAATATTATATTTTGACTCTGACAGGAGTACAACGGGAGGAGCAATAATGTTATCTGGTGTCTCTGACATGAGTACAAGGGGAGGAGCCATAATATTATCTGTTGACTCTGACAGGAGTACAAGGGGAGGAGCCATAATATTATCTGTTGACTCAGACAGGAGTACAAGGGGAGGAGCCATAATATTATCTGGTGTCTCTGACAGGAGTACAAGGGGAGGAGCCATAATATTATCTGGTGTCTCTGACAGGAGTACAAGGGGAGGAGCCATAATATCATCTGGTGTCTCTGACAAGAGTAGCATTTAAAGTGCAGAGACCGTGTTCCTCCATGTCTGGTAACTCTGGTTAGGCTCTAAGAGCACAGTGTTTTAGATCTACTCAGATACAAATTAATATCTCAGCCAAACTGTATCCGTAAAAATCCTATCCGACACAATAAGGTTCAATGATAAAAATATAGAAAAAAGGTAAATGTCTAGGATCTGAATAACCAGGTACTAGTCAGCTAGGAAATTAATAATGTTACATCTGGCCATTAGAGCAGATTGGGAATTGTCCTGCTTGATTTGTCCTAACTCAGTGGTTATCAAATCTCTCCTGGGGACCCCGATCTTTTCCATTTGTTAGACGTGTCCCAGAGAGGGGAACCTTGTCTGCTCGATTCAGATGAGCTACCTTAAGGTAACGACAGGTATTCCCGCGACTGATCTGACTTCTCTTGCAACCTTCCTTTCATAACGTGTTGATGAGTGGAAATACGAATGTTCATAATAAGAACCAGAATTGCACCTTGAGTTATCTTAAAATGAGAGTTTGTAGTGATAACACTTCCAAGTGAGTTGCTACGGTACAGTATATAGTATAATGATATACACTATAAAGTAAAAACATATACCCCCCTAAATGTGTTCAGTGTCCCCCCCGTTGACCGTCACATCCATAATGTTCTCGATACGCCCGTGTCCAGGAGGGTCTGTACGAGGGATTTAGCACCAGGCAATCCACAAACCTCTGGTGTCGATTCTGGAGAGGTGGCCGCACACCAACCAAGTACCTGCGGTTCCTCTCGTACTGAGCAGGATTACTATGGCAACAACACATCATCAGTAGGGTCAAACTAACCTGTCTCACGATAGACTCTCAAGGACCCAAGAGGTTCTACAAGTGTGTCATGTTATCACAGGGTACTGTGTAACTGTGGGGAGATTGATGGCAAAGACAAAGTGTAATCGACTATAAATTTGGTATAAAACCAAAATGTGGAGACGGTGATGTGGTCTGAACATCATCTGAACCACTGAGAACCCCGGAGAACCCTAAAGACCCCAGGAGGCCAGCTGTTGTAAGTATGCCACCTTCTCTGGGTTTCTCCTCTACCAGCTATCGAGGCCTGGAGGACCTTGGAGGCCCCTGGGGTTGGTCAAACCCACCGTCCCAGTTCCCAGTTCCTGTTAATTAGAATACACTAGAGGCTTTTGTGAACATGATGTGCTAGACGTTTTGGTTCATGGTGATATTCACTTCATGTTAGTCGGCACCTCCAGTAAAACACTGCTCTCCTTGTTTCAACACTTAATTAGGGATGTCATTATATTCTGTATATTATATATTCTGTAGCATGTTTACCATGTTTTAAAATGTTGGTAGAAAATCTTCTGGCAAGCATCGAGAAAATAAAACGTACATTAGTTCACATTTTGGATAAATTTTAGTTAGGACATATCTGCCCCGATTTAATATCTGATTTTTCTTAACGACGACATAGTTTAACGAATCAGATCGTGGGATATGTGAATATTCATGAGTTGCCTCATTAGGGTCCAGAGGGTGCTCCAATGGAGGCTCTGGAATTTGCATATGGAATACTGGCGACCAGAAACGTCTGATACAACGGTGATACAACTGTAACTGCAGTATGTAACTGTGATAATTAAGAGATGGATAATGGTGGGGGGAAATTAATAGTGGGAGAATATTTGACCAATGCTCCTCCCCATCCCTCCCTGCACCTCCCATCCCTCCCTGCACCTCCCATCCCTCCCTGCACCTCCCCATCCCTCCCTGCACCTCCCCATCCCTCCCTGCACCTCCCATCCCTCCCTGCACCTCCCATCCCTCCCTGCACCTCCCCATCCCTCCCTGCACCTCCCCATCCCTCCCTGCACCTCCCCATCCCTCCCTGCACCTCCCCATCCCTCCCTGCACCTCCCCATCCCTCCCTGCACCTCCCATCCCTCCCTGCACCTCCCCATCCCTCCCTGCACCTCCCCATCCCTCCCTGCACCTCCCCATCCCTGCCTGCACCTCCCCATCCCTCCCTGCACCTCCCAATCCCTCCCTGCAACTCCCAATCCCTGCCTGCACCTCCTTATCCCTCACTGCACCTCCCCATCCCTCCCTGCACCTCCCCATCCCTCCCTGCACCTCCCCATCCCTCCCTGCACCTCCCCATCCCTCCCTGCACCTCCCAATCCCTGCCTGCACCTCCTCATCCCTCACTGCACCTCCCCATCCCTCCCTGCACCTCCCCATCCCTCCCTGCACCTCCCCATCCCTCCCTGCACCTCCCCATCCCTCCCTGCACCTCCCAATCCCTGCCTGCACATCCCAATCCCTCCCTGCACCTCCCCATCCCTACCTGCTCCTCCCAATCCCTGCACCTCCCAATCCCTCCCTGCACCTCCCAATCCCTGCACTTCCCCATCCCTGCCCGCTCCTTCTCTTCAGTTTGGCTGGCTGCCTGTACTCAGGCCAACGTGGTTTGAGCTATGTCCCCGGGTGTGCAGAGATTGTGAAGGTTTGTCATTAATAAGGCATTCTTCAAATGCTCTCTTGCACGGGCACAAGGCCAAAACCCTGGCCTTTAAAAAAATACTTAACTCTCTAATTAAAAAGAGAACGCTAATTAAACTGGGGGAAACTCATTCCCTTTAAATTGTCTTAAAATGTTCTTGGTAAATCCGAGGTGAGAGTGAGGAGATTGAATAGTGCCGTGTTTACCCTCCATCTCACAAGTGTTTCCCGTGTCCAGTACAGCCGGCGAGACCCTGTCAGCCATGACTGTTTTTCCATTAAATCTGAGAGGACTTAAACAATGGAACGAGTACGTGCTAGTCCTCTGCTGAGATATGGTCCCACACTCTCAAACCTGCTGTGTGTGTGCGTGTGCGTGTGTCTTTTTCTAGGTACACATTAGGTTATCATCCTGCCATACAATGACAACATAAAACTACGGTTTCAATATTAAATGCTACATTTATTTTGACATCAACAAAATAATTACCAGAAACTAGCGTCAGAGTCATTAGGTAAAAAAAACATGATCAGATCATTTAGTCTGTTTTTCGGCTCATGTCGTGCAGTTTCTCTCTCTCTCTCTCTCGTTGACTGAAACTTCACTTTCCTGTGGTTTCCATTTTGTTAATTGCTACAATGGAAAAACTAAATTAGGGCTGAAAGTTCTCAATTAAACCATGAAAAGCAAGCAGGGACCCAGTACGACCTGAAACAAATAGACTATAAACAGGAATATCTGTATCGAACATGCTGGGCCAGCAGAAATATTAACCAGATCAATTTTGTCTCACCTTTTCTGTTTCTGCCAGCTTGTTTGTTTGTTTGTTACTGGGTTACTGAGTAAGCGATCCTTCCTGTCTTCTTCCAGAAATCGTTTTGTAAGACTCCACAATAGAGACCCAGAACACAATAGAGGCCCAGAACACAATAGAGACCCAGAACACAATAGAGGCCCAGAACACAATAGAGGCCCAGAACACAATAGAGGCCCAGAACACAATAGAGGCCCAGAACACAATAGAGACCCAGAACACAATAGAGACCCAGAACACAATAGAGACCCAGAACACAATAGAGACCCAGAACACAATAGAGGCCCAGAACACAATAGAGACCCGGAACACAATAGAGACTCTAAACATCAAAACTTTAAGAGTCATATTCGATACAATATCCATAATATTATAGTTTTTATACTTGAAAATGTGTATGTTCTCATCACTTGGTGGAAAATGCCAAAGCTAGGTCTGGTAAAAACTTTTTTCTCAGGGTTTTTCAGTTGTTATTCTGATTTGGAGGGTATTTCAAGGGACATTTCCCACTCAGAATTTGTAGCTTCCAATAACTCTGATATAATGTACAATCTACCACAGCCTCTTATGACTGGACACCTCTACAGAGAGCTGGTCTATGGATACAGATTGAAGTCTGGAGCATAGCTTCTCCTCACTCTGGGCAACATGCCAGTATTCAAATCAGACTCAGGTTGGACCTGTCCGACACCTCCGAGGCTGAGGTGTTTGTAATTCGTTTTTTGACCGCTTCAGGCTTTTTCCTTGGATGAAGACAGAGAAATGTGGACACTTCGGTGAAATCTTTTCTGGTTAGGGAAACTCCTAGCATCTTTGGACTGTTTTAGATGACATTGAAACTACACACTGATCGTTATCTGCCTCCATCTCTGATCAGTAATCAAATTGACAGTTGCATCAAGTTCTTCCCTTGTGTTTGTTAAATATTCAACCTTCTTACACCTGGGCGGTCCTTACACCTGGGCGGTCCTTACACCTGGGCGGTCCTTACACCTGGGTGGTCCTTACACCTGGGTGGTCCTTACACCTGGGCGGTCATTACACCGGGTGGTCCTTACAACTTGGCGGTCCTTACACCTGGGCGATCCTTACACCTGGGCGGTCCTTACACCTGGGCGGTCCTTACTCCTGGGCGGTCCTTACACCTGGGCGGTCCTTACTCCTGGGCGGTCTTTACTCCTGGGCGGTCCTGCAAGGCCTCCCAGATCCATGGAGCATCAGTCTTCAATCTCAGTCCGGTAGTGACAGTTTGCCTGTTCAATGACTTGAGGATGTCGTACCATCATTTCCTGCAACAGAACAAGCGTATGTCCGGCTCCTGGGAGAAGTAGATCCAGGTTTATATGGACTCTGTTACTGCTGTCAACAACGTTATCTGATCCCAGGTCATTATCTAACTGTGACACTAAAGGCTCTCAACACTTCCTGGACTTTTTCCTGGAAGCTGGGAAATCGAGTTGTGGTCAGATATGGATAACAGCTAAATATTTTGGGGAGAACTGAATTATTAATGAGGTTTGCAGCAACTATTGGGAATATTATGTCAGCCAAGAAAAAAAAGTAGTATCTTCTGAACATTAGTTGCACACCACTGTTTCCAACAGAAGACATAGCCCTCATTCTTTTATATTCCCTGAGTCTGTAGTCTAGATACGGTGTGATGCGGAGAGAAAGCAAAGATATTCTATGTTCTCGTTTCATAAATGTAAAGCATTCAATATTGGTTCTTCCGGTCCTGTTGATAGCCTTTAGATAATGCAACAGGAAAAGTGTCTGTTTTAAAACTTAAGTTTCATTTGTTTGGATCGCAACAAATAGAGACATGAACTTTCTTTCATTCTGCAATAAATCAACCAGATTATACCATATTATACCAGATTATACCATATTATACCAGATTATACCAGATTATACCATATTATACCAGATTATACCATATTATACCATATTATACCAGATTATACCATATTATACCAGATTATACCAGATTATACCATATTATACCAGATTATACCAGATTATACCATATTATACCAGATTATACCAGATTATACCATATTATACCAGATTATACCAGATTATACCATATTATACCAGATTATACCAGATTATACCATATTATACCAGATTATACCAGATTATACCATATTATACCAGATTATACCAGATTATACCATATTATACCAGATTATACCAGATTATACCAGATAATACCAGATTATACCATATTATACCATATTATACCAGATTATACCAGATAATAGTGAGCATTTCTTGGACAGCAACTTTTTAAAACCACTAGCAATGAGTGAAATTGAAATTGGTTGTGCGTGCGTCGGAAAACAGAAGCTAGGTTGAACATAACTTCTAACTAACATTAGAGGATTTTTCAGTTTTCTGAGAACCCAACTGACCCACGGAGACTGACCCACACAGACTGACCCACCCAGACTGACCCACGCAGACTGACCCACGCAGACTGACCCACACAGACTGACCCACACAGACTGACCCACGCAGACTGACCCACCCGGACTGACCCACACGGACTGACCCACCCAGACTGACCCACACAGACAGACAGACCCACCCACACAGACTGACCCACACAGACTGACCCACACAGACTGACTTAGACAGACCCACCCAGACAGACAGACCCACCCAGAAAAACAGACCCACCCAGATTGACCCACACAGATGACCCTCACAGACAGACCCACACAGACTGACCCACCCAGACAGACCCACCCAGACTGACCCACCCAGACAGACCCACACAGTCTGACTCACACAGACTGACCCACCCAGACAGACCCACACAGTCTGACCCACACAGACAGACCCACCCAGACAGACCCACCCAGACAGACCCACCCAGACAGACCCACCCAGACTGACCCACCCGGACTGACCCACACGGACTGACCCACCCAGACTGACCCACACAGACAGACAGACCCACCCAGACAGACTGACCCACACAGACTGACCCACACAGACTGACCCACACAGACTGACCCTCACAGACTGACTTAGACAGACCCACCCAGACAGACAGACCCACCCAGAAAAACAGACCCACCCAGATTGACCCACACAGACGACCCTCACAGACAGACCCACCCAGACTGACCCACCCAGACAGACCCACCCAGACTGACCCACACAGACTGACAAACAGATTTACACAGAGACAAACAGACAGTTAGACAGACACAAATATGCACAGACAGATATTCCAACAAACAGGGGCAGAGAGACGGAGGGGCAGAAGGGAGGGGCAAACGTGAGCCACGCCCACCTGTGGTTTCTTAGAGACGGATTAAAAATGTGATTTTCCGGCAGAGCAATCAGGCAGCAGGATTAATCTGCATGAAGCAGGGCTTATAATGATCATTAGAAGTCAGTCCTCGGGGTATCTATACTTAAAATAAGTTGGGTGTACTGGCTGTTGTAACGCACTCTGGATGCAGAATATGTGCTAGCAGATGCTGGAGACAGGTGATTGATCGATGCACGACGATTGGTCTTACGGAGGGCTGTCTAGAGAACGGAACCCCTCTAAGTGCTTTCCTGCATACATGCTCTGAATATTAACCGTAGCCATTGATGAGACTGCACACAGACAGGTGCACACGCACACATCTGCACACGCACACATCTGCACACACACATCTGCACACGCACACATCTGCACACGCACACATCTGCACACACACATCTGCACACACACACACATCTGCACACACACACATCTGCACACAGACAGCTGCACACACACATCTGCACACACATCTGCACACACACATCTGCACACACACATCTGCACACAGACATCTGCACACACACATCGGCACACACACACATCTGCACACATCTGCACACACACATCTGCACACGCACATCTGCACACAGACAGCTGCACACACACATCTGCACACAGACATCTGCACACAGACAGGTGCACACAGACATCTGCACACACACATCTGCACACAGGCAGCTGCACACACACACATCTGCACACAGACAGGTGCACACAGACAGGTGCACACAGACATCTGCACACACACATCTGCACACACACATCTGCACACACACACACCTGCACACAGACAGGTGCACACAGACAGGTGCACACACACATCTGCGCACACACATCTGCACAAAGACAGCTGCACACGCACACATCTGCACACAGACAGCTGCACACGCACACATCTGCACACACACATCTGCACACACACATCTGCACACACACACACCTGCACACAGACAGGTGCACACAGACAGGTGCACACACACATCTGCACACACACATCTGCACAAAGACAGCTGCACACGCACACATCTGCACGCACACATCTGCACACACACATCTGCACACACACACCTGCACACACACATCTGCACACACACACACACATCTGCACACAGACAGGTGCACACACACATCTGCACACACATCTGCACACACACACATCTGCACACACACATCTGCACACAGACAGCTGCACACAGACAGCTGCACACACATCTGCACACGCACACATCTGCACACGCACACATCTGCACACACACATCTGCACACACACACATCTGCACACAGACAGGTGCACACACACATCTGCACACACACACATCTGCACACACACATCTGCACACACACATCTGCACACACACATCTGCACACACACACATCTGCACACACACACATCTGCACACAGACAGGTGCACACACACATCTGCACACACACATCTGCACACAGACAGCTGCACACAGACAGCTGCAGGGCTATTATGCCACCTGATCCAGGGTGCATGCTGAATTGATGACTTGTATCTCATCATCTATGGGCGACTAGAGTTTTTCACTGCTCATTTTTCCATTCTTTTTCCTGTTTCTTCTTTGAGTAAAGGTCAGGCCCTGCTCTTGCTCCATAAAGAGAGAGAGGGCAATGAGTTGAAGTTCTATGTTTGGAAAGGTTAATGCATTCACAAGTTAGGCAGAGCCAGTTGTGCCCCAAAGTCAAGCTGGGGGTGGTTTTATGCATGTGTTACTGCATGTGTTACTGCATATGTTACTGCATGTGGTATTGCATGTGATATTGCATGTGATATTGCATGTGTTACTGCATGTGTTACTGCATGTGATATTGCATGTGTTACTGCATGTGTTACTGCATGTGATATTGCATGTGTTACTGCATGTGTTACTGCATGTGATATTGCATGTGTTACTGCATGTGTTACTGCATGTGTTACTGCATGTGATATTGCATGTGTTACTGCATGTGATATTGCATGTGATATTGCATGTGATATTGCATGTGATATTGCATGTGATATTGCGTGTGTTACTGCATGTGTTATTGCATGTGATATTGCATGTGATATTGCATGTGTTATTGCATGTGATATTGCATGTGATATTGCATGTGATATTGCATGTGATATTGCGTGTGTTACTGCATGTGTTACTGCATGTGATATTGCGTGTGTTACTGCATGTGTTATTGCATGTGATATTGCATGTGATATTGCATGTGTTACTGCATGTGTTATTGCATGTGATATTGCATGTGTTATTGCATGTGATATTGCATGTGATATTGCATGTGTTATTGCATGTGATATTGCATGTGATATTGCATGTGATATTGCATGTGTTATTGCATGTGATATTGCATGTGTTATTGCATGTGATATTACTGTATAGATAATAGTCAGTATGTAATTACTGTATAGATAATAGTCAGTATGTAATTACTATATATATATATATAATCCTATAAAACTACAATACCAATAAACAGTTAAACCAGCAGTTAACCAGCGTGCATTATTAAACAGAGATCTAATTTGCCCATGAGATTAAACTAGTTCTCCCTGACTTGATTGCAATGAAATGTGTGTTTTCATTATACTTTCAGTAAATACGTATTGCACTACATTATCATGAGAGGTAAGAGAGAGAAAGAGACAAAGGGAGAGACAAAGGAAGAGACAAAGAGGGATATAATCGGAGAAAGAAAAAGAATGGGAGACAGAGAGAAAATGAGAGAGAATGAGAAAAAGAATGGGAGAGAGAGAGAGAGAGAAAAGAATGAGATAGAGAGAGAGAGAGAGAGAGAGAATGAGATAGAGAGACAGAGAGACAGAGAGAGAGAGAGAGAGAGAGAGAATGAGATAGAGACGATAGAGAGAGAGAGAGAGGGAGAGAGAGAATGAGATAGAGAGAGGTACTGAGAGCTCAGTTGACATGGAGCAGAGGCAAATGAATGCTGCATTATTTAGTTTTTATTTCACATCAGATCCATCCAACGTAAACACCATTTATATTTATTCTGTGTTTATTTCACATCAATCCATCCAATGTAAACACCATTTATATTTATTCTGTATTTATTTCACATCAGATCCATCCAACGAAAACACCATTTATATTTATTCTGTATTTATTTCACATCAGATCCATCCAACGTAAACACCATTTATATTTATTCTGTGTTTATTTCACATCAGATCCATCCAACGTAAACACCATTTATATTTATTCTGTGTTTATTTCACATCAGATCCATCCAACGTAAACACCATTTATATTTATTCTGTATTTATTTCACATCAGATCCATCCAACGTAAACACCATTTATATTTATTCTGTATTTATTTCACATCAGATCCATCCAACGTAAACACCATTTATATTTCCAGCAAAACCCTGACATTCCCAACTAATATATAAATGAGTTCCATCTTTCCACTGCTCTGTGACTTGTGCTTTGTCAATCTGTTGTTCTTTTGTGCTGCTATAAGTTGTACCTCCAGTTGTTCAGATGTGTTAACTTCCCGCAGGCTCAACATGGGTAAGAATGACATGTTGACCTTCTACGACGGCGACGACCTCACAGCTAACATCCTGGGCCAGTACAGTGGAGCCAAGAATCGCTTCAAGCTCTTCACCTCCATGGCCGATGTCACACTCCAGTTCCAGTCAGATCCAGCCACCAACATCTACGGCTACGGATATGGCTTTGTGGTCCACTTTTTTGGTGAGGCTTCACTAAGCTAGTTACCGGCACACTGCTTTTTCGAGAAATGATTTGACGGAAGAATTCCTGGAAGATGGCTTGATAGAAAATTATAGAAATGATAAAAAATGTGGCGAAATTGTCCATTCAAAACTAGGAATACAGTGTTCTCTCTTTTTTTGGTTGACTATTACAAGCAAAATATGCTAATAAATTGTGCTTGGCTGAAAAGAAAGCCCCCGTCAGGAGTTTGCCAGAAAGCAGTGAACGGGAGATGAACACTGTGTAAAAGAGAACGGCAGGGCAGAAGTGCAGAGCTCCATGGAGACCACCTCCCTTTGGATGGCCACAGGTGCAAAGGATTATGGGGCATCAGACACAACAACACAATTATATGGTGCACTTTGTGCACATCAGCTGTATTTGCCGCAGTCTCCAGCCCTCAGCCTCCCGGCCATGTGTGCCCTGCTGAAAGGAGAAAAGGGTAGACCGGGCAGGGCCAAGTCACCCGCTGCCCTCCCTCTGGCAGACCCGCTGCCCTCTTCCTGGAACACCTGGTGCCCTCCCCCTGGCAGACCTGGTGCCCTCCCCCTGGCAGACACGGTGCCCTCCCCCTGGTACACCCGGTGCCCTCCCCCTGGCAGACCTGGTGCCCTCCCCCTGGCAGACACGGTGCCCTCCCCCTGGTACACCCGGTGCCCTCCCCCTGGCAGACCCGCTGCTCTCCTCCTGGTACACCCGGTGCCCTCCCCCTGGCAGACACGGTGCCCTCCCCCTGGCAGACACGGTGCCCTCCCCTGGTACACACAGTGCCCTCCCCCTGGCAGACACGTGCCCTCCCCTGGCAGACCCGGTGCCCTCCCCCTGGCAGACCCGCTGCCGTCCCCTGGCAGACACGGTGCCCTCCCCCTGGCAGACCAGGTGCCCTCCCCCTGGTACACCCAGTGCCCTCCCCTTGGCAGACACGGTGCCCTCCCCCTGGTACACCCGCTGCTCTCCTCCTGGTACACCCAGTGCCCTCCCCCTGGCAGACCCGCTGCCCTCTTCCTGGAACACCTGGTGCCCTCCCCCTGGCAGACCTGGTGCCCTCCCCTGGCAGACACGGTGCCCTCCCCTGGTACACCCGGTGCCCTCCCCCTGGCAGACCTGGTGCCCTCCCCTGGCAGACACGGTGCCCTCCCCTGGTACACCCGGTGCCCTCCCCCTGGCAGACCCGCTGCTCTCCTCCTGGTACACCCGGTGCCCTCCCCCTGGCAGACACGGTGCCCTCCCCCTGGCAGACACGGTGCCCTCCCCCTGGTACACACAGTGCCCTCCCCCTGGCAGACACGTGCCCTCCCCCTGGCAGACCCGGTGCCCTCCCCCTGGCAGACCCGCTGCCGTCCCCCTGGCAGACACGGTGCCCTCCCCCTGGCAGACCAGGTGCCCTCCCCCTGGTACACCCAGTGCCCTCCCCTTGGCAGACACGGTGCCCTCCCCCTGGTACACCCGCTGCTCTCCTCCTGGTACACCCAGTGCCCTCCCCTGGCAGACACGGTGCCCTCCCCCTGGTACACCCGCTGCTCTCCTCCTGGTACACCCAGTGCCCTCCCCCTGGCAGACACGGTGCCCTCCCCCTGGCAGACCCGCTGCTCTCCTCCTGGTACACACAGTGCCCTCCCCCTGGCAGACCCGGTGCCCTCTCCCTGGTACACCCGGTGCCCTCCCCCTGGCAGACCCACTGCCCTCCCCCTGGCAGACACGGTGCCCTCCCCCTGGCAGATCCGCAGCTCTCCTCCTGGTACACACAGTGCCCTCCCCCTGGCAGACACGGTGCCCTCCCTCCACTGCAAATCGATGGCATTCTCTCCACACGCCAGAGGCTAATTGACATGCAGAATGCACGGCCGGATTCCCCGGGTCTGTCACCGCTGGGCTGCCGGACCCGGCTCTCATTTGTCGGGTTTTATCAAGTGCGCACATCAGTACAGGGTTTAATTGCTGTGAATAAATCCACCTATTTGTAGATTTGATACGCTTTTATTACTCGCGCTATCAAACGGTCTAATTTAATTTTAAAGTGGATTTCTTGTTCAGATTACTGGATAACTTGTGTGGATATGAGTGAATCAGGGCGGATTATCACCTGTTTGTTCTTCCACTCCGCTAATATCCGTTCCTCTGTGTCTCTTTCTAAATCCCTCGTTCGCTGCTCTCTCAGAGGTCCCAAGGAACGACACGTGCTCTGAGCTGCCAGAGATCACCAACGGCTGGAAGAGCACGTCTCATCCGGATTTGATCCACGGCACGGTGGTCACCTACCAGTGTTACCCCGGTTACGAGGTGCAGGGCTCTGAGATCCTCATGTGCCAGTGGGACCTGACGTGGAGCGGAGATGTGCCCAGTTGTGAGAAAGGTGAGCAGCTGGGTGATGACGAGGAACCGCGCGTCTCAGCTCGTTCACAAACACGAGGTCAGAGATGGCATCGCATCGTTCTCTGTTTAGCATTTTAATCTGATCTGGATGGACGGCACAGACGTAGGTTGGGTTGAACAGGGCCTGCTGCTAACAGGTACTTTACATGACATGTTATGTGAGCTGCGTATAAGATGTCACAAATGTCATGTTAACCCGTTAGAGACACATACATGCAGCCACAGTTAATGCACTCTCGCGGAGGAATACGGCCAACTGGTGATTATTAGCTCCGCCCTTCACGTGACAGATATCCCCCATAGCCAATCAGCACTTGATGGTAACTGATGGTTATCCCTTCAATCAACCGTGAATCATGGTCTCTCTGTGAGCCGACATTAGAGTGTCTCTGGCCCCATCCAACTGAATGACTCCACCTCAACTAGACAACAGTACCAGGAAGCTGTTCCCTGTGGAATACAGGGTGATAGTATAGTGGGGGGCGGGTTGTGGGGGGTGCCCCTGCTTTGTCCAATAAGGGGAGCTCTTTGTGACAGTGTAGGACAGTACAGAGTACAGATCTGCCATCATATAGAGCACAGCTCAGCCATCATATAGAGCACAGCTCAGCCATCATATAGAGCACAGCTCTGCCATCATATAGAGCACAGCTCAGCCATCATATAGAGCACAGCTCTGCCATCATATAGAGCACAGCTCAGCCATCATATAGAGCACAGCTCAGAGTACAGATCTGCCATCATATAGAGCACAGATCTGCCATCACATAGAGCACAGCTCAGAGTACTAGTCGACACATAGAGTACATTTACCAAGAAAGATTTAAATACATGTTCATTTATTTTTCCAATAAATTGCATTAACTAGATGATCTTCAGATTAGATCTGAGCACTTCAAACTGATGATAAACTGTTATCATGCCTGAAGCAGAAGTATTGTCAAGCTAATAATTGTTTATATCACTGTGTTTAATAGCTACTGCTACACCAAAGCCCATGTTTAACCAATGATTTTAAGAACATAATTTAATTAATGGCATTAATACAGCCACTAGTGTGAACATAATTGATGTCTGTAATATATTTCTAATGTGGGAGACGCACTAACCAACATAAACTAACGGGGTTTAAGTGCCCTCTGCTGGTGGGAAAACATGCTGCGGGGAGCTTGTGAAGAATTCAATTTGATTCAACATGATTATATCAAGCAAAATAATTAAGATGCATGTCCAATAATAATCACAGTATGAAACGCATAATAATAATAATAAAATAATTAAGATGCATCTCAGGTAATAATCACAGTATGAAACGCATAATAATAATAATAACAAAATAATGAAGATGCATCTCAGGTAATAATCACAGTATGAAACGCATAATAATAATAATAATAAAATAATTAAGATGTATCTCAGGTAATAATCACAGTATGAAACGCATAATAATAATAATAAAATAATTAAGATGCATCTCAGGTAATAATCACAGTATGAAACGCATAATAATAATAATAATAAAATAATGAAGATGCATCTCAGGTAATAATCACAGTATGAAACGCATAATAATAATAATAAAATAATTAAGATGCATCTCAGGTAATAATCACAGTATGAAACGCATAATAATAATAATAAAATAATTAAGATGCATCTCAGGTAATAATCACAGTATGAAACGCATAATAATAATAATAATAAAATAATTAAGATGCATCTCAGGTAATAATCACAGTATGAAACGCATAATAATAATAAAATAATTAAGATGCATCTCAGGTAATAATCACAGTATGAAACGCATAATAATAATAATAATAAAATAATTAAGATGCATCTCAGGTAATAATCACAGTATGAAACGCATAATAATAATAATAAAATAATTAAGATGCATCTCAGGTAATAATCACAGTATGAAACGCATAATAATAATAATAAAATAATTAAGATGCATCTCAGGTAATAATCACAGTATGAAACGCATAATAATAATAATAATAAAATAATTAAGATGTATCTCAGGTAATTATCACAGTATGAAACGCATAATAATAATAATAAAATAATTAAGATGCATCTCAGGTAATAATCACAGTATGAAACGCATAATAATAATAATAAAATAATTAAGATGTATCTCAGGTAATAATCACAGTATGAAACGCATAATAATAATAATAACAAAATAATTAAGATGCATCTCAGGTAATAATCACAGTATGAAACGCATAATAATAATAATAAAATAATTAAGATGCATCTCAGGTAATAATCACAGTATGAAACGCATAATAATAATAATAATAAAATAATGAAGATGCATCTCAGGTAATAATCACAGTATGAAACGCATAATAATAATAATAAAATAATTAAGATGCATCTCAGGTAATAATCACAGTATGAAACGCATAATAATAATAATAAAATAATTAAGATGCATCTCAGGTAATAATCACAGTATGAAACGCATAATAATAACAATAAAATAATTAAGATGCATCTTATTTTGTACCCCATTTTCCAGTGTGACATAAACTTTTATAATATTTTAATTGAAAAACATTTTTAAGTTTCTCTTTGCCCTTGAAATGCTCTATCTGATCTGGTGTGAGTAACATGGAGAAATGAAGAAAATTTAGACATTTACATACACTGCCCTGATTGGCTGGTAGGATGGTCTAGAGCCCAACCCAATAACACAGATGAACAGTCATTGGTTAAATACAATCAGATGCTACGCCCAGATGACATTAAAATCCAGAGCTCTTTTGACCCAGATGGGGGATTTATTTTTCTTAATGACCTAGTAAGATGGATGTGATTAGAAGGTTCTGGCTGTTGCAAGAGACTAGGAAAAAAAGATAACCAGGGAATTGGAATATCACCGGAATATTAAAGCATAACCTGGGAATTGTTAAATAATATGGGCATTGGAATATAACCTGAATATTGAGGTATAACTTGTGAATTGGATGATAATCTGGGCATCGTAAAATGTGCCTTATAAGTGATAATAACTTGTTCTGTATTGCAGTAGTTAAATCCATATGACCGTGTGGTTCTGTGTGATCAGTGATGACGTGTCCAGACCCGGGAAACGTGGAGCACAGTCGGAGGGTTGTCACGGGAACACGCTTCATGGTGGGGTCGACGGCGCAGTACGTGTGTAATAAGGGCTACTTCCTGTCTGGTAGTTCACTGCTCACATGCTACAACCGAGACTCAGCCAATCCGAAGTGGAGTGACAGGCTGCCCAAGTGTAACCGTAAGTCAATATGGGACACACACACCAGTGTGGACACACACAATGTATTCTACACATGTATTAAGTCAATATGGGACACACACACACCAGTGTGAACACACACAATGTATTCTACACATGTATTAAGTCAATATGGGACACACACACACCAATGTGGACACACACAATTTATTCCACACATGTATTAAGTCAATATGGGACACACACACACCAATGTGGACACACACAATGTATTCTGCACATGTATTAAGTCAATATGGGACACACACACCAGTGTGAACACACACAATGTATTCTAAACATGTATTAAGTCAATATGGGACACACACACACCAGTGTGGACACACACAATGTATTCTACACATGTATTAAGTCAATATGGGACACACACACCAGTGTGAACACACACAATGTATTCTACACATGTATTAAGTCAATATGGGACGCACGCACACCAATGTGGACACACACAATGTATTCTACACATGTATTATTTCAATATGCGATACACACACCAGTGTGGACACACACAATGTATTCTACACATGTATTATTTCAATATGCGATACACACACCAGTGTGGACACACACAATGTATTCTACACATGTATTAAGTCAATATGGGATACACACCAATGTGGACACATTTATTTTGTTTAAACATTACAGTCGTCCTTCAGCAATATTCATTTTTTAGTGTTCGTGCTGTTACTGTAGATCACTCTGCCGTGTGCAGGTTGTCAGTGTGTTCAGTTAAGATGTAGTCAGGGAGAACAGGTTGATTTATTTCAGGCAATCTCCCAAAGCCTTCAAACTGCATTGATGAGCTGTCAGTTGACATTGCTCCTCGCATCAGATGATGTATTGACAGGGAGGTGATTTGGATGCGACACAGCGAGCACGGCTAATTAACAGCAACAAGTTCAGGAGAGAAATTAAACAAGGTGGGTTTTTTGAATACTGATTGAACAGGTGCCAAATCAATATGGCTCATGTAATAAGATGTTCACCCTGCTGATGGGACAGACGCCTCATTGTTGAAAGTAATTACAGAGGCTGGAAGCGGTCCAGAGGAAATGACATCACAAGGGGTTGAGATGGTGAACCTGGTTGTCAGGTCAGGAACTACCCTCACAGTGTGATGGTGTCTTTTGATGGCCACCTGCCTGTGTCCAACTCTAACATTACTTTGGCATAGCTTGAAAACAACGACAGTCAGCAGCCTGGAGTGATTACATGCTGTTTGTGAGGTCGTCCGTGTTTGACGTCTAATCACGGCACTCTGCTTTTCAAGAGACATTGAAGCCCAGATTGTGACGTCCCGCATGTCTGTGTGTGTTCTGTCAGCCGAGAGGTACGAGCCCTGCAGGAACCCTGGAGCCCCGTCCACCAGTGTCCAGAGCTCAGAGAAAGCCTTCTACCAGGCTGGGGAGACTCTGAGCTTTTCCTGTCGTACCGGCTATGAGCTGCAGGGGGAGCCCACGATCCGCTGTGTCCCTGGACACCCGTCCCAGTGGAGCGGCCTGCCCCCTGCTTGTAAAGGTACAGCCCTGCTCTCACTGCACACATATCCATGGCCGGGGACAGACATCCAGGGGCCCCTGAAAGGATATATGCCTGGGCCCCCTCACTCATAATACTACGTTCTGTGGGCCCTTGCCAAGCCAAGGCTCTGTGAATCATACCTCCTTAGCCGCGTTTGCTACGGCCCTGCACACATCACGCCTCATTGTCTAATAACCTGTGACACCCAGTACCAGGTTCTCAGATGTTTCTCTACTGGTTTTCTTTTCAGCACCATCGTCGCAATACATGAACGAGCGCAAGTTGGATGGTGAGTGTGAGCTGGTGGTAATGAATCTGTGAAATATGGTAGTGCCAAATACAAGATAAGTATGTGCTTGTGTTGTACCTGTCTCTAGGTCAGTTGTAATGCTTCTGTTTTCATTTAGTAGCCAGTCCTGACAACCGTGTGGAAGGAACCAACGTGGCCATCGCTGTTCTGGTTCCTGCTGTGACGGTCCTGGTTTTCATTCTAGGGATTTACTTCTACTTTGCAAAGTGAGTCAGAACCGATCATTTATTATTTCAGTTAACCTTCTTTGGGCAGTTGGGAGAGACAGATTTTGAGACTCTGTGTGTTTCTCTCAGACTTCAAGGGAAGACCATCAGAATGCTGACGTCGTCTGTGCCGCCGTACGACAACATGACAGAGGAGTCTGAATTCAACAACCCGGTCTATGAGACAGGAGTAAGTACAGATGTCATGCACATGAACCTTCGAGACGTGGACTCAGAGAACACCATAGTCCTGTCCTGATCCATCGGTTTGCTTTTTGCCTGCCATCTCATGTTTCACCAGCAGAGGGCCACATTGCTCTCCTTACATCCACCAACCACAGCGCCAGGGCTCTGAGCCGTTCCATTTTAAATTGACATTTAGCAGCCGCTCGTTTGTAAGAGGTTCTTACTTTTGTGAGGGCATACATTTGCATGCGCCTCCCTGGACACCCTGGTTTGAGTGTCATGAGTTTTCTCTAACTTCTTGAGAGGTTAATGTGATATTTATTTCATTACACTGTATGAAGTCAAAAATATTCATTAAATATCAGTGTCAAAATGAATGTGAATTTCAAAGGCAATGTCATTATACTATATTATATTATGTCATTCGTGTGATTTAAGTTGTGCTGTCACTATTTCACATTCAACATCTAGTCTAAATTATTTTATAAATGCATATACATATGGAGTTATTTATGGATCGTTGTTATTTAAACTCTACAAAAAGACAATGTGTAATATGAAAGTATTTGCCTTTAGATTGAGTCATTCTACATATCATACAGTGTTGTACACTTCATGTTTTAATTCCAGTGCACTTCAAATGACATGATATATTCAGGAATCCTTGTACCATTCTTTGTCTTTACGTTCTTCCATATCCATGTCAGTTTGCGTAGAAATGTGTTTATTTGTTCAGTTTCATGTATTTTTGTTCAATTAATCGTGACTGTTGTATTTGTTGTGCAATGTCACAGACACATTGTGCAATAAAGAAGTCTGTTTTTTTTGTGTCATGTTGTTTTGATACTTTTCATCAATTCTGTCACAATGAGACTCGGATGCTAATTCTACTCACATACCACAGTGTCATGTGACATGATGATTGTGCGTGTTTCTGTTCTGTTCGGGGAACGTTGTGGGAATGTTGTATTAGTTCAACAGATGTGTGTGTCGTGTGAAATACTGTCTCTCATTCTTCACATATTCTGCGCTCCATTTTGTCCGGACCATACTCCCCTCGCATTAGCGTTGGCAGCCAGTAGGTGAATACTAATCACTGTCCCTGTCTGTCCTTCCTCGGCTGCTTGCAGAAAAACCACGAGGTAAGGTCGTCCACTGATGTCGTTTCGCCATTTTAGAAGACACACCTCTTCTTTCTCTGTCCGCTGTACTGAAGTAACCGCTGTCAAGGCTTCAACCAGCATCGTGTGGGATTAATGGGTTAATGGGCCTCCTGCACTTAGCTTCTGAACTCCTACATCCTCATGCCTTCAATTTATCAATGTAAAACACTTTAACAACACATATCACTGATGTTATATGGAGTGGAAAACAAGGATAAGCATTGAGTATCAGTGTTCATATTAAACATCTTGGCTACATTTACACCTGCTCCTCACATGCATCCTGGCTACATTTACACCTGCTTCTCACATCCATCTTGGCTACATTTACACCTGCTCCTTACATCCACCCTGGCTACATTTACATCTGCTTCTCACATGCATCCTGGCTACATTTACATCTGCTCCTTACATCCACCCTGGCTACATTTACATCTGCTCTTCACATCCACCCTGGCTACATTTACATCCACCCTGGCTACATTTACATCCGCTCTTCACATCCACCCTGGCTACATTTACATCTGCTCTTCACATCCACCCTGGCTACATTTACATCTGCTCTTCACATCCACCCTGGCTACATTTACATCTGCTCTTCACATCCACCCTGGCTACATTTACATCTGCTCTTCACATCCACCCTGGCTACATTTACATCTGCTCTTCACATCCACCCTGGCTACATTTACATCCGCTCTTCACATCCACCCTGGCTACATTTACATCTGCTCTTCACATCCACCCTGGCTACATTTACATCCACCCTGGCTACATTTACATCTGCTCTTCACATCCACCCTGGCTACATTTACATCTGCTTCTCACATGCATCCTGGCTACATTTACATCTGCTCCTCACATCCACCCTGGCTACATTTACATCCGCTCTTCACATCCACCCTGGCTACATTTACATCTGCTCTTCACATCCACCCTGGCTACATTTACATCCACCCTGGCTACATTTACATCCGCTCTTCACATCCACCCTGGCTACATTTACATCTGCTCTTCACATCCACCCTGGCTACATTTACATCCACCCTGGCTACATTTACATCTGCTCCTCACATCCACCCTGGCTACATTTACATCCGCTCTTCACATCCACCCTGGCTACATTTACATCTGCTCTTCACATCCACCCTGGCTACATTTACATCCACCCTGGCTACATTTACATCTGCTCTTCACATCCACCCTGGCTACATTTACATCTGCTCCTCACATCCACCCTGGCTACATTTACATCCGCTCTTCACATCCACCCTGGCTACATTTACATCTGCTCTTCACATCCACCCTGGCTACATTTACATCCATCCTGGCTACATTTACACCTGCTCCTCACATCCATCCTGGCTACATTTACATCTGCTTCTCACATGCATCCTGGCTACATTTACATCCGCTCTTCACATCCACCCTGGCTACATTTACATCCGCTCTTCACATCCACCCTGGCTACATTTACATCTGCTCTTCACATCCACCCTGGCTACATTTACATCTGCTCTTCACATCCACCCTGGCTACATTTACATCCGCTCTTCACATCCACCCTGGCTACATTTACATCTGCTCTTCACATCCACCCTGGCTACATTTACATCTGCTCCTTACATCCACCCTGGCTACATTTACATCCGCTCTTCACATCCACCCTGGCTACATTTACATCCGCTCTTCACATCCACCATGGCTACATTTACATCTGCTCTTCACATCCACCCTGGCTACATTTACATCTGCTCCTTACATCCACCCTGGCTACATTTACATCTGCTCTTCACATCCACCCTGGCTACATTTACATCTGCTCTTCACATCCACCCTGGCTACATTTACATCTGCTCTTCACATCCACCCTGGCTACATTTACATCCACCCTGGCTACATTTACATCCGCTCTTCACATCCACCCTGGCTACATTTACATCTGCTCTTCACATCCACCCTGGCTACATTTACATCCGCTCTTCACATCCACCCTGGCTACATTTACATCCGCTCTTCACATCCACCCTGGCTACATTTACATCCGCTCTTCACATCCACCCTGGCTACATTTACATCCACCCTGGCTACATTTACATCTGCTCTTCACATCCACCCTGGCTACATTTACATCTGCTCTTCACATCCACCCTGGCTACATTTACATCCACCCTGGCTACATTTACATCCGCTCTTCACATCCACCCTGGCTACATTAACATCTGCTCTCACATTCTGGGAAGGTAACTTTTTATTGTCGATAACACATTTCGGTTGCTCTAAATCAAAAATGGGGATTTGCCATATTGTATTACTGCGTACATTGTCATTTCAAGCACCAAACCCAACCATCATCTCTTCCTCAAACTGGTGCTATTAACTTCAATTTGGGGAAATAAACATAATATAACTGAAATGGGGGGACTTATAAATGTGAAGCTTATATACTCTACACTATATCATCTTGTTTAAGTCATTTAATGTTCTAATTTTTGTACATTCTCTTAAAGCAATTTGAAACACAATTTTCTATCCATTTTGTTCTTAAAATTGGACCCAGTTTTTATGATTCAATTCTTGCCATTGACCACAGTCAAATTTTCATAATTTGCTTTTTCAGTAAATTGTCGGTGGAAATGTTTTTATGGCAGAGCAGGAGCTGTTGGTCAGCCAGAACTGTTGAGGATTGTGTTCGTCTGGCCTTTTCCGGAAAAACAGGCTTATGAGGTGACTGTCTAACTTAAAGTGAAAGGATGGTTTTGATGATTGCTTTTGGGAACCCCCTCTGAATCTGCGATGACATCAGCTCTTATTCCTCCTTCCATGTATTTCTTGATTCACTTTTTTTGTTTTGTATATACCTGTCTTTCCAAAGGACTTCTAGCAAAACTGCAAAGGTGGTGGATAAACATGGTGTTATTTTTGTAGAGCTTCGACGCAGTTGGAATTTCTTTAGTGTTTGTACATAATTATTTAACGTTTTAAAATACAAAGTATACATGACGAATTCATAATGACCAATTGTTTGAACATTGTCACATGTACAAGTTAGTACTTTTGTATTCAATGTAGCCCTAGCATCAATTTCTGTATATGGGTTTTCAGCATCCGCCTGTCTGATACAGTATGAGGGAGTCTTCAACTTGAGTGTTTTCTTCAGATAATCTCAGTTTTGTTGGGATGTTCTATTGTAAGAAAACCGTGAGTAAATATAGCAGAAACCCCAGTATAATAACCTCCTCATCATGACTAATAACTACAACTAATACTAATGTCATATCCAGACACATTTTTCTCATACATTTAAATGCATCAATTCAATGAAAATACAGCCTCTTAAATAATATGGCATCTTTTACAATGTGCTGTTTGGTTAAGTACTGACTTTAAATGGATAGGAATTGTCATAGTCTTCTGAATACCACTCCTTGTATACTGCTCTCATGAGTTTCAATTCTTCACACCAGAAAATATGTGAGCTATAACCCAACCAAGAAATGACAGTTGAAGCAGTGTTTCCCCACCCCATCCCCTCTGTTCAATCTGGGTTCACAGAGTTACAACTCATTTTGTTATTGTGAGTTTTTGTTGTCGCCGTCTCTTATTGTTATTTGTACTCCTTTGGTATCATGTACAGTCGGCTCGGACATATTCTTTAAATATATCGTACAAAATGATGATTGCCCAGCCAGCAATTGTAAATTCAGAGTAAGTTGTAAGGTGGGTGTATATTTTATTACTCAACGTCTGAATAAAGACAACTGCATAACTGTGATATATTCCCTGATGGTGTAAAAATTATGAGAAATTTGATGTAATGGCATATCCAGCTGAAATGTGAACTGATGCTAAACAAATGTAAAACACACCTCAATGAGTAAATCAGTCAAATGTATTTGGGTATTGAAATGGATTAATAAAAAACACAATAAAGTTTCCAATATATCTATTTACTTAGAGTGGATACAAAAAGTCTAAACATCCCTGCAAGGTTTTTGTGATTCATTTAACTAGGTTATTGTAAGGTTTTTATTTACCCCAAAGATTTCCGTTTTTTTCTCAATTGATTTGTTTCACATTATAGGTCACATTAAGGTGTAAAAAGTTCTGATATGATTTATCTTTGTCACATTTACGCCACAAAAACCTGGCTTTTTAACACAGGTGTGAAGACTTTTTATATTCACTGGATGTAAGTAGACATGTGGGAGTTGACATTATACATTTGTTCTCAGCTTTTTTATTGTATTCGTACATTTTCACGTTTTGCCATAGAGGCAGAGCCAGGAACACAATCCCAATATGTCTGTTTTTTGTTTATGACACAGGCAGACAGAAGACAATGAATGAAACACAAGCAGGTAGTCAGGACAACAGAGAAGGGGCAGGCAGGATGGACAATCGGCAGGAAACAAATGGAAGACAACTGATGACAAATAACAAAGCCAACACTACACAACACCAAATAATACAAGGGGCAGAAACAACAGGCACAAGGCAAATGACAATGGGAACAGAACAACAGGCACTAACATAAGACACAACAAAACAACATACCTGTAAACAAAGCTCCCACACCCAGTGCACAAACACAACGTAAATAGGGAACCAACCGAACTATACAGTACAATAAGAGTACTTAACAAATTAAACGATTGTAGCTGATTTTCTATAGAATATTTACAAATACGTACACAGGCAACCATTAAACATGTGTTCTAATGGCACGTTGTGTTTGCTAATCCATGTATATCATTTTATTTAAAAAACAATATTTAACCTTTATCAAACCAGGTAGGTCGATTGAGAAGTAATTCTCATTTGCAACGGCGACCTGGCCAAGATAAAGCGAGAAGATGTGTAGTACCAAGGGCTTAAAGCAGGCCTGGTTGAAATGGCACTCAGAACTTGGGCAAAATCAGCTAATAATTGGTAAATTTAGCATACCACAAATGTTGATACACTAGGTGATAAAGGCCAAAGGGCGGTGACATCTCAGACTTGCTAATTGATTGATTGGGCCCTCGACTACAAATATATGTGCTTAATTTCTATCCCACTTAATAGAAATTCATTGTAAACTGACATTACGGAAATATGATCTGACGTCGAAGTTGCCACATGTCTATTTTCCCAGAAGTCCAAAACGTAACATTAGACACGAGGACAAAGTGTGTTCACATCCGGTTGTTCACATCCTGCCCAATTAAAATCGCTGTTCACTTGTCACTTTAATTGAACAACCCGGTTCTTGACACGAGCATTGCACATTTCCCCACAGATAACACTGATTATGCTGTTTTCCAGTTCTTCACATTCTTTGTAGACCATCCGAAACACATACAGTTACACGAAACGCCCATGTTTGCCTCTACATAGACGGGAACGAGCGGGCGGCCGTATTGCGCATGCGCAGACGTCATTGAGACCCCTTTGTGGTATTTCTAGTTTTGGTTATTATTATTTTATAACTGATATGTACCTTGTTTAATACTCATTTACCTGTATTTCCCAATGCCCTTGTAGATGTATATTCTGTTTTTGTTCGGTTCTTGGTGTTCAATAAAAAAAAGAATCTGCGCAGACTCAGTGGTGAGGATGCATCTGCGCAGACTCAGTGGTGAGGATGAAGCTAAGCTATGGTAGCTAACCAGCTAACAGTGTCAGGGCTGATAGTTAGCTACCTAGCATATATTCATAATAACAACAATAATAATCAGGTAGTTCATGTTTCGGTGATTTTTTTCCGAATATAGCGACCTAGCGACACATCTAATAGAAATTACATGTCAGGTAGGTGAGCTAGTGTTAGTGTTTTATTATTTGATCACCTTATTCAGTATGGAGGGGAACAGATATGCCTCTATAAACAGCATCCTGGCTAACGTTAGCTTCAATAACGTTAGCTTCAACCACAGGCGCAGAGACAAGCACCACCATCTACACAGCTAGGCCTCACTAAGGCCAAATGCCGAAAATCCGCTGGGTTTTTTGCCAAATCTTTTCGTTTTAATTTGGCAACAGGAGAACTTGTTGTGTTTTTTGCATTACACGGTTGAGACAACGTGGAAGATTAACTATTGAAAGCTAATCGAGCTAATAAGCGAAGTTGAGGATTTCATGAAGAAAGGACTCCTCGTCTTATTGGATCTGCCTGGGAAACAGCATTGTGTTTGTCAATAGTAGCCAACTAACTAAAGGAACTCATTTATACCGTGTTGTTGTTGTTTTTGAGACTTATGTGCCGACACTTGTCAGACATTGCCTGAGAAAAACCTGATAAACAAGGAGTTGAGTGGTCGCTCACATCGGCTGTGTTTGAATGTGGGATAAAATGGAGACCCCAACGATAGTCTACGATCTGGACACCTCTGGTGGTCTCATGCAGGTAAAGCCTCTACATGTATCCTGATAATTAGACATGTGCTGTTATAATCAGTAGTCTAACTAATGTTAGCTCATGTACTGATCTGAATATGGCCCAGTACAGTAGTATCAGCCGTACAATAGCTGGATACTGGAGCTCTACTAGCTAACTGCAGGACGCCATTGATTTCTAGCTCACCTCTGGCTGAAGTCATGTCATTATACGTAGGCAGTAAAACATGTCCCTAAAATCACCCAACTTGGCGGGTTGATTCACTATATTTGGTTTGTTGTTGCATGACAGACTTTCCCCCATGGCGGATCCTATGCAACAGTTAATCATATCATATTTGTCCCTGTACTCATGCTGATATTCTGTAGCAAATCCAAGCGTTGCTCGCACCACCCAAGTCTGAAGATGGCGAGAAAAGAAGTCGGAAACCGGAGAGAAACGCCAGGAGAGCTGGGAGAGCCACGAATCATGACACTTGTGACAGTTGTAGAGAGGGAGGCGACCTGCTCTGCTGTGATCATTGTCCTGCCGCTTTTCATTTACAATGCTGGTATGTTTATGATTGATATGTTTTATTCTACATGACTACATATAGTCCACACTAATGACTTGTCGTGACCGAATGCATTTGTGGTTGTCTAGCAACATCACCGCTGAAGGGCACGTTCTGTGATTTGCATGCAGTTATCTCTGATCCATACATCACATGCTTCTCTCTAATGTGATTGTCACTATTTAATAAACGTGTTGGTGAGGGTTAGTCAAGTTGTTTTTGCTGAAACGGTAAGGAGTTTGTGAACCTGCCGATATGAACAATCATTAACCCAGGCATGTGCTACTGGGCCTGGGGGCTGAGCTACTGGGCCTGGGGGCTGAGCTACTGGGCCTGGGGGCTGAGTTGACCAGGGCTGCTGTTTTGTGACACAGTGCAGGGACTTTTCTACTCACAGTCTGCGCCGTTTCTGTTGTTCTGCCTAGTACATTTCTGTTCATTGTTAACAAAGATTCTGGCCCAGGACCCTGTTGTAACCGCCCTTAAGCTGCTGCCGGGACGGTTTCACGTGTCTTTTGATTGTTTTTTTAAACAGTGCGGTTAGTGATATGTTTTCTGGTGGTGCACTACTTTATACATCGCTGTGGCCTTTGTGTCTTTTGGAATGATTGAATGAATGAATCCATGTTGGTTTTGGAGCAGTAGTCTTTTCATTCGATTAAGCACATACCTCTGCCACAGAATCCTTAGACTGTGCCCAGGGGCCTTGGCACTCAGCCGACAACCAGCCCTTGTTTTACTTCCCTCTCACCTGGCTTTAATAAGCTTTGGGTCTGTATTTCTCACTCCTTTTTATGTCGTAAAATGTCAGTGAAAACCGGCATACGTTTGTATCCTGTCGACTAGGTTACAGTGTGAGTGTGTTGGGCGTGGTGAATCGCTGATTTGCATAGTTTCCTTGCTTGATGTTGAACTAATAGTTGTGTTGAATCTGCAGTAACCCTCCCCTGAGTAAGGAAATGCTGCCCCCTGGAGACTGGATGTGTCATCGCTGCATGGTGAGGAGGAAGGTGAGTCGAGTCCCATATAACACTCTGGAAGGATAAACCTTATTGATTTTGTTCTGTCAAACACTTCCATCGTGTGTGTGTGTGTGTGTGTGTGTGTGTGTGTGTGTGTGTGTAGGGCTTGTGTCTGGCGACACAGACTTTTGACCCGTTGGTTTTTTTCATGTTGTAGAAACGGGAGCTGAAGAAGGAGCAGATCAACGGTTTGCTGGAACGCCAGCAGTCTAAGCAGTCTCCCTCCCCGGCATCGGAGGTGGAACTGGCCCCTGGCACTTTGAGGCTGGATCCCACAGCAGCAGTAGCAGGCGCCACTGGCCTGAGAGCGGCAGCCGTTGCCCAGGTCCGTCTCCTGGAGCGGAGGCCCAGCAGCAGACCCAACACTCCCACGTCAAACGCCTCCACCGACACCCCAACGCCCTCGGAGCAGAATGACATGTACGACGACATGCTAGACGTGGAGGATGAAGCCCAGGCCTCGGATCCAGAGAGCTCTACCCCACACCTCAAGAGGCCGTTTGACCTTCTGATCGCGGCTGCCCTGGAGAGGAACCCGACCCAGTTCCAGCTCCCCAATGAGCTCACATGCACAACTGCACTTCCAGGAACCAGTAAGAGGAGGAGGAGAGACGAGATGACAGGAAAGAATGTGAAAAGATTACAGCATGAGCTTGACCACAACGGGCTGGTCCCTCTGCCAGTGAAGGTCTGCTATCCCTGTGGCAGGTATGGACAACAGCCAGGACAACAGATATTTTAAATAAATCACTAGACTTCTAATATATTCCCAAGTGGCGCGGTGGTTTGGATGACTGTGTTACGGACAGCCCAAAAGTACCCTAGGTTGGCACAAATTAGTCGGTTGAGTTGGTTGGGTCGGGGGGCTGGTGGGGGGGCTGGTGGGGTGGGGGGTCGCCTTTTGTTTATAATCATGACGAGTTGCAGTTTTAACATGCTGAGATCTGAGATTGCATATTGTTCAGTAAATATCCATCACTAATAAGGCCCTTGACAGGTTTCAGTTGTCCAATAATCCTGTCAGTATTAGGTGGTCCTCGTCCTTGGTACATATTTTCTATTATCCGCTAATAAAGCAGACACATATTGTAATCAAAATGTGTTGGATTGAGAGGGAGCCTCGTTTGAACTTTATGATGACACTTTAAACTGTGTTAAGTTTGGTCATGATCGTTCCGCCTTTTTCACTGCTATATTTTGGACAATTCTAATTTCACAGAGCACTAGTTCCCTACGTGGCGTGAGTTACATGGAAAACACAACTCGCAAAACAGAAGTAGAGAGTTTGATATCCAAAATACTAGCTTTATCTCCATCTATTTAATGCGGCATTCAGGAAGGCAATGAGTGGACTCAAAATGAGGACCTGGAGTAGTCATGGAGAGAAAATAGTCTTTCAGAAAGCACGGCGTGAGCTTCAATGACTCTACATCCGTAGACAGTGTGTGTTAACAAAAAACAGTTGTCACTGTTCATGTATCGTTAAAACACACAGAATGTTAGAGCCAGTTGATCTGGACTGTGGGTGGAATTTTTTACTTGTTTTTTATGTGTTTGTTGAGTTTCTACCGAGACTTTTAGTGAGTCATGTTATCCTTCATAGTGCCTCTATGGTCGGGCATTAGTGCCACGGTTAAGTTAGGAAGACCACAGACTGCTGGACCACAGACTGCTGGACCACAGACTGCTGGACCACAGACTGCTGGACCACAGACTGCTGGACCACAGACTGCTGGACCACAGGCTGCTGGACCACAGGCTGCTAGACCACAGGCTGCTGGACCACAGGCTGCTAGACCACAGGCTGCTAGACCACAGGCTGCTAGACCACAGGCTGCTAGACCACAGACTGCTAGACCACAGACTGCTAGACCACAGACTGTTAGACCACATGGCTGGCCAAAGACAGAGAACTGGGACTTGAGGTTTTGCTCTGCCACGATTCCACACACTTCTGCCTCTAAATGCATTCAAATTTCAGATATCCCATCTTTCCACTAAACTATTAGCAGGGACGGACCTTCCCTGTTATTTATTTTGACAGTTGTGTTGAGACTTATGTTTGTGTTGTAGGAGCTGCAGGCTGGCCCCATTAATCCAGTGTGACTATTGCCCCCTTCTGTTCCACATGGACTGTCTGGATCCTCCTCTCACTGCCATGCCCGTAGGCAAGTGGATGTGCCCCAATCACATAGAGCACATGGTGGTAAGTCTGGCACACATCTCTGTATCTGACCTACCCTGGTTTCCATGGCGTTTCCATGGCGTTCACCTGACTGGGCCTCTATTTTTCCCAGCTGAACCAGAGGAGTCTGACGCTTAGCAGCCGCTGCCAATTGTTTGACCAGTTCCAGGACAGGATGTCCCAGCATGCCGTTAAGGTGGACTTCCTGCAGCGGGTGCATCGACTCAACCCACCTGTCCGCCGTGGATCCCACGCCCACCTGAAGAAGACCCTGAAGGTTAGTCTGGCCTGTTGTGTGTGTGTGTGTGTTTGTCCTGGGACAGCATGTAAACTGGACGTGTGTGTGTGTCTTGGGACAGCATGTAAACTGGACGTGTGTGTGTCCTGGCACAGCTTGTAAACTGGACGTGTGTGTGTGTCCTGGGACAGCTTGTAAACTGGACGTGTGTGTGTGTCTTGGGACAGCTTGTAAACTGGACGTGTGTGTGTGTCCTGGGACAGCTTGTAAACTGGACGTGTGTGTGTGTCCTGGGACAGCTTGTAAACTGGACGTGTGTGTGTGTCCTGGGACAGCTTGTAAACTGGACGTGTGTGTGTCCTGGCACAGCTTGTAAACTGGACGTGTGTGTGTGTCCTGGGACAGCTTGTAAACTGGACGTGTGTGTGTCCTGGCACAGCTTGTAAACTGGACGTGTGTGTGTGTCCTGGGACAGCATGTAAACTGGACGTGTGTGTGTGTCCTGGGACAGCTTGTAAACTGGACGTGTGTGTGTGTCTTGGGACAGCTTGTAAACTGTACACGTGTGTGTGTGTCCTGGGACAGCTTGTAAACTGGACGTGTGTGTGTGTCCTGGGACAGCTTGTAAACTGGACGTGTGTGTGTGTCTTGGGACAGCTTGTAAACTGGACGTGTGTGTGTGTCCTGGGACAGCTTGTAAACTGGACGTGTGTGTGTGTCCTGGGACAGCATGTAAACTGGACGTGTGTGTGTGTCCTGGGACAGCTTGTAAACTGGACGTGTGTGTGTGTCCTGGGACAGCATGTAAACTGGACGTGTGTGTGTCCTGGCACAGCTTGTAAACTGGACGTGTGTGTGTGTCCTGGGACAGCATGTAAACTGGACGTGTGTGTGTGTCCTGGGACAGCTTGTAAACTGGACGTGTGTGTGTGTCCTGGGACAGCTTGTAAACTGGACGTGTGTGTGTGTCCTGGGACAGCTTGTAAACTGGACGTGTGTGTGTGTCTTGGGACAGCTTGTAAACTGGACGTGTGTGTGTGTCCTGGGACAGCTTGTAAACTTGACGTGTGTGTGTGTTCTGGGACAGCTTGTAAACTGGACGTGTGTGTGTCCTGGGACTGTAGTCACGGCTTGTAAACTGTACACGTGTGTGTGCGTGTGTGTGTCCCACCAGGTTCCTGATGCTATTAAGTCCCAGTACAACTGTCCCCCGACCATGATGGCTCCAGCTGGGATCCGCCACGGTCAGCTAGTCTGTAACGGCGCTCCAGATTCACCTCAGCAGCACCTTACATCTTCACAGCACTTAACCAGCGAGGACGAGCAACAGCAGGTAGGACATCCTGGAACCATTAACTGGCAGAGACGCTAGAACCGTTACCCGGCAGAGACGCTAGAACCGTTACCCGGCAGAGACGCTAGAACCGTTACCCGGCAGAGACGCTAGAACCGTTACCCGGCAGAGACGCTAGAACCGTTACCCGGCAGAGACGCTAGAACCGTTACCCGGCAGAGACGCTAGAACCCTTACCCGGCAGAGACGCTAGAACCGTTACCCGGCAGAGACGCTAGAACCGTTACCCGGCAGAGACGCTAGAACCGTTACCCGGCAGAGACGCTAGAACCGTTACCCGGCAGAGACGCTAGAACCGTTACCCGGCAGAGACCCTAGAACCGTTACCCGGCAGAGACGCTAGAACCGTTACCCGGCAGAGACGCTAGAACCGTTACCCGGCAGAAATGCGTATATCGACAGTAAACCAACCCACTGTCTATTCACACGTTCTCACATGTCTTCCTCCTAGTGGCTCCGAGATGTCATCACGCTCCAGTGCAGTATAGTGAGACATCTGTCTGCCAAGCAGAAGCCTTCGTCCCCCTGGGACTCGGACCACACGCACCACACGGACCAGACGGACATGGCCAACGTGAAGCCCTGTGTGGCTGTGGAGGTGGTGGCTGCTGTCTGCTCCTCTAACAGGACAGAATGTCCAGCCTCCATTGTCCAGGAGCACAGCGTGCCAGGCGGGCTGACAGACGGTGTGGCGGCGTTCCCTCGGGGAGGGAAGTGTAGCATGTGTACAGAGAAGCCTTGTCACCACTGTTGCCCCGGCAGTGTGAACGGACCTCTGGTCGGGACCAACAGAAGTCCACACTCCTGCAGACAGGACCTTAAAGGGATAGAGCCCTCGGCTCCTGACAGAACCGTTCCTCAGACACCAGGGACCTTTGGTTCGGAGTTAACCAACCACGCCTGTGGGATTGTGGTCAAGACGGAGAACACCCTGTTAAGACCGTGTGTCGGTCTAGCATCCATCAGTTCCCCCTCTCCAGCGCACAGCCCCTCCCCAGGCTCTGAGGGCCCGGTTCTGACCAGTAGCACCGCCAACACCAGGACCTGTGTCCTAACCCCAACCAGACCACCACACCAGACCAAAAGCACTAGCAAGCTGGGCTCTGTCACCCCGCCAGCAGAGGGTGCTGATGCTGTGACTTTAATAAAGGAGTCGCCCAGCTCCTTCTCCTTGGGAGACCTGAATGATGTAGCAGACTGCCAGGGGGGTGAGTCGCTCCCATATGAGCGCTGGTTTCACACTTTATTCGTTATGTTGAACAAATAGGGTCCATCATAACTGAGTTCGCTAGCGTATTTTGGTTAACATGTTTGTTTCCCACAGAGGTTCAGCTGAGCAATCTGGATGAGAAGTTTATCAAACTCCTGGCCTTGCAGAGGATCCAGCAACTGTTTGGGTCCAAGTCTTCGTCCCAACCACAGAGCAGCTGTGTTAGTCTACCTCCTGTGCCACAAATCCAACCAATGGAAGAGAAGGAACCCATTCATGGTGAACACTGCTCAGTATTCCTCTGTTGCTCTGCCTGATATTAACTCCGGATATTAACTCTGGATATTAACTCTGGATATTAACTCTGGATATTAACTCTGGATATTAACTCTGGATATTAACTCTGGATATTAACTCTGGATATTAACTCTGGATATTAACTCTGGATATTAACTCTGGATATTAACTCTGGATATTAACTCTGGATATTAACTCTGGATATTAACTCCGGATATTAACTCCGGATATTAACTCCGGATATTAACTCCGGATATTAACTCCTGATTGACATTACTTTTATCTTTCTTAAGCATGTGTGTAAATTAATCTCCCATGTGAATAAGGTTTCATCTTCATAAAGCTGCACCGTTGGTAACATAATGTGATATTTCTTCCCCAGCACAAAACAAGGACATCCAGGCGCGGGGTGTGTTTTATCCATTGACTGGTAAAGGAGGAGCCGTTCGTATGTGTTACAGAAGCCTATACATAGGAACTGGTGAGATTCACTAACAGATGACACAACGATACGTTATTCACGCAGTGGTGTTTTCCATCGCTGGCAGATTGTGCTGAGCTCTGTCTCATCTGCAGGTTCTGACATGGATGTGTGCCTTACGAACTACGGTCATTGTAATTATGTGTCTGGAAAACATGCCTGCATCTTCTATGACGAGGTGGGTGGCTCTATTATTTCACATATAGGACTACTTTTTGATCAGTGGTGAACTGTTATACTGGCCGTGACTTTTCCGTTTAATCATCTTGGTGAATGATTTTGTTGTATTTGCTGGTCCGTGAAGTTCTGACATATTGTAACGTCTTGGTCCGATCAGAACACCAAGCAGTACGAGCTGCTCAATTACAGTGAACATGGAACCACGGTGGACAATGTTCTGTACTCCTGTGACTTCTCTGAGAAGACCAGCCCCAGCCCAGCAAGCAGCCTGGTCTCCCGAGTCCAGAACATAATCAGTGAGTGGAGCTTGTTTACGTCATGGTCTCTTATAGAAACTACAGGGAATGAACCGTTTTACAGGGCCGTGCTTTCATGTGACGTTTCTTAATGTGGTTAAAGGCAGAGACGGATGCTGTTAGTGGTTATAGATCTGAGTGTCTGTAACCCACAGAACGCTGCAAGAGGAGGAAGCAGGAAGAAGAAGAGGAAGAAGAGGGGGTGCAGGAGCACGTGGCACTAGAGGAGGAGACTATGAGTCAGCGTCAGGGGCCTCCTTCCTGTCCCGGGTGTGATTGTAAGGCGAGCAGCTCCAGTCTGATTGGTGGGAGTGGTGCTGGCTGGGAGGGCACTGCCCTGCTTCACCATGGCAGCTTTATCAAGTTGGGCTGCATGCAGTTTGTCTTCAGTATTACAGAGTTTGCCTGTAAGCAGCCCAAAGAGGAAACGGTTCACACCTCCTTCACCACCACCTCTGCCACCACCCACGACGAGGAGGAAACAGCACCTTCACACTCACACATCTCCCAGTTCCACGCGGTGCCAGTGGTTCAACTTAACACAGCTTCACCCTAACACAGTCCCCTAATGCCAACCTGCTCACTGGGCAACAACGACATCCAGTCTAAATGGCTGGCTTGTATATTCTATAAAAAGGACCTTTTTTTAACATTTGATGTCCATACATTTGCATGAAATGAAGTATTTTTCCGGCTCAGATTTCGTAGCCAAGTTGCACATAGGATTTCTATCGTTCTCGTTTGTAATTGGACACATTTCTGAAAGTATTCTAACTGGCATTCATAAAAGGGACGATTCATCGTTGATGTTAGTTCTGCCAGTAATGGTTGTGTGAACATACTTTACGTCCCATACAAATTCTACTTTTATTTGCTCTATTTTTTTAGTTTATGTACTGTATTTGAAAATGCATTTGTGTTCATATGTTGCAGCACAGGTAGCTCTTTATTCGAACGTGTACACATCCATGCTTATACGTGTGTGTGTAAGTGTGCGCACACACACACAAAATACATGAATATGAATCCTTCTTCAATACAGTACAGAGGAAGCTTAGGGTTCTGTATGCAAACTCCAGTTATGGCCATTTTGGCTTTTAAATCTGTACAGTGCTTCATGTGAATTTTGTGCAGTAGATTCCAGAGTGTTGGTCCATTTTTTTCAATACTTCAGTCTATTGTAAATATTGTCTGTTTTAGAATTCATCTGAACATTTTCATGTACTCTGTAAATACAAAGCAACTTTGAAACGGTTCCCTGGTGTCTTGTCATACCAATGTAAATACCAAACGATTTTTACGCGTCTGAGAACAATGTGGCTTCTGTCATTTCTTGCAATCAGTTAGGTGTAGATATCTATGAAATAGGATATCTATTTAAGCGACCGATGCTTACAGAGACCGGGAAGTACTTTATTTTCCAAATCGACATATCGGGGGAAAGCCTACGTACGTATCTGCAATTTATTTTAGGAAGCATCTCCGATTCTTTTGCTGAATTAATCATTTAACCAATAGCTGTACACCCCAGTAGCTGTACACCCCAATATCTTTACACCACAATAGCTTTACACCACAATAGCTTTACACCCCAGGGTTGAGGATATTAAAGTGTTGTTGAACTTGTGGTTCGGTAACAAATACACTGATAGATCTGATGGCACATTACAGATTGGCCATAACTATTTTCTTACTAGTTTAACTACATTGTTTAAAATGAATCTTAATCTGACACACTAGTTCCAAAAGCTGCGAATAAAATAGTCAATTAATAATATTCTAATGTAATAGTGCCAAATATGTAATGTTATAGTGTTATCCCGCGGTACAGCAATTTGGGAACTTTCTTATTCACCAAATAAAAATGTACAGCAACAAAAAATATGCATTTGCTATCTTATAGACCAACTGGATAGATGGGCGTTACTTTGGGCGTTTTTACGACGTGTCGCAGACTGTCTCCTAGGGACCTGATCTAGTACAGTCTGCACATATCTGGTTTGGTACAGAGAGAACGGGACCCGAATATGTTCTCACTTCTTGCTGTTATTGCTCTACTGGCCGCAGGTTATGCACTTATTCAGTGGTATATTAAACTCCCACGATGCAACAGTGCAACTAAATTACATGGAAAAACTGTCATCGTGACTGGTGAGAAGAGAGATTGTTCCTCTATATGTTACTAGAAACATAATGTGTTGTTCTACTGTTCTGGACTAAGGGGAGGGACTGTTTAGTATGTCTGAATGATGTACTTAATGGTTGATACATATTCTAACAAACTTTAATTAATTTTCTATTCCATACTCTGTTGTCTCAGAAGTTATATTTTAATGCATTTTGGTCTTGATCATTCACCAGTGTGTTTGCACTTTGCACTTATGACACTGGACATGAACCCGGAAGTTGTGTGTCCTCCGCAGGATCTAACACTGGCATTGGGAAAACAACTGCAATAGATCTGGCCAGGAGAGGTGCCCGGGTTATAATGGCCTGTCGAGATAGGCTGAGAGCAGAAGCTGCCATCAGAGACATAAAGAAGGTGAGAGCAGAAGCCCAATCTGGCATCTCATTAACTTCACACAGTTTGGTATACAATGCAAGTACAGTACATATATGTGTCTAGAAATAGGATCATAAACAGTTGATGTTACTGTAATTTCCTATATTTACATTAAAGTCACGGTCACTATTCTTCAGACACTGCTGGACCCTCTCATTTATATGTAACACGGTGGCTCGTTTATTGGGTACACTGACCTTTCACAGAAATGGATCGCCCCTGGCCTGGACACAGACACAATCAAGCCATTAGTTCACGGATCAATTTAATCTTAGAATGTGCGAAACAAGTGACCTAAACGACTATGAGTCTGGTCCCAAACATGACCAGCTTCGGCATGTCAGAATGGCATGTCAGAATGAGAAGAAAGCATGAAAAAAGTGTTTACAATGGGAGCAATCTCCAAATCTGTTCAATTTAGAAGTATACCAAATATTTGGACAAATCTCGATTCGGTTGAGTGTCCTGCAATACCACTTCTATCTGATGATCCATCTTTAGGATAAGATGGAATGGGCTGTTCACAGCAGGAATGTACTCGTACAGTCTGCAGGAACCGTGCATGTCATAATATCTGCATGTACAAACATCTCTCTGAAACTTTTAGACATCTTAGAAACCATTCTTGAAACTATTTTTTTATTTATTCTCTATATTTTGGAAAATGGCCTGTAAGTAAGGATTTAATTTAAATATATTGGTAACGGAGCATAAAACCAATTTGATATTTATTTCATTTATTGGCATAGAGCAACCGACGGTCATTATTTTCTCTCAGGAGACTGGGAACCATGAGGTGGTCTTCATGGAGCTGGACCTTGCCAGTCTGCAGTCTGTACGATCCTTTGCTGAGAACTTCCTGAAGTCTGAGCCGAGGCTAGATATTCTTATCAATAATGCTGGTGTGTTTTCAGTGTGTTGTTTGTTTCACGTTGTGGTACATCAGTTGTAAATTTGACTCTTACATTAATGCATTGCTCTTCTTAATCCAGGGCTAATGCATTCTGGGAAGACTAAGGACGGCGTGGGAATGATCTTCGGTGTAAATCACCTGGCTCACTTCCTGTTAACCGTGTTGTTGCTGGATCGCCTGAAGGAATGCGGTCCAAGCCGAGTGGTCACGGTCTCCTCCACCGGTTACACGATGGGCAAAATCGATTTCAACTGCCTGAGCACCCACAAAGACCTGGCTGTTGGAGAGACCGAATGGGCGCTGTTTCAAAAGTATTGTCATAGCAAGCTCTGCAATGTGCTCTTCACACATGAACTCGCCAAAAGGCTGGATGGCACAAATGTCACCTGTTACAGTCTGCACCCAGGTCAGTCCTTCAACATGTTTAAGCATCATCGATACTTGGCGTGTTGAGGTGCAGTAATCAAAACCTCGACATGTAATCCTGTTATTATTTCCATGTGTAACGTAGGAGGAGTCAAGACCGAACTGGGCCGGCATGCAGGCTTCTGGTGGCGCACGATAACAACACCTATTGTTGCACTGTGCTTTGTGGACGCAGAATCCGGTGCACAGACCACTCTACACTGTGCCCTCCAGGAGGGCATCGAGTCTCTGAGCGGGCGTTACTTCTCAAGCTGTGCTTTACAGGAGCTGGATGCCAAAGCCAGAGATGATGCTGTGGCCAAAAAGTTGTGGGAAGTCAGTGAGCCCCTTTGTGGTTTGTCTTAATGCAAGTTAATACAAGTGTATTAAAATATAGGCCCAGAATGCACCCATCAGACATGTGAGTAACAATATTTTGATAAACTGTCTCATCATGGGGTGTGTGATCACAATAAAGAAATTAAAAACATTCTCCCATGTCGTAATGTGTTAAAAAACTTGTTCTTGTAATATGCAAATGTGCGAATATTGAAGAATGTTTGGCAATATTTTAATACATTTTAATGGTTAAGTAAAACGTGTAATACAAAATTATATTTAATTAATAAATACTTTCAATGGTAAAGTTTCATAATGATGAGCGTGAAACAAACACAAAACTAGTAGAGGGTGGTGCCTGACCTCTTTGAGCACATTTATTTTAATAGAAATGCTCTTAAAATGATTAATTACTAAAGGAATATATGTTCCTGAAGCTTTATCTCTTATATGGCTATGGGTTATGAGCTATTTTTAAAAAAGCCAATTTTTTATTTTTATAGACAAATAAAGTTGCACTTTTAAGACAGTGGCTTAACCCTTTACCTAACCCTCTATGAAAACAATCGTTCTCAATCAGCAGATTCGTCAAACATAATGTGTGTCTTTCTGGAATATTTAAATTACGAGTTATTGAGGATTACAGTCTGAATCTTTAATATAAAGCTAATTTCCCTGCAGTAAGTTACCTTGGAGTATTTGGCTTTCGTTACAAATACAGTGAATTCCTGTTGGTTTAGTATAGAGATTTTAATCAGCATTTGGGAGGATAACCGTGATATTGTTCCAAATGTTTATGAGACAAATGAGTTATTGCCTTTTGACATACCAGATCCTAAAGAGTATTGTGTGTTTGCTTTAATACTAAAGGCCATGCACCTTCATACGTAATTAACAGCAGACGGAAACCTTCTACAAATCAATCATAAGGGTCAAATGGTCCCTAATTGATTAGATGCGCGTCCACGAGAAATGTAGACCATCACGCGTATTGCACCACCTCATGTGGTGAGCAGATTAGGACACAATCACACGTGTTAGTGCGTCGAATATAGTTAAATATATAAAATATATGTAAATGTGATCATCACCACCGTGTTCTGAGAGCAGCAGTCACATATTTAGTCCCTTTTTTAAGCCATCTGCAGGAGTAAATGCTGAAGCATATTGGGACCGGTTTGGTGAGCATATTACACCGGTGATCTGCCCAAGAAGGTGAACCGGTGCGACAGGTCTGGCCGGTAACAAACAGCCCCAGTTCTCCAGATTCTATTCTCTGGTTCCACTCGCTGGTTCCACTTGTGTTCACTCCGGACACACCAATCAAACATCATGTTACCTTTACTAGTAGCAGCTGGGGGTTTAATTGCACTCTACATCCTCCTGGTCAAAACTATATTCAGAAGCGCCACATTTAATGGGAATGCATTGATGGACGGGAAGACTGTAATAATAACAGGTACGTGTATTGTAATATGTATTATTTGACTACCAGAAGACATACTAAATGTTGTAGATATTTCTAAATAAGGTGTTGTTTGAATTGTAGTCTGTGTTGTCTGGCTCGTCTGACACTATTATATTGTATCTAGTCTGAAACTTAATCACATTTTTTTTCTCCACTGGGACTCAAACACGGGTCTCAATTCAATGTCTGGATAGGTGGCAACACTGGCATAGGGAAAGCCACTGCCCTGGAGCTTGCCAGGAGGGGTGCCAGGGTTATACTGGCATGTCGTAACCAAGAGAAGGCTGAACTGGCTATAAGTGATATACAAAGGGTACGAGAATGTAATCAAAATCAGTCATTACACAATTAGTTTGAAATATGATTTTGTTTCTGTCTCTAAACATAGTCGACTTGGGATTGTAATTTCAGGAGACAGGCAGCGGTAATGTGCTGTTCATGCAGTTAGACTTGGGGAACCTTAAGACTGTGCGTGCTTTCGCTGACACCTTCCTGAAGACTGAGTCAAGACTGGACCTGCTCATTAACAATGCTGGTTAGTTTTCTTTCTTGGCTGTACACAAAAGACTAGAGCAAGGACCTGCAATTGGTGTGTTCTCACCCATGTGATCTCTACCTTAGGTCTCGTGGGGGATGGGCGCACTGCCGATGGCTTTGGAATTGGTTTCGGGGTCAACCACCTCGGTCACTTCCTGCTGACCTGTCTGTTGCTGGACTGTCTAAAAAAGGGCACTGGTGGTCGCGTCGTCACCCTGGGCTCCATGGCGTATCGCTGGGGCCACATAGACTTTGATTGCCTCAACACTAATAAACATCTAGGCACCGGGAAATACAGCTGGCAGTTCTTCAACGCATACTGCAACAGCAAACTGTGTAATGTCCTCTTTAACCACGAGCTGGCGAAGAGACTGCAAGGATCCAATGTCACCTGCTACAGTGTTCATCCAGGTTGGTGCTTAAAGATGATTGGATGTTAAATAACTGATTTAGGGATGCGACTGAAGCACGATGAGTCCTTATATACAATGAGTGTGTAGATTGTACAGTTTATATTTCTTCACTAACACCCAGAGTTTCCCCAATAGATAATTAATTTTCTCATGTTTTGTCCGCTGTAGGAGTTGTGAAAACGGAGCTGTCCCGAAACTGCAGTCTGTGGCAGAGGTTCTTCATCGAGCCAATAGCCAAACTGTTGTTCATAGAGCCAGTAGCCGGTGCCCAGAGCACTCTCTACTGTGCCCTGCAGGAGGGCATCGAGCACCTGAGCGGAGGATACTTCTTCTGCTGTGCGCCGGAGGAGGTGGTTGCTAAAGGCAAAGACGACGCTGTGGCCAAGAAGCTATGGGAAGTCAGTGAAAGGCTGAGCGGCTTGTGCTAGGAGAAATGGGAATACTCGGAGAAATGGGAATAATCTGCACGCACTGTGGGAAGTATTTCTGTTACAATACTTTTGATTTGGTGGTTTGCAGATTTGGGACAATATGATCAGTGTCTGATTTTTAAACGGATCAATGTGAAGAGAAGAGATTGCTCATACATGAACAATGTCCTCAATCATCACGTCCCTGGTGACACTGAGATCCTGGTGTGTCCTGCCCCCACCCTGTTATGTGTTCGCCTGTGGCAGTTAAAAGTCAAAAGACCTGTGACTCTTTGTAGCAATAGTTGGAATTTCTATAATAAAATGTTTGCAAAAGAATGATTTACTCAGGCTACGCCTTTGTGTTTCCATCCTAATTTTCAAACCAAACAGCGCTTTTTCTGGATTAACGACTGACTAATTCCAGGGAATGGTCTAGAAGCTGTATTGGTTCTCCTAGTGGGATTAGACTGGAGCAGATTTATGTGTTTACTTCAAACAGTCACAATTTTTGCGAAGTCATATTTGCAGTCACTGTTGGTCCTCGATGGAATTTCTGTTAGGTTTCCATATCCAGATCAGTTTTTTTCCTGGACTATGTGACACAGCATTCCTAGACAACAGAGGGATATGTCTGGAGTTGGTAGAGAGACCGGCACACAAAGGAAGTGCTTTACACACCCCGCGCCACCGCACACACACACACACCCCGCGCCACCACTCACACACACACCCCGCGCCACCACTCACACACACACCCCGCGCCACCGCTCACACACACACCCCGCGCCACCGCTCACACACACACACCCCGCTCCACCACTCACACACACACCCCGCGCCACCACTCACACACACACCCCGCCACCACTCACACACACACCCCGCGCCACCGCTCACACACACACCCCCGCGCCACCGCTCACACACACACACCCCGCGCCACCACTCACACACACACCCCGCGCCACCACTCACACACACACCCCGCGACACCGCACACACACACACCCCGCGCCACCGCACACACACACCCCGCGCCACCACTCACACACACACACCCCGCGCCACCACTCACACACACACACCCCGCGCCACCACTCACACACACACACCCCGTGCCACCACTCACACACACACACCCCGCGCCACCACTCACACACACACACACACACACCCCGTGCCACCACTCACACACACACCCCGCGCAACCATGTTTAAAAAGGGCTTTATTCACCAGGTGACACAGGTATTTTTTTCTAGACTTGCATTGTGACCCTTTGAGTCTGAACTGCTCTCATCACTCAGAAATGACTTCCCTCCACAGGACATTCCTGAATCTGTGGGCTGGGTCTACCTAAACAAATACCTTTATTCAAACAGTCTGTTGAGAGGTAAAGCAAGATGATATTGTATTAAGTTGCCCTTAAAGTATAACAATTTTCTCCTAAACATTTAACCAAAAGTACAATTGTAATTTACTTATAAAGTAACAACGATGAATTGACAAGACATGCAAGACCATATAGAAACACTAGGGGGCAGTGTTGCATCTTCTAGGTTTCCCCTCTAAAGAGAATTAAATGTAATAGTTACGGGTGACAACATTGAAATATTTACATTTTTGCTTTAATGACTATAGAGGTGATTCTATATAGTTGAAATGGAAGGTGAATCTGAAGCCCCTTGGTGATACCTTAGTTGCACGTAGGGTGTGGCAATTTGAACACAGAGGCACAATGGAATGTGGGATAAGGCCAAAATAACGACGCTAAAACCTGTTATTGAGCACCGCATATAGTAGAGTATATGCCACAAACCCCAGTGTTGGCTTGGGTAATATAAACCCGGTTACCAATGCAGAACAGTCACAATGTACTGATGCAATTCACCTCGGAGATGGTCATTTGTTCTCATCATATGTTATTGTGTCATTTCTGAATGCTTGCTGACTAAAAGCAGTTGTATTTGACCAATTATTTGAGGGAAAACTGTATTGATAGAGCTTTTTTGCTTTCATGCTGTGTTCTCAATGTTCCTAATAGCAGAGGTACAGTAGCAAGCATTTCCATTACAGAATTGAACGACATGTCTTAAACAGATGTGTGTCGACTCTGTTGAGCAGCCTTTCAGTAGGTTTCGGGTGTTTAACCTTGTCTTAAATAAACAGATGTCTGTATTCTCTGTTGAACTGCTTTCAGTGGGTTTAGTAATATCCTCACATGGCTGTGCTTAGAACTTAGAACCGCGCCAATATACCATAGAAGTAGACCAATTACCCACTACTTCCTGGAGTAGGCGGAGTCTTTGATACTTCCTGGAGTAGGCGGAGTCTTGAACATCCAAACAGCAATTTCCCTTTTCACGTGTCTGCGGTATCCTGACTAGCTCACCGAGTAAGCGATCCTTAATCTATAACTATATCAGTATTATCTATAAAACTAAACGTATATTCTAAATAACGTAACGTTTATATGTTATTTAGATTCAGCACATTTAAAGCTATATATTTACCGCATGGTTTGGATATGCGTAGCGTTTAGTAACCCGGATACTTTCTAGGTCATATTTTTGTATACCTGATGTTGAAGGACATCTACATGACCATCTACATGACCATCTACATGACCATCACATGACCATCACCCAACTTCTTCAACAGTACCGTCCCACACATTGTAGCACTGCCATTTATATATTCTAGTTTTATTAACATGTGGACCTTTCCACGTAAGTGTTCCAGGTTGTTAGTTGACTGTAGGCAGGTGACTGTGGTGTCACAGTCGGACATAAGAGTGGGTTGTCCCTTTGCTTTCTATCATTGGTCTCAGTCTCTCCTACGTCCTAAGGACAGTGGAGTCAAACCAGCAGAGAGCTGGCGATTCAGTGCGGTTACCAGCTCTGGTCTGCGACAGAAGCCGGGTAGGTCAGAAGAAATACAGTACAAAGGTCAATTTGAAGACATACAGGATGACTCCGATACAACATTTAACAGAGTTAAGGGGTCAGGCATCCCACAATTTCAAAAGAGGAAACCAAACGCACACAGCAAATGGTCATCTGAGCCCCAAATCCACCGGGACAGAAAGACCAACACAGGCACCAGAGTATCATCTGAGCAGCAGAGAGAGCCCCAAATCCACCGGGACAGAAAGACCAACACAGGCACCAGAGTATCATCTGAGCTCCGAAATCTTAGCTTTGACGACTTTCCTGAGGAGCGTGAGAGGCCAGTAAAGGACTCCAAACTTCGACAGTTCAAAGATAAAGAGAGGAATTATGAGACATTGTTTGGTGTGTCGCCGTGTCTGCTGGCTCTCACCCAGGGTAGAAGGAAGTCACACCGGCTGTTTGTCAAGCAAGGTGAGGGTTCTGGCAGGGCCTCTATACTGCAGGTTTATGAGGCAGCACATCAACAGGGAGTGCAGATCCAGAGGGTTAGTAAGACGGACCTGAATAAGATGTGCTCTGGAGGGGTCCACCAGGGTTTGTGTCTGCAGGCCAGTCCATTAGGATATCTAACAGAGGACAAGAACGCCCAGCCTCTCAAGGAGAGCAGTGGGGTCCCCCTCTGGTTGGTTCTGGACAGAGTTCAGGACCCAATGAATCTCGGTGCTATTCTTCGTTCTGCTTACTTTCTGGGGGTGGACAGAGTGGCCTGCAGTCTTCAGTACAGGTAACCAAACCTCATTTTTCACACTTAGTATTGTATACTTGTCACTTGTTCTCAATCGATTAACCTGGTGGAATAAAGGCAAAATAAATAAAAAGTATATCTCATCTGTGAAAAATAATAATATTAGAAACTGTTATGTGTTTACAACTGCACGATGAGTGTACTTGTTTGTTGCTATTCTTCTAGCTGTCCGCTGACACCAGTTGTGAGTAAGGCCAGCTCAGGTGTGATGGAGATCATGGGGGTTTATGGGTATAACAGCCTCACAGATATGATACAGGTAAAGTGACCATACAGGTGTGTTTAACCTGCTCATGTTCTGGTCTACATACTGTCACATTCAATGGCATTGGCTTGAGATGGCTTGTGACGTTAGGTTGACTGCACACATTTTGGGGTGTTTATTTATTTTTTAAACCAAAATTTCAGTCGGCGTGTGTAGTGATTGTTTTTTTAATAAAATTAATTCTCTCCGCAGGTAAAGGTGTCCCAAGGCTGGCAGGTCGTTGGCACAATCGGTGCTGAAGCAGAGAAACCTCATGATCGTGTCGTGCAATGTACTGATTTCCAGATAACTAAACCCACGCTTCTGCTTATGGGTCAGTATTCTGGGTAACTGCTCTCTCATTCTGCTTATGGGTCAGTATTCTGGGTAACTACTCTCTCATTCTGAGCGACTTATTCTATTTGCTTAGCTCTTAAATCCACACCTTCTCTCCCAGGTGGTGAGGGTGAAGGCTTGTCTTTCTAATTCCACACCTCCTCTCCCAGGTGGTGAGGGTTAAGGCTTGTCTTTCTAATTCCACACCTTCTCTCCCAGGTGGTGAGGGTTAAGGCTTGTCTTTCTAATTCCACACCTTCTCTCCCAGGTGGTGAGGGTGAAGGCTTGTCTTTCTAATTCCACACCTTCTCTCCCAGGTGGTGAGGGTGAAGGCTTGTCTTCTGAGCTGCGTCTACAGTGTGAGGCCCTGCTCACCATCCCACCACGCAGAGATCTGCACCCTGGGGTCCAGTCCCTCAATGTTTCTGTGGCTACAGGTACGTCAGTACCCTCAATGTTTCCGTGGCTACAGGTACGTCAGTACCCTCAATGTTTCTGTGGCTACAGGTACGTCAGTACCCTCAATGTTTCTGTGGCTACAGGTACGTCAGTACCCTCAATGTTTCCGTGGCTACAGGAACCTCTACAGGAACCTCACATACTCCCTTTGCATTATTTTGTCTGACATTGGAATGATTGTGATCTGACTTGTGAGGCGTCTGACTTGTGAGGCGTCTGACTTGTGAGGCGTCTGACTTGTGAGGCGTCTGACTTGTGAGGCGTCTGACTTGTGAGGCGTCTGACTTGTGAGGCGTCTGACTTGTGAGGCGTCTGACTTGTGAGGCGTCTGACTTGTGAGGCGTCTGACTTGTGAGGCGTCTGACTTGTGAGGCGTCTGACTTGTGAGGCGTCTGACTTGTGAGGCGTCTGACTTGTGAGGCGTCTGACTTGTGAGGCGTCTGACTTGTGAGGCGTCTGAGTGTTTGTAAAAGCACTTTGTGACAACTTTGTTGTAAAAAGGCCTTTATAAAATACATGTGATTGACATACTTGTAATTTCCTGTGTTTCCTGTATTTCCTCCAGGTATTCTGCTGCACTCCCTCTTGTCATCACGTCGAGGGAGTGGTTTATGACCAACCAGATAATACAACCAGTTTGTTTATGTTGAAACCCTTACTCATGGATGACTGGATATGCTCTATCAATTAACCATCAGGGACTGTGACAGAGGCCATGCCAGACTGACTGACTGCCTGACTTGAACTGGAGCTGCTCAACTGACTTTGCAGTTTGCACTGGTGTGGGCCTAAATGCTACCTGTATGTCTGTAATGAATTGAAATAAAACATTGTCTACTTTTTATTTGATTATTTGTATGTTTCGTTTGTATTTGACGTGAACAGGCATCTGCATGTTTAAATATGAACAGACTTACACACGTGTTTAAGAGATTGTATAACCTGTAACCCAGCAGCAGTTGTTTGAGTGTGGTCACATGTTCTGGGCTGTTGTTTCTGGTCACTGTTTCAAATTGATTAGGAGACAAGTGGCTGATATTGACAGGCAGCTGGTGACCCTTGTTGACTGTACCCAGTGTTTATTAATAATTTATTCATCTACTTGTGTTTCGTTTGTTGCTTCCGAATGTTGTTGCAAATCTTCAGCATTTATCAGAAGTGTTGGAATTGTTTTGTTATTGAGAATAGTTTTACCATTCATTAGTCTAAGAAGAGATCTATAAACAGTAAACTCCTGTATTTATGAGTAGTTTGGTTCTTATCAGTTCTGGATATAATTCGAAAATCCGTTGAAGAAAATGAACCATGAGAATGTATTATCATTTACTAATTCAAGTTAAATGGTCTCTTGGATCAGAATAGTGTAGTATACATATGGCATGTTTGTATATTTCACAGCGTGTTACTGTTTGACCAGTATAGAGGAGGAGCTGTAAATTGGCCCTGGGGTACTTGGTTAACTAATTATGGAGAACAGGTGCCATTGTCTTTTGTAGCACAACAGCTTTGATAAGCTGCAATCAACATGCACACAGTTAATTGGTGTTGATCACTTTTGGCATGTTCAATAGTTAGGAGAGGAGTCCTTCAGCTGACTACACGCCAGGAGCTGACAGTATTTTTTGGGTAAGTCAAATGTCTAGTTAACATCTGGCAGAGTGCATTTCACAGGTTTACTGCCCCCCTGGGGTTTGCTTGTAGTACCTGCCATATTATGAAGTGATAACCAGGTTTGGATTCTTACCTCACTGGCCTCCACATTTGAGTTGGATGTCGATAAGGTGCTTTGAGCACAGTGCCGTCCATGTATTATTTGGTTCTCTTATGTGCTATATTTCATCAGCTTGTTTAGCACGTAATAACAAATGACACCTAAGATGTTTGTGCTCTCGTTAGACTTATCTGGCTTTTTGACAGTCTACGGGTTCTCCACTGATATGAGTACATTGAGTTTTTTTGGGGGGGGGTGGGTCGCTGTGAACACTTCGGGGAACGGTCACCTGCTGTTTTGGCTGAGCTTGCAGTCTGATGTGTAGGCACCAAGCAGATCTACCTATTAAAATGTAAATTCCCTGTGTGCACTCAGTGGGGCCAGACTGGGGGGGTGGAAGAGTGTGTGGTGGGGGATCTGCTCAAGGGTTTGGGGAATGTGTCAGCTTGTCCCCTTCACTTCACATGTTAATCACAGACAGACAGACCCATATGTCTGCCAGCACTGACCTGGAGGAGATGTGTGGAGAAGAGAAAAAAGCTATTAGAAAAAAGGTAGCCTTTTATGATTTGAAATTATAAATGATCAGTGTTATACTGTCACCTCACGTTTCTTACCGATGCCCCAGGGTGGGTTTTTAAAATGTAATCTTCCTAGATTGTGCCCATTGGTTAGGATTAAAGGGTTGGAAATACAACAAAAACTAATCACTGACTTGAATGGGGAACTGCTGTAGTAGTTCTGATCTGCAGTTTATCCCAAGCTCATCCTGGCAGTATCCAGGTAGATAAGTTGATATGTTTCAGTACAGATATATTTTGGGATTTTTTACATTTAAGACCGGGTTGTCTTGTTGTGCTCTAGAATGGGTCGGGGGCCTGCGTGCTCAAATAAGTCCATCCAAGCACTGGGAGTTGCTGTAGCGAGTTACGGTCATTACCACAAATATTATTTGATATTATTTGAGACCCTGTATTTGGTACGCAAGGCAATTGGTTATAACAGTGATAAATGTTTTCAAAAGTCATGAAATATATGATTGTACTAACCAAACATCTGCTGTGTGCTTGTGAAATACACATGTTCATTAAATTCTGGTCACACATTAATTTAGGAGTTTGTTGGGGGTATTTGGATGGGGATTTTATAGCTTCTACATCCACTGTTCAGATATCATCATTTAAACTGCTTTCTTTGCACATGTCAAGTACTGTTATTTTTCCTGATTGGAAATACCACAAGTGGCTTTTATAAAAGCCCTGAAGCCCTCTGAACTACAATTTTGCCAAACAACATTTGTACCAAAGTGGCGTGGGGCACATACTATATATTTTCTGAAGACTTGACAGTCAGCGGTTCACAGATATGGTCTGTGGTTTTCTAAATGCTCTGCGTTTCAAGTCATCTTAAGGTAAATTGGTTCTCCGTGATGATGAGCTCTGTGTCTGGCTAGGAGCACTTGGTCAAGGCAGAAGTGGTCGTCCAACATTTCAGTAATGCATCTGTTACTCTTGCTGTGTTGGTGACATTTAAGCGTTGATGCAAACCTTGCTTTAGCTTAGCACACATTTACAAAATAAGTTTTTAGGTAAATATGTGGTGGTGGTTTTCTACCTGCTCCATGTTTCAATTTCCAGTAGAGTCATTCCACCTCAAACGAGCAAAGGTCCTGCTCTGTAGTTAGAAAGACCAAACATTTATATTGATACATTATTTAAATGGATGAACAAAATGTATCTCTGCAAAATGTAACTGATTTAATGCAACCAATTTGTTAATGTGATTAATATAAAATTCCAATAACTATGGCCCACCAAGTTAGACGCAACCTCAACTTAACCATGATCAGGAAGAAAAATATCAAAATGCCGCCTACAGCCGAGCTCAACCCCCTCATATGACTGTAGCGATAATTTCTATGAATCTGATGGCTTTACTGGAATAATCAAACATCAAGTTACTTCTGATCAAAATATATGTATTACCTGACACATTTCTACAAAGCTTGAGTTAGCTTGAGGTGAACTGATACACCAGGAGTCAAACAAACTTCATCCCTTCTGTAATAAATAGCTCCCATCTTTTTCTTCACACTGACTTTCAGAAGAATCTACGAGTAGTCACGCATTGCATTGACGGGAAACTCTCTTTTGGGAGCGTGTATATCTGTTTTCCTACCACTGAAACGCTTCCAGAACAGTCTGAGATGGTATGTGTCAGGACTTGCTGAATTGAAAGGACCAGTAAGGGTTCCTGTGATCGTGGCAGTCGTCACTATCACGGGTTCTATTCATGCTGTCTGGCTCTGCATTTCAATTGATGCCCCTTTAATGGGTAGTTCAGCGGCACACATGGAGCTCTGGCCTCGGTGACACCGTTCGTCTCACTCGGACCAGCCGAGGTAGAAAGGTCAGTGTCACACGTCAGGGAATTCATTTTCAGCACAGGGGAGGACATCGCCTTATTCTGTCTGATCAGGTCCTAATGAACACTCTGTGAACTCTCTGGCTCGTCCCTTTAAAGGTTTTTAAAATCAGAACTAGTCAATGTAGTGAACGATTATTTCTAAAAACGTCTTAACCGTATTATTATATATATATATTTGTGATTTAGTTCACTTGGTAATATTTTTAGGTGTCTCTTTTTATTCAGCCTCTGTAATCCCGAGTCTCCTTCTGACTCCTGCTCCACCATCCTCAGATAAGGGTGACACTTCCAGCCAGGCTGATTGCCACTTTCTCTTTGCGTTGACGAGGACCAGAATATAAGGTGAACGGGGTCACGAGGCAGTTTTTATCCCCCCGCGTCCTTCCTCTCCCAAATGACTTGTTTGCCTCTGAGGGAAATGCGAAGAGACGGGCCCGGATTCTGGAGAGAAAGGCCAAAGAGGGAATGACACGTGGAAGTGGATCTGGGGGAGTGGTTGAGTGCTGTAACAGATGAGAAGTGATAATGAATGAGTGGGACACGTACTGGGGAGGAGATGTAAGAGAAACAGAGGGAGGGAGGTCTGCTGTAGGACTGGATGGAGGGGAGTGTGTGTGTGTGTGTGTGTGTGTGTGTGTGTGTGTGTGTGTGTGTGTAAACGACAGCATCAAGTGTCTTGTTGAAATTGGTATCCGGGGCCAACTGGCAGATATTCGGACCATACGGCGTCTGATGTTACCCGGTCACAACAGAGGACTTTTCGTCTCTCTGTGAATAGCAGGCCTCTGTTCGTCAATTCGAACAGATGTGAAGGAGATCCAGCAGGTGGCGCTCTAAGTCAGTCCTCCGATGTGTCTATCTCACCACACACACACACACACACACACACACACTTACTCCAGCTCAGTGCACCAGTGGCTCGCTGCTTAGTGGGGGTTATGGAACGGGACGGTTCACAATTAAACTAAAACGGGCACCACTCGTAACCCAATGGAGACCAGGGCAATTAACCTGCTAATACAGTAGGCCATTAGACGTCCCTCTGTCCCGGAGCCCCAGGGTTCTGGTCCGCCATGGAACTGGGGCATATTAGAGGAGATGCTTTAATTTAATGAGCCATTCTATGGTTTTAAGTGCACAAAATGATTTGTGGCGCTCCGTACATTTTTTACAGTATGCTTTGTAGAGCGATCTCCATCTCAAATCCTCCGTGCAGTTTTGTGTCTCTGCCACACTTGGCAGTTTCTGGACTTGATTGGCTTCAGTCATTTACCTTCATAGATCACCACTGTTTGGTGGCTTATGCGTCTGGCTGTTTTCTCACTCAACTACTGAAGAGAATAAATATTTACTATCTGTGTCCCCACCCCCTCCCTCTGCTGTATGTGAGATTTAACTCTGTTCTATCGGCTCTGCTGGTTCTGCCAGGAGCTTCTTTCATTTTCTGCTTTTGTGTTTTTAGCTGAGATTGACAGGCTGGCTCTCTCTCTCCCTCCCTGAAGCGGAGCACAGCGCTGTTCTATTAATCTGTTTAATATGCCCGGGAAACAGTGGAGCGGGAGAACTGGCAGCTCACTAATGGAATCTGGGCAGGTTAGAGCGGCCTTGCATATCAGACAGCGCAGTGTCACGAGGTGGGGGCCAAGTGAACGGCTTGCTGAGTACGGATGTCACATCGCCCTGGGAAACGGAGGGGTCACGTCTCTCTCCTCACCCCGCGTCCTGACCCCTACACTGGCGACCTTTCCTCAGAAAGACTTACACACTCTTTTATTCGGTTTAAAAGTTTTCTCTTTTCTGACGCACGTACCTGCATTGTGTAGTTATTGTACCTCCATTGTGTCACCTGTTCTACTGGAGCATTTGTGATGTTTCAATGTGACACCATATATATGTCACATTGGTAGGGCCAGATTAGAGAGAACCCAAACCATCACTTGTGCGCTACATCGTTCGTGCGCTACGGCGTTCAGCGGATGTGTGAGCAGGAATGGGAATAGAAAGATGAATCTGGCCTAATTAGTGTAACATTAGCTGATGGTATTACCTGTTCCATGATGCTCTCTGGTTTCCTGTCTGACCTAGCTCCACTTTCTAATTAGGAGTCACTGTTCAGTATCGGGGCTCGTAAGGAACCGCTTGAAGCCAAGGGCAGCTGATTCCCTCCTACCCACTACGGTTAAATGACTACTTCACACAAACGAAAATGAGAAATCCTCTACACATTTGTACATGACAGTGTTTTAGTTCATTATAGGTGGTGAGTAATTAGCTCATTTGCTCTGTGAAATTCCCAGTCACTTTGACTGAGCTGGTATGTCATAACTGAGCTAAATGCAGTGTGTGTTATCGATGACGAACAGGAGAACCGCCAAGGTGATAGAGTCGGCATCCACCGAACATTACAGAAAATACAAACATACTAAATCCAGATCAGGCGTTGAAGCTGTAAACACTTGTATATTTATAGGCTATTGTTTATTGTCTATGTGTCCAGTAAATGTAGCTTGATGGAATTCCTTTTTATTTGACCCTATTTCCCCCCAATCAGGCCCTTTGCAGCAGCTCCCAGCAGACAGAGATTCAACATGACCACATCCTCATCCAAGCAGTTTTGCCTCTTATCACTCAGCTCATGAAACCAACCTGAACATGCTGCTGCTGGGAATTCGTTGGTGTTGTGTCGAGCCCGGCTGTATGGTAGGTTCTCGGTTATGCTCAATTTGCCAGAAACTGCTCACCGGGACCTAAACGATTGGAGGAGAACACATTCACTGGCCCGCAACCACAGTTGAACTCACAAGGCCCGATCCAACAGCAGGGAGCAACTTTTGTACGACACAGGACGGAGGATGGCCCCGACCGTCATATGAGGTCTCTGGTCATCGTTATGGACCGTCGTATTTGAGGTCCCATATGTGAGGTCATCGTTATTGTACTGTACTGAGTGGCACTGACCTTTCACCTTTCCATTCAGCTGATCTTGATCACCCAGCCTGTTGATGTTCAGTGTCACTGAATACATACAAAGCTTTAAGTTAATCACTAATCATAATGAATTGATAGATGTTTATTTTTCTATTATCTGTGTCCGTTTCCACTGTAAAATCTGATATCTAAAGGGTTGTCCGTTTTCCCCCTCGTCCTCTCCTCCGGTCCTCTCCTCCGGTCCTCTCCTTCGGTTCTGCTCCTTCAGTATTCACGCCAGGGACATCCATTCTCCAATTTGCATTATGTGCAGTTCACCCGGGGGAAGCAGGCAGACAGACAGACAGGCAGACAGGCAGACAGGCAGGCAGGCAGGCAGGCAGGCAGGCAGGCTGTGTCTCTGCAGCAGGCAGCCAAGTCACTTGGCACAACAGTGGAGACGCTCGTCGTGTTTGTTCTTGACAATTGCCGCCTCAGGAATCCATTTGGCACAACACAGTAAACCTGGGCATGGCTGGCTCTGGCACGCTGGGTGTGTGTGTGCCCAAACACCATCGTCCCTTGTTCTCCAAGGTCCGCGGGGGGGCTGGGCTTCTCTAATTCCCCAAATTAGTGAGACACATGTAAACAAATGCCCTTCTAAATGAGCCGCTGGTCTCTAAAGAGAGACCCTTGGCACTAGATATCCCTCTGCTCTCCTCCTCACGGCACACAGACACAGAACAGGAGGAACATGTGGAGCAGAGAGGACATACCTCATAGGCTTTTATTACTGTGCTCATGCAGGTTTGGCTTTTAAATCATTTGTGTATGAATGTAGGAGGGGTTCTATTAGAGGCGCCACTCTGGAGCTCTTCTTCATTACAGCAATATGTTTCATATTGTGTGTCTGAGTGTGAACAGTCTTCATCAAGTGCCATGTCACTACGGGTCTCTGTGTGTCGGATACACGCTGGGTCGCCAGTTGATATGAAACTACGGGTCTCTGTGTGTCGGATACACTCTGGGTCGCCAGGTGATATGAAACTACGGGTCTCTGTGTGTCGGATACACTCTGGGTCGCCAGTTTATATGAAACTACGGGTCTCTGTGTGTCGGATACACTCTGGGTCGCCAGATGATATGAAACTACGAGTCTCTGTGTGTCGGATACACTTTGGGTCGCCAGGTGATATGAAACAACGGGTCTCTGTGTGTCGGATACACTCTGGGTCGCCAGTGTATTTGGGGTTTGTAGGAGAGGTGGTTTTGGTGTGAGTGGGGGGGGTTGTTGGTAGGGGGTGGTTTAGGGGTGTAGGGGAGGTGGTTTTGGTGTGAGTGGGGGGTTGTTGGTATGGGAGGGTGTGTGGGGGGGTTGTTGGTGGGGGAGGGCTGTAGGGGGGTGGTTTGCTGGTGGTAGTGGTTTTTTTTTTGCGGGGGGTGGTGGGGGGCGGTCAGCCGGTAAGATGATAATGCAACATGACACCTCTGAAATGAGACCCAGGTTGCCATGGCAAAGAGGCAGGGGGGGACAGTCTCTCAAGAGGCAGAAATAAAACAAGCTGTAAATGATGTTTGATTAGTATTTAGATCATGTAGCCGCTCAGGACAGACCTTTTGTCAGCTGCTTGCTTCCATGCCTCTGCAATTGTTTTCCACTAGACTGACTGACTCCCAGCTCATCTTTATTCATCATCTTCTCTCGTCGTTCTGTATCTCTTGTCTCCATCTACTCGCTTAGTTTACCCAGCTAGTTTTCACACTGACATCGTTAATATTATTTGCATATTGCTAAAACTCATAATCCAAAGCGATGTCATTATTCACATTATATGTCAGTTTTGTTTTGTGTCCGTTTGTTCCTCGGTTAGTTTCCTTTTTCTCACAACCACCAGTTTCATGGAAACACACCAAGCAGAACAACTGGAGGCTGATTCTGTCTCCATCAAGGTCCATGCATGTGCACACAGATACGGTCCTCCAACCAGACCAACCGATGTTCAGCCAGCCCAGATACGGTCCTCCAACCAGACTAACACATGTTCAGCCACCTCAGATACGGTCCTCCACCCAGACTAACACATGTTCAGCCACCTCAGATACGGTCCTCCAACCAGACTAACACATGTTCAGCCACCTCAGATACGGTCCTCCACCCAGACTAACACATGTTCAGCCAGCCCAGATACGGTCCTCCACCCAGACTAACACATGTTCAGCCAGCCCAGATACGGTCCTCCAACCAGACTAACACATGTTCAGCCACCTCAGATACGGTCCTCCACCCAGACTAACACATGTTCAGCCAGCCCAGATACGGTCCTCCAACCAGACCAGCCGATGTTCAGCCATCTCTGATATGGGTGTAGGAAAGCCAATGAGGTGTTGGTCCTCTCTGCATCCCAGCGAATCCATTTGAGATTCTACACACATGGCTGTTCTGTTTTGAGCTGTTGTGTTTGCTCAGGGCTTAGCAGCTGGGAAGGATCTGATCTGTGTGGCACATTGTAAATACTAGGGAAAAGCCTGATCTGGCTTCTACCGTCTTATTTGCTCATTCACCCGAGCATGTTCTGTAGGCTTTACTCTGGCTGTTTGTCAAGCAACCGAGGCACCCACCTCCACGTGAAAACATTTGGAGCCCTTTTAGAGTATAAACTCTAGGAATGTATTTCGTTGTGTTAAACATTCAGGGGGAACATGTTTATTCCTGTGTCTTCTGTCTTCTGTGGTCTGCAGGATGGAGTGTGTCTACATCCAGACTATATATTGATATCAGGTTGGAGTGCGTCTACATCCAGACTATATATTGATATCATGTCGTCTACATCCAGACTATATATTGATATCAGGTTGGAGTGTGTCTACATCCAGACTATATATTGATATCATGTCGTCTACATCCAGACTGTATATTGATATCAGGTTGGATATCTAGGTTGATATCAGGTTGGAGTGTGTCTACATCCGGACTATATATTGATATCAGGTTGGAGTGTGTCTACATCCAGACTATATATTGATATCAGGTTGGAGTGTGTCTACATCCAGACTATATATTGATATCATGTCGTCTACATCCAGACTGTATATTGATATCAGGTTGGAGTGTGTCTACATCCGGACTATATATTGATATCAGGTTGGAGTGTGTCTACATCCAGACTATATATTGATATCAGGTTGGAGTGTGTCTACATCCAGACTATATATTGATATCAGGTTGGAGTGTGTCTACATCCAGACTATATATTGATATCAGGTTGGAGTGTGTCTACATCCAGACTATATATTGATATCAGGTTGGAGTGTGTCTACATCCAGACTATATATTGATATCAGGTTGTGTGTCTACATCCAGACTGTATATTGATATCATGTTGTCTACATCCAGACTGTATATTGATATCAGGTTGGAGTGTGTCTACATCCAGACTATATATTGATATCAGGTTGGAGTGTGTCTACATCCAGACTATATATTGATATCAGGTTGGAGTGTGTCTACATCCAGACTATATATTGATATCAGGTTGGAGTGTGTCTACATCCAGACTATATATTGATATCAGGTTGGAGTGTGTCTACATCCAGACTATATATTGATATCAGGTTGGAGTGCGTCTACATCCAGACTATATATTGATATCAGGTTGGAGTGTGTCTACATCCAGACTATATATTGATATCAGGTTGGAGTGTGTCTACATCCAGACTATATATTGATATCATGTCGTCTACATCCAGACTGTATATTGATATCAGGTTGGAGTGTGTCTACATCCAGACTATATATTGATATCAGGTTGGAGTGTGTCTACATCCAGACTATATATTGATATCAGGTTGGAGTGTGTCTACATCCAGACTATATATTGATATCAGGTTGGAGTGTGTCTACATCCAGACTATATATTGATATCAGGTTGGAGTGTGTCTACATCCAGACTATATATTGATATCAGGTTGGAGTGTGTCTACATCCAGACTATATATTGATATCAGGTTGGAGTGTGTCTACATCCAGACTATATATTGATATCAGGTTGGAGTGTGTCTACATCCAGACTATATATTGATATCAGGTTGGAGTGTGTCTACATCCAGACTATATATTGATATCAGGTTGGAGTGTGTCTACATCCAGACTATATATTGATATCAGGATGGAGTGTGTCTACATCCAGACTATATATTGATATCAGGTTGGAGTGTGTCTACATCCAGACTATATATTGATATCAGGTTGGAGTGTGTCTACATCCAGACTATATATTGATATCAGGTTGGAGTGTGTCTACATCCAGACTATATATTGATATCAGGTTGGAGTGTGTCTACATCCAGACTATATATTGATATCAGGTTGGAGTGTGTCTACATCCAGACTATATATTGATATCAGGTTGGAGTGTGTCTACATCCAGACTATATATTGATATCAGGATGGAGTGTGTCTACATCCAGACTATATATTGATATCAGGTTGGAGTGTGTCTACATCCAGACTATATATTGATATCAGGTTGGAGTGTGTCTACATCCAGACTATATATTGATATCAGGTTGGAGTGTGTCTACATCCAGACTATATATTGATATCAGGTTGGAGTGTGTCTACATCCAGACTATATATTGATATCAGGTTGGAGTGTGTCTACATCCAGACTATATATTGATATCAGGTTGGAGTGTGTCTACATCCAGACTATATATTGATATCATGTCGTCTACATCCAGACTGTATATTGATATCAGGTTGGAGTGCGTCTACATCCAGACTATATATTGATATCATGTCGTCTACATCCATACTATATATTGATATCAGGATGGAGTGTGTCTACATCCAGACTGTATATTGATATCAGGTTGGAGTGGTCTACATCCAGACTATATATTGATATCAGGATGGAGTGTGTCTACATCCAGACTGTATATTGATATCAGGTTGGAGTGTGTCTACATCCAGACTATATATTGATATCATGTCGTCTACATCCAGACTATATATTGATATCAGGTTGGAGTGTGTCTACATCCAGACTGTATATTGATATCAGGTTGGAGTGTGTCTACATCCAGACTATATATTGATATCATGTCGTCTACATCCAGACTGTATATTGATATCAGGTTGGAGTGTGTCTACATCCAGACTATATATTGATATCAGGTTGGAGTGTGTCTACATCCAGACTGTATATTGATATCAAACACACTTTGATCCTGTTCTGCTTGTGTGAATCTACATAATGGACTTGTTGTTCATCTGAGGAAATGCTGTATGCAGAATAGAGAATCTATTATACTGTGGATTAACATGGATTTTATTTTTTATTTACCTTGACCAGTACTTTTACGGTCCTCCATCTTTGTTCTAGAAACCCTGCCACCACTAATTCTTTAAAAGGCATCACCGTCACCACGCAGTCAATGTGATGGATCCGCTTGGCTGAGAAAGATGACTGACGTGTGTCTGAATGTGACATCAGTCTGTCTGAGAGTGTTTGACTAATCGATGGCAGACATCATTTGTAATCACAACAGTATTACCCAGAGAGAGGTTGCACAGACTGGCCGTAGTCTCGGGGTAACTGATGCTGTGTCAGGATGACATCTAGTCTGAACAAACGCAAAGACACTTCAGCGGTTGTTTAAAGGCCTTATCTCATCTGTTGATTGTCATATGTCAAACATAGACCACACTATAGGTCACTGTGAGTGCCTCTGTTCACGTCTATACTTTTAGCATATTCCCAAACTATTCCATCGATCTTCTTCCTCCGATTTTCCATTCAATGTATTCATTGAGAACAGTTAAAGTGAGTTGAGTTTGCTGTTATCTGGAATCAATCAGCTCCTGCCCCAGATGATGGGCCACATTAAATCCAAACCTATCAACCCCACTTCACTGTGAAACCATCTTTTAATTGGCACTTACATTCTGCTTAATAGTATGATAATTGGGAACCTCTAATAGAGATCTCACTGGGAGTTGGTCTATCATTCCGTAGACGACACGCGCGCATTTGGAATTATTGTATATATCACGGCAACACCGTGATGATGGTTGTAGCAGAGAGAAATGGGAGTGCTTTATCCTCGCCGATACTTCAGTCTTTTTTATCTCCATCTGGTATATTTGATCTTCTCCATTCCTCAGCTTCATCCGCCTCCGTGTGTTTCTCACTGTCTGCTTGGCGTCTCAAGCATGGGGATGGCAGGCAGAGACAGATGGTTCAGCTCCAGCTTAAAGGTGACTGCCTCGTTCCTTCTGCCCCACAGCGCTGCTGGATCGTGGGAACCCACCATGGGTAGCGAGCTGCGCTCAGACACATCACACGGGATAGAGGACAAGTGAACAGGAGACGGCAGAGACGGAGGAGGAGAACGGAGATGCAGAACACTGTGGGATACGTCAGAGGTAGTCTTGAGAATCTAGTTAGGGTTCTAGTTAGGGTTCTAGGACGGAGGAGTCAAGTGGAACCAGGAGGAACAGGAGCTGTTTTTGGGGTCTCAGCCGTGTGGAGCGTAGTAGAGGGAGGTGGGGTCTGCTGGGGATGTAAGTGGGGGGCATACATCATGATTGGTGTACACCTTCATCTCCTGCTCTCCCGGACGTCTCCTCCACCGCTGACATAAATCATGATTTCCACATAATAGATCCCCTCTCTGCCATGCAGAAGAGAAATGTGGCGCTCGGATCGATCCCCCCCATCAATCTCCCCCCCGTCCCAACTGACCCCTTTGTTCTCGGACGCAAAATCATTATGAAACATCATTGATTTGAAATTCATGGGATACTAAATAAAGTTTATTTTTTTCCCCATCGAAATTTTGATGCACGAACCGGGGGGCGAAGAGAGAGTAAATGAGAAGTAACGATGTTGAGACACCAGAGTGTGGCCGCGATGCCATTATCTTCCTATTGATCTGTGTTTGACGCACATGTAATGAGAACCAGCAATGGGAATCATAGACAGTTGGGCAGAGGGGGGGGTGGTGCCCTGTAGACTGGCACCTCAGGTTAATATTGTCACGTCTCCGTAAACCCTCCTGCTGATACCCGGTTAAACTCGGCTATTTGACACCTGTTCTCCCGTCACTTAATGTCTAGGTGGATGCAGACTAGCTGAGTTTACATGTTCTATAGAGTCTCACACCGTGAGAAACTCCTAGGTGAGAGTCCTGTTATGTTCACTGAGTTTGTTGGTTAGGAACGGTATATTAAATCATGCGTTTTGTCCGGTGCCAGCCTGTACCTGTGTAGTCTGTGCCTGTGTGACGCGGTTGCCAGTCTGTACCTGTGTATTCTGTGTGACGCGGGTGCCAGTCTGTACCTGTGTATTCTGTGTGACGCGGGTGCCAGTCTGTACCTGTGTAGTCTGTGCCTGTGTGACGCGGTTGCCAGTCTGGACCTGTGTATTCTGTGTGACGCGGGTGCCAGTCTGTACCTGTGTATTCTGTGTGACGCGGGTGCCAGTCTGTACCTGTGTAGTCTGTGCCTGTGTGACGCGGTTGCCAGTCTGTACCTGTGTATTCTGTGTGACGCGGCTGCCAGTCTGTACCTGTGTATTCTGTGTGACGCGGGTGCCAGTCTGTACCTGTGTAGTCTGTGTCTGTGTGACGCGGCCGGCAGCCCGTTTGTTTACTTCTTTAGCGCTGCTTTTATTCCTCTCACATGCAAACCTTTAGACGCTATTCCGCGGTCCTCTCCGTAAATACGCCCGCGAGCCAGATGGCTGATGTGACCACTTGATACATCACCAGGGGTAGGTGGCCATGGCCTGGCCAAGATTATATGTGGAGGACTGGAGGTAGAGCCGTGTGAAGAGAGAGGGGGTGTGGGGGGTGATGGGACGTGGGGCTGCGCTCCAATTACAATGCACCCTGCTAGTTTCATGCAAGCCAAACTGAGCTGAGGCTGGAGGGATTAATGCCCTTGGATGGCGGCCGCAGCTCGTCGTAGCACCGGCCCAATTACGGAACCATATTGGTTCCCAGCGTGTCCGCGGCTACTGCAGAAGTCTGCTGGGTGCGAATACTGTGTGAAACCTCTAATGGGGGTCAGAGGTCATGGTAAGTCAGTGAGGGAGACGGGTTTTGGCGCCATGAGGATATTTGGGTGGGATGGCTGTTTATATTGGAAGTAATGTATCAACTCTGACCTTTAGCTGTACAGGAAACCACCAATGTAGTTTTTTTGCCAAATGTGTGTTTATGTTAATTGTTTGCTTTGCCTTTTTTATGAACCAATTTCTTGTGGGTTTTGTGCACTTTAAACATTACAATGTGTCGAAAATGTGACCTTTGTTTTTCAAAGTCAGCTGTGGAAACAACATTAGCACTATAAATGAGTCTGACTGATAAAAAATTTGCACCTGAATGATTAAAAGTTGTAAATATTTAATTTCACACCTTGCTCTAATTAGATATGAAAATTTAATGTGTTAACCAGAAGGCAAAAACCGCGGCAGTGTTTTACTCATGTCTTGATTAATTACTCACTGGCAAATGCATATTTTTTCAATTTGCATTGTAATGTATTTCCACATTTTGCCATTATGGCTGGAGATGCATTTACTAACCGAGGACGATTGCAGTGGGAACAATTCATTCTCTTCCCAATTTGATGCACGGTTGCTGTTTTTGATTTCAATCGACGTCAGTAGTTAGCAGAATACAGTTGTCATGTATTGAGTGGTATCTGGATGACGTCATCGTCCCACACTCAGGAGTGTCTTTCTGAAATCGACTACGGTCTGTCTACTCTAGTTTGGCGTGAGGTAACTATAGCTGAGTCTAGGACAGTGTTAGGTCCTTTCTTCTCAGGAACAATGCGAAACAAGGCTTTAGTCCAAGTTAACGTGTCTAGGATTTGGGCTAGCTCCCAGAGTAACTTTCCCTGTGTGATGGGGACATTTTCTCATGGTCGGGTGCCAGCCTGCATACACAAATGGGCCTGATATTTCCCCTGAAAGTCGTCAGTAATAAATGGTGTGCCATTTACGTTGTGGCAAAGCCAGGCCTCTGTATTGATTAACTCTCATCATCGACTCTCTCCTACTTCCCTGATTTATGAGCCTCTGTTATTTTTACATTAGCCGTCAGATTCATCTCCTGGCCTGGCCGGGGTTGTTCCAGGCTGGTCGGGGCAGGTAGGGGTTGTTCCAGGCTGGTAGGGGCAGGTAGGGGTTGTTCCAGGCTGGTAGGGGCTGGTAGGGGTTGTTCCAGGCTGGTAGGGGCAGGTAGGGGTTGTTCCAAGCTGGTAGGGGCAGGTAGGGGCAGGTAGGGGTTCTTCCAGGCTGGTAGAGGCAGGTAGGGGCAGGTAGGGGTTGTTCCAGGCTGGTAGGGGCAGGTAGGGGCAGGTAGGGGCAGGTAGGGGTTGTTCCAGGCTGGTAGGGGCAGGTAGGGGCAGGTAGGGGTTGTTCCAGGCTGGTCGGGGCAGGTAGGGGTTGTTCCAGGCTGGTAGGGGCAGGTAGGGGCAGGTAGGGGTTGTTCCAGGCTGGTCGGGGCAGGTAGGGGTTGTTCCAGGCTGGTCGGGGCAGGGCAGTGTATGAGACTAATTCCCCCTAAATGTGCTGCTGCTGACGGGCTCTCTGACTCCCCTCTGACTCCTCCGCCCTCTGACTCCCCTCTGACTCCCCCGCCCTCTGACTCCCCTCTGACTCCCCCTCCCCGCCCTCTGACTCCCCTCTGACTCCCCCGCCCTCTGACTCCCCTCTGACTCCCCTCTGACTCCCCTCTGACTCCCCTCTGACTCCCCTCTGACTCCCCTCTGACTCCCCTCTGACTCCCCTCTGACTCCCCTCTGACTCCCCTCTGACTCCCCTCTGACTCCCCCTCTGACTCCCCTCTGACTCCCCTCTGACTCCCCTCTGACTCCCCTCTGACTCCCCTCTGACTCCCCTCTGACTCCCCCTGACTCCCCCTGACTCCCCCTGACTCCCCCTGACTCCCCCTGACTCCCCCTGACTCCCCCTGACTCCCCCTGACTCCCCCGACTCCCCCTGACTCCCCCTGCCTCCTTCTGCCTCCTTCTGCCTCCTTCTGCCTCCTTCTGCCTCCTTCTGCCTCCTTCTGCCTCCTTCTGCCTCCTTCTGCCTCCTTCTGCCTCCTTCTGCCTCCTTCTGCCTCCTTCTGCCTCCTTCTGCCTCCTTCTGCCTCACTCTGACTGCACACTGAGGTTTTCACTATAGTTGTCAGTGAAAAGCGGCTAAAGGCAAATGTTCTTGGATTGTCTGTTAATGAATTGAAACAGGGCAGTTCGTTTAGATCTAGCATCTCTTTTCAGTGTCCTCTGGCTTGATGAACAGGTCATGGTGAATGACTCTGCCAATGCTAAGCTAACCTAGCGGCTGGCAAGCTAGATTGGTTTAAGTGGAAACTGTGATGAGAGGAAACAAGTGCTAGAGTGCCTAACTGGAACAAAAGGCTGCAGGCACAGTGCTGTACATTAGAGGAGCAGTGATCCAATCAGACTGGTCCCCCATGACCTCAGACACACATCAGGTTCATTCACCAGGAAGTATTTAGTTATTTAGATGCCGGTGTTGAGCTGTGCTGGGCTGCGATGAGCTGTGCTGGGCTGGTTGAGCTTCCATGGCTGTGTTGAGCTCTTCTTGGCTGTGTTGAGTTTGTATCTCTCTCTCCCTCTCTTAGTCGGTCTGTATCTCTCTCTCTGTCTTGCTGCCCGTCTCTCTTTCTCTGTCTCTCTATTGATCTCTCTCTGTCTTGCTACCTCACTGGTCTCCTCGTATGTTGTGTGGTAATCTTCACACTCTCTTAGTTTCCTGTGCTCTGTTCAAGATAATCTAATTAGACCCAAAATACACTAATGATGTCTTATGCTAAATTATTAAATAACTTTCAAAATATTCATTATTGTAAGTTTGGGAAGGAGATATGGAAGAGTATTTTGCTTCTTGGGTAGAAGCGTCTCTGATGTAGTTGTGTATGTGATTGTAAGGTTCGGCTTGTGTTGACTTAATAAAGTGACTGGAGGAAAATCGCGTGAATTTAGCCTACAGATGGAATGTCGTAGAATTGTTTGTTGTGAAATATACCCAGAATTATAATATAGGTTGTTCTGTTTTTGAGTAAGACCGATTTCTCCTCCGTTAGATTCCCCTCGTGTTGCTGCTGTAAATATAATTTGTTGTTCATTAACTTTCCTAGGTAAAAAAAAAAAAAACAATTTTCTGTTCTTGCTAAGCAATGAATCTTATATCTAATGTGACATGTTGATAAACCATACTGGCCATAGAGAAACATGGTGCTCTAAAGACAGGAAACATTTAATATACCACTTCCTGCTGGTTAGATGGCTGACATTTACATGGAAGCCATTTGCCAGACCAGAGTTGCCAAGTTACCGGTCTGCAGATTTAAATGTCTGGGATGTTGTGATGATTTAACAGAGGATAATTAAGAAAGACGAGCCTGTTTATGAGCCCCATAAGGATACCTGTCTCTCCATCCATGTCAGTTCATCCTTTAATGGCCAATGAATGAGGTGGGGGGGTTGGGGGTGGAGGGGTGGGGTTGGGGGGGGTGGAGAGATGGGGTGAGGGGAGCGTTTCACTACTTAGACTGCTGGAAGTGCAATGGAGCTGATTTAACCGTTATTAGTCCATCATTTTAATGTCATTTGCTTGTGGAGATCTGATCCCATAGAAGAGCGGTACTTACTCGTGCCTTTCTTGCTTGTGTCTTGTCAATTCTACTCAATCATGTTCTCTAACTCACCGGTGTATTGGTATAGAAACCGGAGTTGCATACCTACAATAAAATAGCTTAAACATTTAGAATGCGATTTCCTCATGATCATTGACTATTCCTGCTGTGATCAACTATAAGACAAGCAGAACAATGTGCTAAAACCTCAATGGTTTGCAAAACCTTCTGGCCTGTCAATCTGACAGTGTAGTATAGTAGATGTTCATTATCACAGGGTTGCCACAGTTAATGTTATTCCTGCTCCGTATCTGTGAGAGAATTGTATCATGGTGGAGGGTGCATTTTTCTCAGTACTATTTTTTTAATTGTGTGAGTACATTTAAATCTGTCCCCTCACACCGCCACATTTTGCTACTTGATTTTGTTCTACATCATAGATTGTTCCTGCTCATTTACTTCACTACACAAGGGCACGTGCTACAGCGTTTGGGTTGTAAATTGTGTCTGCTGACATTTGTGTCACATTTAAATGCTAACGGTACAGAAAGTAATTTACTGAAAATACTGTAGGGTCACATACTGGAGAAAATTAAATCTGCTCACTCATAGCTTTTTTCCACAGGCCAGAGCGAGTTATTTCTCAGATACGGGTTATGTTGGGAGGTCTATTGACTCAAGATCAACTGGGCTACACCCGGTCACTATTCCTGGTTAAGTAGTTTGATAAATCAATAATATGTGAAGTACAAATAAATGAAACCGTATTTACTGTCATGTTGTGTGATTAGTACTGTACAGAAATGTATGTTTCATACATCTTAAAACAAATTAATCTAGTCTAAATTATCAATTGACCTAGAAAACATGTACAAGCACTGTGTAAAAATATAATCCACCTCACATACAATGGCAATCTTTGTAAATGCTGTTGTGTAACAGTGGTTTGCTATATATTGTGTGTCTGGGAGTTTGGAAGCCACCTGTTTCTGACCCCTGTCTGTTCTTCACACAAAGCCAAGAAAACGGCTGTCGTCGTCAGCCTGGCAGGTGGTGCCTTTATCTCCCCTGAATTCACCAGGAAATATGGCCGTGGACCGGGGAGAATTATGAGCCCTTTTATATGAGGAGCCAGAGGAGGAGGTTTATATGAGGAGCCAGAGGAGGAGGTTTATATGAGGAGGTGGTGGAGGACGCAGGAATATTGATGCTGGGTAGTCAGGCAGGACCGTCTGTCCCTCTTAACTCGGCACTGTGGAGTGAGGACGAAAAGAGGCCCTTGTCTAACTATTTGTCATTCCTCTAATATATTAATTAGCCGGTAAACACACCTGAGGGAATACTAGAGACTGACATCTCCTGAATGGAGAACCTCTGCTAGCCTCATCAAACAGACATTTATTCCCTAGTAAGTTAAGGAAGTTAATTTAAACCTTTATACACTGATTTCTCATGTCAGCCGGGCAGCTGAATAACGACTTGTTTTCCTGGACTTCCTCTTCTGTAGCTTTGTACTACTCTCTACTTGAAGTGTGATCAGCTAACAAGTGCAATAACTTTCTAGACTTATAGACTTTATAGATGTAATAGATCATAGTGATCTTTTGTTATCTCATGAGGCGTCCCATAGCTACGTGCCACAATCGTAGCGATGTTGATTTATCCATTTTAGTTTCTGCTGTCATTGTCCATGTGACTTGGTTTAGAATGAGAGGGTTTTGGGGAGTAGGACATGTATAGTGATGGACATGTATACTGATGGACATGTATAGTGATGGACATGTATAGTGATGGACATGTATAGTGATGGACATGTATAGTGATGGACATGTATAGTGATGGACATGTATAGTGATGGACATGTATAGTGATGGACATGTATACTGATGGACATGTATAGTGATGGACATGTATAGTGATGGACATGTATAGTGATGGACATGTACAGTGATGGACATGTATAGTGATGGACATGTATACTGATGGACATGTATACTGATGGACATGTATAGTGATGGACATGTATGATGGACATGATGATGACATGTATACTGATGGACATGTATACTGATGGACATGTATACTGATGGACATGTATACTGATGGACATGTATACTGATGGACATGGATGGACATGTATACTGATGGACATGTATAGTGATGGACATGTATAGTGATGGACATGTACAGTGATGGACATGTATAGTGATGGACATGTATACTGATGGACATGTATAGTGATGGACATGTATACTGATGGACATGTATACTGATGGGCATGTATACTGATGGACATGTATAGTGATGGACATGTATACTGATGGACATGTATACTGATGGACATGTATACTGATGGACATGTATACTGATGGACATGTATACTGATGGACATGTATACTGATGGACATGTATACTGATGGGCATGTATACTGATGGACATGTATAGTGATGGACATGTATACTGATGGACATGTATACTGATGGACATGTATAGTGATGGACATGTATACTGATGGACATGTATACTGATGGACATGTATACTGATGGACATGTATACTGATGGACATGTATACTGATGGACATGTATACTGATGGACATGTATACTGATGGACATGTATAGTGATGGACATGTATACTGATGGACATGTATAGTGATGGACATGTATAGTGATGGACATGTATACTGATGGACATGTATAGTGATGGACATGTATACTGATGGACATGTATACTGATGGACATGTATACTGATGGACATGTATACTGATGGACATGTATACTGATGGACATGTATACTGATGGACATGTATACTGATGGACATGTATACTGATGGACATGTATAGTGATGGACATGTATAGTGATGGACATGTATACTGATGGACATGTATAGTGATGGACATGTATACTGATGGACATGTATACTGATGGGCATGTATACTGATGGACATGTATACTGATGGGCATGTATAGTGATGGACATGTATACTGATGGGCATGTATAGTGATGGACATGTATAGTGATGGACATGTATAGTGATGGACATGTATAGTGATGGACATGTATAGTGATGGACATGTATAGTGATGGACATGTATACTGATGGACATGTATAGTGATGGACATGTATAGTGATGGACATGTATAGTGATGGACATGTATACTGATGGACATGTATACTGATGGACATGTATACTGATGGACATGTATAGTGATGGACATGTATACTGATGGACATGTATAGTGATGGACATGTATACTGATGGACATGTATAGTGATGGACATGTATAGTGATGGACATGTACAGTGATGGACATGTATACTGATGGACATGTATACTGATGGGCATGTATAGTGATGGACATGTACAGTGATGGACATGTATACTGATGGACATGTATACTGATGGACATGTATAGTGATGGACATGTATAGTGATGGACATGTATAGTGTTACATTTGTCCTATGGGCGTCTGACCTGTCAAAGGAGCTCTTTCACTACAGTCTCGACATGTTGGCCCTGATCTGGGACCAGTTATCAACTGGAGAGTCACTATTACAGCGTCACACTTCTGAGTACCAGTGCCTGGACCTCTCGATCTAATTGTTCTAATTGTAGTCAGGTAGAGAGGAGTTTTGTTACTGTGTCAATGAGACACCCTTTAAACAAGGGCCCTTGTTGTTAATTAGGCCAAATTGATTTCAATAGCCACTGCACATGTCCCATTGATGTATGTCCTTTAATGGCAGGTGTTCTGAGGTTCGTTAAAAGCATCAGGCAGGGATGCCCCCCCCCCCCAACTGACACTTGTAGGCCGTTTGATTGGTCAAGTTTTCCACTTTATACTAGGCCTCACGTGATTGGTCAAGTTGTCCTCTTGATCTCTTTAGCGATACACATTCAAGTCTTCTATCATTTGGACTTGCTAATTTTGGAAAAGGGAACCGGTAGTAAAAGCATGTTCTGTTAATATTATAGTTGGACCTGTCCACTGAAACCGTCCTCATGGTGAAGAATATGGGTCAGACTCCAGGACCAACATTAATGAAGGTCTCTATAAAACCCAACATATAAAAATGTTTGACAATATGCTGACAGAAATGTAGTCCAATGGAGGCACAAATCCTAGTTATAGAAACAGCTTTAATGGGACAACTATCCTCAGTTAGAACCAACATATATCTAGATGAAAACAGGCAGGCTAGCAAACAGAATCGAGGTGGATTGATGTTTCTAACGTGGAGTAGAATGGACACAGAACAGTTCTGTGTTGCTAAATGGTGGTGATTATAGGAGATTGCAGTGGCTAAAGCGTAGGACAGAGTTTCTCCTCCACCTGCTCTACGTCACAGAGCACAGAAAGAGCACAGAAAGAGCACAGAAAGCCTCATCTGCTGTAATGACAGTTTACAGAGCAATATTGCACCACAAACATGTAATAATTTGCTCTAACCATCATCATCATCATGCCTCATATTGATTCAGCCACTTGTGAAATAGGAACAGCAACACCTCTTGTATTGTGAGCGGTTAAAGTTGTCGGATGAAGAAAATTGTGGAATTGTCCCCTCATCATTGGCACTGGATGGGTTCCTTATAGCATAATGTGCACAATTTGGGCAGAACAAAGAACAGGGGACAGCGCCTTTGGACAGGGATAACAAAGACGAGAGGAAAGCGTTATGAAAACGGCAACCCAGGCAGGTGAACAAAGGCAGGGAAAAAGGTGAGTTATGTCAACAAATACAAAGTGGGTAATTATTTCTTTTTTAAAAGCTTTTTTTTCTGAGAAACAGTCATACCTCGCTTTTCCTTTTCACACACCAGGTGTGCTGTTAAACATTATTATAGTATTAGCACCATGTTTAGCTGAATGTAGCTACGCAAGGCCTGGAAAAGCATTTTCTTGAAATAAATGGTTAAAAAAAGGCTAATCAGAAACGCCTCAAAAACATCAATCCAATTGAAACCCTTTTAGCCTAAAAACGTTCACTAGAATATGACTGAAAGAGTTTCTGCTCTTCAATGTGCTGTGAACCTCTCATTTCATCGGATAGTTAAGCTAGCTAACTGTAGCTAACTGTAGCTAACTAACTGTAACTAACTGTAGCTAACTAACTAATTGTAGCTAACTAACTAATTGTAGCTAACTAACTGTTGCTAACTAACTAACTGTTGCTAACTAACTGTAACTAACTAATTGTAACTAACTAACTGTAGCTAACTAATTGTAGCTAACTAACTGTTGCTAACCAGCTAACTGTAGCTAACTAACTAACTGTAGCTAATTAACTGTTGCTAACCAGCTAACTGTAGCTAACTAACTAACTGTAGCTAACTAACTGTTGCTAACCAGCTAGCTGTAGCTAACTAACTAACTGTAACTAACTAACTGTAGCTAACTAACTAACTGTAGCTAACTAACTAATTGTAGCTAACTAACTGTTGCTAACCAGGTAACTGTAGCTAACTAACTAACTGTAGCTAACTAACTGTTGCTAACCAGCTAACTGTAGCTAACTAACTAACTGTAGCTAACTAACTGTTGCTAACCAGCTAACTGTAGCTAACTAACTGTTGCTAACCAGCTAACTGTAGCTAACTAACTGTTGCTAACCAGCTAACTGTAGCTAACTAACTGTTGCTAACCAGCTAACTGTAGCTAACTAACTGTAGCTAACTAACTAACTGTTGATAACTAACTAACTGTTGCTAACCAGCTAACTGTAGCTAACTAACTGTTGCTAACCAGCTAACTGTAGCTAACTAACAGTTGCTAACCAGCTAACTGTAGCTAACTAACTGTAGCTAACCAGCTAACTGTAGCTAACTAACTGTAGCTAACTAACTGTAGCTAACCAGCTAACTGTAGCTAACTAACTGTAGTACCTTCAGTCTCATCTATCAGATGGAAACAATGTTCTGCTCAAAACTCAATACTCCTTGTGTATATTAAGTATATTGTCTGCATGTATAAGTATGTTTGTACTACATACTTTTTAAACACTGTGTGAATACTGTTTAAACTGATGTAAACAGTGTGTGAATACATGGGGCTATTTATCATAACAATGTTAGCTGTTGCTTGGAGCAACAATGCATAGTTGGCTAGCAGGCGACAAAATAAATAGTTTGCGGTAAGCCTGACTTGGCTAAACTAACGTTAGTTACTTCTCTCATGATACAATGTAGATCAATGCTGCAAGGCCAGTTTGACAGTTTGATTATCCCCACTGAGTAAAACCAGTACGTCCAGACGGTTGTCACAAATAATATTGTTCACTACACGTCTATTCTACCTCAGGCTGAAATCCAACTTAAAATGAGTCTAGAGTTAAAAAGTTATCCTCGTTAGGGAACATCTTCTGCGAACATCTTCACTTGCCCAGTAGGAAGCAAGGAACTTATCATCTGTCTGCACCAGCAGGTGCCTTGGTCATCTACACCAGCATGTTCTCGTGACCAGCATGTTCTTATGAATCCCAATGACTAAAGTTATCTAATTATCATCACACAAAATATAGAAATGTATATTATGATGGGTGACTGATATTTTAAATGTTGCCAGCTAGAAACAAATCAGACGAGAGTCAGGACGCTCTCATAACCCACACATTTGTTGTCATGTGTTTATTATACGACTAATGACGAATGCTTCGTGAATCGTTGTGAACAATCCGAGGCTTTACAATCTCTCATATTCATTCATACACACGGCATCATATACAATGTTGATGGAGTCATTGCATGTGCTTTAATTTGTGGCGATTCTGCGTGGATCGGTGACATTCAGTTCATTTAATCATTGCTTCCAGGTGTGCTGTTGTCACAGGTGTTACGATTGGTTGATTGATTAATGGATTCCTCGTGACAAATTGAACGGTGCAGTCGTGGATGAGAAACGATGTGTCTAATGTACATGTTTTTTACCCCTCCAACCACATCTGCTTTCCTCCTCCAGCGTAGGAGCTGTTGTCGAGAACGAGAACGGGTTAAAATTGCTCGAGTCCCTTTTGTGCTTAACATGTCTGTTCTCAGCAGGAGTTAGTCACAGCGGAGTAGAAGTAGCGTGCCCCAGTACAGAAGCGTGATGGAGTCGTCGCAGGCAGCCCTGTTTCCTATTCACAGCGTGAAAGCACTCGCTCTCTAATAATGGATAAACAAACAAGCGTGACGACTCTGATGTGTATCAGTTGATAATTTAATTACATTTTGATAGTGAACGCTGTGGGAGTAGGGAGAACCCAGGGAGAACCCAGTGGGGTCGTTCTCTGTAGACCCTCTGCTCGGCTGGATACATTGTTTAGCATACTGCACAAATAGGAATGGCTTGACATAAGATAAATCACTGTTTATTTCTTGGCCATGTTTAATACTCAACACCGTGGCTGTCTGGTGCTCCTGGCTCTTATTTGCCAACAGAAACAATGTTGGAGAAAAAGTAAAAAAGTAAAAGAATATTTTGAGGTTATTTTATAGCAATTTCCAAATGATGAAGTTCTTATTCTTTAGTTAGCCACAGCTGATTGTGTTACATACAAAACATCCCAGCACAAAAGGACTAGTTTGTCATAGTTCAATGGGATATCTCATGGACAATTACCGAACAGGAAAACTGCATTGGGCCGGAGTGGTCGCTGTCCGTCGTGACCTTTTTTATATGCATCTACTAGACTGTACTGTGTGTGTGTGTGTGTGTGTGTCGTGTGTTCTGTGACCTTCGAGCTGTGAATAAGGCTCCACGTGCGCTTCACGTGCGCTCCCCGATGTCACTGGACAATCCTTGTGCATTCTGGCAGACATGTTCCTGATAAACCACTGGTCTCCCCTGGGCACTTGAAATGAACCTGACTTCATTTGCATGATACTGTTTGTCCCGGTGTGAGCGTGTTGAGCGGGGCGCGCCGTGGCATTAGATGGAACGCCGTTACCGTGGAGAATGGAGGATGAGACAATGGGGCTGGAAGATAGTGGGGATGAGGGTTCTGGTTCTCAGTGTTCTTATCGCCGCGCTGACGGCCTCAAGCAGAGCGTCTCCGGAGACCGAGTTTTGACAGAGGTACAACGCCAGGAGATGAACAGCTGATAACAGTGAACGGTATCATCACGAGAGCAGACCGTGAATGAGACTAGATTTGAAAGCGATTTGTATGCCGAGCATTTACGGGGCGACGCGTGTTACGCGTATTGCTAGAGTTCTACACGAGCTTTACAAAGGAGACGCGGCACAGAGTATGAGTGATGAATGGGCTGACCTTCTGCACAGGGTTTGCCGTATGTATGGCTGGTTACTACATGGTGACAGTGTGGGCACTTCTGAGGAAAGCTAGCCCGCTAACTCACCTCTCTGATCTCTGACAGAGCTCCCAGTGGGAACGGCAGTACCACACACACTCCACACGGCAATTTGGAGGAGGTCTAGAGGTGCTAATTTCTAGTTTACTGTCGGTGCTGTTGAGGAGACATAGAGGAACGGACATTGGAGAAGACAACCCCCACAGCGTCCGGCTTGCACTTCACTTTCCAAGTGTAAACCGTCGTTAGCATCCAGCCAGCAGAGCAACACTCTGTCATGACAACAGCGCTTGGCATCGTCTGCAGGGTTGTAATAAACCTGCCCTTCTTGTTGGTCAAACGGGTTCTAACGCTAACAGTCGAGGTAAAGTCCTGTGCCTGTCTGTAATAACTAGAAGAAATGGAATGCAAATGTAGCTTTTTGAAAGTTTATAAGATTCAGGAAGAGATGTGGATGCTGCTTTTAACAATTTGAAGGTTCAGTTAATGCATCTATTGTCTCTCCTGGTTTTTCTTCTCCAAGCTGTACTGAAGGTGTTTAATTCCCAGCAAGAATCCCAGTCGGCCCAGTGACTGTTCCACCATACGCTACGTTAAATACGCTACGTTAAATACGCTACGTTAAATACGCTACGTTAAATTATATATGCTACGTTAAATATGCTACGTTAAATATGCTACATTGAACATGCTACGTTTGCTACGTTTACTATGCTACGGTAAATATGCTACGTTAAACTTGCTACGTTTACTATGCTACGTTTACTATGCTACGTTTACTATGCTACGTTATGCTACGTTTACTATGCTACGTTATGCTACGTTTACTATGTTACGGTAAATATGCTAGGTTAAACATGCTACGTTAAACATGCTATGTTAAATGCAGTGATGACACAGAGACAGGCTGTGCCTTTAGAATACAGGACAGCATTTCAAAATTCTGGAATGTAGTTAATTATTGTCCTGCTTTCCGGTTTCTCCATCACCATACCTCTCTCTTTCAGGCTAAACACCCCACCCCCCCTCCATTTAGCATAGAATGGAGAGAGAACTGAGCTCCTACAACCCTTTTTTCCATTCTAATGCAGTAGCATTTGACCATGGCTGGTGATACTCTTGATTTTCACTCCCCCTGGGGAACAAAGCGAAAAGTAACACAAATTATATTTAACAGTACTTTCGGGCTGCTCTGTAATAAGGTAATTATCACTTACATAATAGAAGCCTCATCCTTAACTCAGGGAGTGAAAAGGGAACTCCAATCTCCCAGTTTCATCTAAATGGAAATGGGATACATCCAGTGTATTACGTCTGCCACTGGGGGCAGCACTGAGCACTAAAAGCATTGAGTTGTCTTTGTTCGGGAGCAAAAATGTCAATGGTAGTGTTTACAAAATTAAGAGTTAAATCAAGAACAATCTCAGTCAGATGTCCGGTTTACAGAGACCAGAACGCTCCGGTTTACAGATCTCTGGGCTAATGTTGGCATCATGTATTGAGCTTAATCTGTGGTCATCTCGGTGTAATGAGTGTGTGCACCTTAGTTCTAAACATCTGTGTGTGTTGAGGAAAACCGAGTATGATGGCCTGGTTCTGATGGAATAGCAGAGATTCAGACCAACCTCTGGATAGATCATTTCCAGTTAAACTAGACGACTCCCACGTCTCTCAGTCACGCTGATTACCAGTTCAGAAAGTGCGGGCCAGAAGAACCCCCATCGGTCCTTTGTGTGTACAGATTGGTCGGCCATTGGCATGTATAACATTCTGGCCCTGGCAAGTCAGACTGTGTCTGGGGGAGAGGGTGTGCCAGGGTGAGGGAACAAAAGGAGGCACTGTACCTCAGGCCTGTAGCCAGGCAGCCGCCTCAGAGTCGGGCAAGGAGAGTCTCTCTCTCTCTCCAGAGCCCTCCATATAGACGAGGGGGGTAAACTCCCTCCACCTCCCTACCCTCCTCCTTCAACCACAGCCCCACGACGGGAGCAGGATGAACTCCCTCCACCTTCCGCCACCTCCCTCCCCTCCTCCAACCGCAGCCCACAACGGGAGCAGGATTAACCCCGCGAGCTCCACAATGGGGACACATGCTACCGGCTCATTCATGCCCATGTTACTCACACTCTAATAAGGATTACGTTTAATGAGCTGCGAGGAGTTAACAATGAATGAAGAAGTCCTTAAGCAGCCACTAATTCTATTCTGCTTGGATGTCACTTTTCATCCTCGTCCGTTCTCTGTGTTTGAACACAATGTGTTATCCCCTTGAATATCAAAGGTGGACAGATCATATTAATTTAGACATGGCCCCTCATGGTCTGGGGCCACATAATGTGACACTGGGAGCCCTCCAACCTCGCCATCTGCTCCCCATCTCTTCACCTCTTTATTTAGCCGTCCTTTACTTTGTACCACTCTCCTCTGCCTAATCCTCTTTCTGCGTTTTCATTCGTTCCTTGAGGACTGTTTGAATCTATTCATGGAAAGGATGGGAAAGAACGATTCCATCAATGAGATATTGAGATCTATGTGGGTCCCGCAGATGGAAAGTCTCATTTGTTGGGACCATGAGTGTCAGCATTAAATACAGGACCGTGTTTGATCCAGGGGGATTTAAAAGCAGAAGAACTGACCCTAAAGATCCCAAATAACTGGAGGATATAAAAGCAGAAGAACTGACCCTAAAGATCCCAAATAACTGGAGGATATAAAAGCAGAAGAACTGACCCTAAAGATCCCAAATAACTGGAGGATATAAAAGCAGAAGAACTGACCCTAAAGATCCCAAATAACTGGAGGATATAAAAGCAGAAGAACTGACCCTAAAGATCCCAAATAACTGGAGGATATAAAAGCAGAAGAACTGACCCTAAAGATCCCAAATAACTGGAGGATATAAAAGCAGAAGAACTGACCCTAAAGATCCCAAATAACTGGAGGATATAAAAGCAGAAGAACTGACCCTAAAGATCCCACTCAGACTGTAATGATCGTCGCATGTGAATCCAGCCTGTTAGGGGAATGTTATCACCTAGTAAGACAAACTGCAAACCGAATTTGTTTCCCATCAGTCTGCCGGAGCGATGACACCGTACGTCTAAATGTATAAATAAATAAATAAATGATCCAGTGAGTGTCAGTCCCTTTATCCAAGATGTGAAACAGCTTGCTGAAAGGCTAGAGGGGAAAGATATTGTTGATTACATCTGCGTAAAGTCTTACATTTACAATATTGCGTTTCCCATTTCAACCTATGGCCTATCCTGTGAGACAAATTGCAATTTACGGTGAGCTTATTAAACTGAATATAGAAAGGTTATTAGAACAAGTCAGCTTTCAGATTTCCCAGACACAATTCAATTACCTGACTAGCAAGGGGAAAGCGGGCAAGACAAATCTGAGAATGTTCTGGAAAAACGAGTAATAACGTATGCATGTTTTTATTTGGGGACCACCGAGAGACGAAGAGATGCGTTCACACGAGGAGAAACAGACACGAGGAGAAGCGGACACGAGTAGAAGCAGGAGAAGCGGACACGAGGAGAAGCGGACACGAGGAGAAGCGGACACGAGGAGAAGTGGACACGAGGAGAAGAGGACATGGAATATTAACCTATGAGATGGGAACTCTAAAGGTCCAGACGTATCAATGCAATATAGAGAAAATGAAACAGGCGACGTGATGACAGGATGAATACAGATTTTTCTTGAATATCGTATTTAACTATGAACAGCGATTTACCCCCCCACCACCACCAAAGGCCTTGTCTCGTCTGGTTCAAACTCAAAGGATAATGCCAAGGTTATCTCCCTCAACCGCAAACTGGGAAGGACATCATCTATACCATCGCAAGCCATGTCAAAGGACGTTTTAGAATGACAGCAAAATGCTAACAAACCCACACACACGCTCAAATACACACACACACACACACACACACACGCTCAAATACACACACACACACACACACGCTCAAATTCACACACACACGCACACACACACACACACGCTCAAATACACACACACACGCACACACACACACACACGCTCAAATACACACACACACACACATACATACACACTCCTTTCACTGGGCCAGGTGAATTGAGCCCAGGAACACTATTGATTTTTTCTTACCTTCATAAATAGAGGATCAGACTACAAAAGGGAGAAGCTGAAGCTTTTTGGGCGGGGAAAGAATGTGTGGCCAAGCTTCCCAGGGTTGAGAAACGGATTGTGGAGGATATTACAAGAGATCCAAGTAGACGGACTGCCACATAAAGACGCCGTGTCGGGTCACATCTCTCCCTCTCTCTGTCTGGGATATCTGCTGTCAGAAGAGATGCCAGCCTGTATGGATACCGTCTAACGTTCTGCAGCTTCCAGACAAAAGATGGCTGGACTCCGGGGGAAATGACCTGAGGGGCTGCTGATATAACCAGACCTAAAGGCTGTTGTACAGTAAAAGCCACATCAATCAAATGTTTTGTACGAAGCCTTTTCACATTAGCAATTGTCACAACCACAAAATCCTTGGACAGATACCTGGAGCATGTGACTCAGACCTCTGGGATTATGGTATTGGGCGGAAGAATCCCGGCCAAATGTGTCTCAGCTCTTGTCAATTTCATGAATAAAAACAAAGGGAAATTATTGAGAAGATGGGGTGAAGCTGACATGAGACATTTAAATATGATTTTCCTTCTCTTTAAACGTACAATTGTTTCAGCGCTATAGAGGTTAACATAACTCAATACCACAGCAAACCCTATGTTTACATTCCTGAAAACTTTATTTTAAAACGGAGTTAGTTCAAGTATAAAGTGTACAGGGGTCAAAGGTCAGGGGTCAGGACATGAGTGAAGGTCAGGAATACACAGATAGAGGAAAGCACCTGGGGACACTCCACCGGGGACACTCCACCAGGGACACTCCAGTAGGGACACTCCACCAGGGACACTCCACCAGGGACACTACTCTAGTAGGGACACTCCAGTAGGGACACTCCACCAGGGACACTCCACCAGGGACACTCCACCAGGGACACTCCACCAGGGACACTCCACCAGGGACACTCCAGTAGGGACACTCCAGTAGGGACACTCCACCAGGGACACTCCACCAGGGACACTCCACCAGGGACACTCCAGTAGGGACACTCCACCAGGGACACTCCACCAGGGACACTACTCTAGTAGGGACACTACAGTAGGGACACTCCACCTGGGACACTCCACCAGGGACACTCCACCAGGGACACTCCACCAGGGACACTCCACCAGGGACACTCCAGTAGGGACACTCCACCAGGGACACTCCACCAGGGACACTCCACCAGGGACACTCCAGTAGGGACACTCCACACCATTGTTGTGTCTCTGGTGTTTCCAACTTCATTTCCACTTCAATTTTATCAACCTTCTGCTGGCCTCTCAAGGAGATAGGATAGACGTTGTGACATGAATTAGCCCCAGATTGACTGATACTGCAGACCCCAGGGGATTCATGGTTAGAACAGCCCCTGGCTTTCTCCCGCTCATTGCTCTCCACCCCCCCCCTTTTCACTTCTCTCCTTCTGTCTTGTTCCCCCTCGGCTCGTCCTTGTCACTCACCTGCCTGTGTGACATCACCCTTCCCTCTGGCGTGACGGACAGGTGTCGGCAGCATCTGACGGAGTAATTTGCCACGAATTTACAAAACACGGAGCATCAGAGAAATGTCAGCTGGGGTGGTGGTGAAGGCTGTAGTGCCAACCAGAGAACTGAGAGGTCTGTTTCTATTCATCACCAGCACTGACAGATTGTCCCAACACTCATTTTCCCTCCCTCTCTCCCTCTTTCTCTCCCTCAGACTCTCCAGCTCTGTAGGTATCTCCTTCTTTCTCTCCCTCAGACTCTCCAGCTCTGTAGATCTCTCCTCACCCCTCTTTTTCTCTCGCGCGTGTTGTCTTCAGAGTGGTAGAATGACCACAAATCTTTTCATCCACGACCACCTGCTACTGTCTCCTGGTTAGACCTGTCCAGTTGGCTCACAGAGCATTTGGGTCATTACATAATACTGTATGTAAATAGAGGGCTTATCTCGTACCTCCCTCCACGCCCTGTACAAACCTCCCCAATACTTTCATCATATAGACCTCTGTGCACAAATCCTCAAATCAGAGCCAAGTGCAGAGTTGAATCATGGCAGCGATTTGACATAATATCGTATTAATGAACACTCTAAATTCAAAGTCAGCCGCTCATTTCTCGCTTGGCCGCTGATTTAAAGGGGAAGGAAGTGACCTTCTTAAAAAAAAAATGCTCTGATGGATCTGGAGGGCCATGTGGCCCCAGGGCACAACACTTGTTTCATATTTCTGCAATTTATTCAGATTCTTAGATTTTGGGTGTGACTCAACATGAGTCGGCTCGGTACCTCTGTGTCAGATGGGTACCACTGCGTCAGATGGGTACCACTGCGTCAGATGGGTACCACTGCGTCAGATGGGTACCACTGCGTCAGATGGGTACCACTGCGTCAGCCCGGTACCACTGTGTCAGATGGGTACCACTGCGTCAGCCCGGTACCACTGTGTCAGATGGGTACCACTGTGTCATTTGCTGAAGCAAAAGCCCTTTTCTATATTGCCAGGCGTGTTCTGGTATAACTTGTCAATAGTCGGTTGGGAACGTAATTGATGTTGTTGACAAAAGTAAATAATTAAGACATAAATGAACCGGTGAGAATAATGCAGCCAATGCTTTTGTGTATGTGGGGTATTTAAAGCCTGTGGACCCTGAGTGGGGTTCAGAACTGGATTAGTTTAGTGGGGAAGCAAAGGTATCAAACCACAGGAGAGAAATCAACAGATAGCCCAACAAAAGCTCCCTAATCCTCTGATTGAAACAATTCAGAAACGCAGCTGTTGAGGTGATGGAATTAAAGTAGAAAATAAAAGCCTCATGTCTTATTTAATACAAATATTTGTTTAGGTAAACGTTTTCCAGTCAATCCTTTTTCGGCTCATGTAAAAAATGAGATATAAATGTATTTTTATGATCACTTAAATGGCAGCTTGGATCTGATCTATGGATGTAAATTAAATTAGAAATGATGAATTTAATACAAGAAACAGTGAAGCAGAATGTTTTTGATGTTAGAACCCCGGCCCACAATGCTGTTCATGTTGACAGTTTACTTACCAACGTTTTAACTACCTTTGGTTTCTGCTTCGTCGATATTCGTTTTCCATAATATTTCATGGCTTTATATAGTCGCTGTCTTGCTCCACCACATTAACTTCATTTCACAGAGCGAATCGGCAATTGGAGAAATTCATTATTTGTATGTTGAATTTGTCACCTGATTTTTTTTTTTTTAAATTCATCAATTGTGTTTTTTGGTTACATTCAGTGTTTTCTATTTTGTCGCACCTTCAACGCTTTAACACGTATATTTAACACATCATATTTAACACGTTATATTGAACACATTATATTCGCTTTGTGCACTTCATATGTGGATCATTATGGCCAAGCAGCTTTCTAAATGACATTTTATTATTCATTTTCTGTTATAATAAAGCAGCAATGGCCCTCTTGTTAAAATGATGACTGAATGTCAAATGCATTTCAATCGCTGCTGCGTATTCATTGTTCTCCATCATATGAATATTTGAGTATCCAAGTTTTCTTTGTTCCTCATAAAACATTGTTTGAATACATTTCCTAAGACAAATTACCGTGGAGTAAAAAACCATCACCACATAGCAGACATTTCCCCCTTCCTCAATCAGTCCACCAATTACTGTTGTGAGGAATTATTTCATGACTCAAGGCTCTTGGGATTGAGTTTAAGGGACTTTAATCAGTGATAAGGAATTAAGCTTTACCAAACTCATTGGGATCCATCGTGCATAACCAATAATTCCTCTTGATTGAGTCAACTGTTCCATCTTCATGTGTTCAATATGCTAGTATAAGCTAGTTTGGCATGGTCAATAACACAGTAGCACTAAAGTGTTGGTCAGAGTCAACACATTGTTTGTTACTCAAATAAACGTGCTGTTGATTGGCTTCTGGCAGAGCCAATCACTTAGCTAGAACCGCAACTGGGTGAATTGCTAAAGACTCTATTTATAGGCTCATTTCCAGTTATATTTCTAGTCTTTTTATGAACCTAGAATAATTAATCACGTCACAGGTATTAAATTAGGAAAATTAGCAAGTCATGAAATTGCTTCAGAATTAAATGAGGGCCACAGGCGATTTCTTTAATTTGGAAAGAAAAGACATTATTACAGCGCTTCACAATGTGGCGAATGGATTCATGAATATTGTGTTCATGTATATGTGTGTGTGTGTGTGTGTGTATATATATATATATATGTGGGGCGTTATGTTTCAGGGTTCCTGCCAGTTTAAACCTAGCCGCTCGTAAACAGGAAGAGTGCTATAAAATGAAAGCCCTACTATTTAACAATATGCACTATTCTTTAGCTCATGAAAGAAACAGTTTGGTGAATGTGGACTCAATTTGGCAGAAATAAGCGAAGGCCCGGCTCTTTGCCACTTTATGATATAATCCACCAGAAGAAGGCAGCGGGATCGAGAGGTCAAATGTATTTACTCCTCAGAGTCTCATCCACTCAACTGGAGACAGCAGGCTACCACACAGTCCTGATTTGGCTCCTGTGTGAATGAGTGCACTGGTTCATAAAGTCACACAGAGTGAGAGAGATCAATAGGAGCTGTGATACAGGAGGACGTGTGCAGCGTCTCATCTGATGACAACATCTGATCTGACCCTGGAATGACCACATTCCATTATGTCCTTCATCTACATTGAGAGGATAAGACCCAGGTGATTGTGTCCCCACAGATCGCAGTTGGCCATTGATTTTCTCAGATTTAGGAAAATGTAAATGTATATATTAAAGGCACAAGAAAGCTTTGTCCACTTGACAGAGATGTCTCTCTTTGCTATCGTGAAACAGAAACAGCCATGAACGCCCCGAGGAGAGACACTGGGAAAACAGTATTGACGTTTAATCAGTTTGCCCGTTCTACCAGCCAGGACTGGATTTTAAAAGGGAAGGAGCTCATCCATATTCAGGGTAAATAGTAGACAGGTCTGGACATGGTCCTGTGTTGGTGCTGTCTGATCTCAGAGACATAATGAAACAGCTATAATTGTTTCCTATTGACAGATACTGAAACATGATGTTTGATAAGAGACCAGAACCAAAAGCTAGACCTGAATCATGTTGGAAACACCCAGATCAGTCAACACTTCCCCATGTACATTTATGTGCATATAATTTGGTACTGCCCCCCCCCACTGTGTGACCACATTTATGTCATCTCAAGCACCTTGTGGTTACCAGTTGACCTGTATGATATGTATTCATTACAGTATTGTACTATTACTACTCAGATCAGAATATAATCGGTAATACATCACTTCAAATAGAGGCATTTAGTCTTAGGTACCAAATCCTGGGAAAACCTTGTGTTCTGTGTGGATGTCAGACAGACAGTGTTGTCAGACTCTCCAGGAATCAGCAGTGGTGTAAGGAAGAGAGACACGGGAGGAGAGACACGGGAGGAGAGACACGGGAGGAGAGACACGGGAGGAGAGACACGGGAGGAGAGACACGGGAGGAGAGACACGGGAGGAGAGACACGGGAGGAGAGACACGGGAGGAGAGACACGGGAGGAGAGACACGGGAGGAGAGACACGGGAGGAGAGACACGGGAGGAGAGACACGGGAGGAGAGACACGGGAGGAGAGACACAGGAGTGGTTATCACAGGGTTGCTGATGCTATCTGGGGGGGTGAATCAGAGCTCCCTCACTCACTAGCTCCTGCTCTCTCTGGAGGCCCCTGGGGATATAAGAGCCCGTAGCTGATCAATGCACTGCAAATAGCTTTATTGACATGACAGATGTTACCTCTGTACTGACAGGTCTGTGGATAAATTGTTTGCCAAAAGACAGAAGAGGACGAAGAAAAGGCTGTTAAAATGCGAAAAAGTCCCGCAAAAGGCCTCCTTCGTCTGTTTAGCCTAGTGGGTAGATCTCATTGATCAGTGAAGGTGTCTTCTATCACCCACACTACATCTCATCTTGGTCCTCCTAACCAGCATGATGATGGGACCATCCACATATTATTGCCTTATCAAATATGTGTCATCATGTCTCACTATCCAAAGGACCCTGATGGCCTGGAATAATTTAATTACGAGGACCATCTATATTTGATTAAGATGTTAATAATTGCCAGCCAGCCCTAGATAACGTTTGATAAGTGCCGTCCCATAGAAGGTCATTTACTTTTAAAGTAATTATACTTTTTACCTCCTTATATCGGATCTGTTGCGATAGACGTGCTTTGCTCGAGCAATTTGTACAATATTTAATGTGAAGTTATTTTGTCATTTGGAGATTAACCTGTCAGTCAGGCAGAATGGTCACTTAATTTGTACAGTAATAACTTGTCAGTTCATGAATATATGAATGAGTAAGGATGTCCATCTTGATAGTTCTTCAGGGGTTGCGTTCAGGGCAGAAACTGGAGATGCCTCTATGTGTTTTGCTTTAGAGACATGTACTCACGTGAAATAAGCAGATGATTAAAATGGAGATTGTTTTTGTGTGAATAAAAACAACAGTATAAAAAGTACATTGTTGTATTTCAGAACATCAAAGAAAATAGCACTGTCAGCTGTTTTGTTTGGCTCCATATCTCAGTGTCGTTGAAGAGGTGATTCACTCATGCAGACGTGAGAACAGGCAGCCAGAACAGGCAGCCAGAACAGGCAGCCAGAACAGGCGGCCAGAACAGACAGCTCCAGGCAGGGTATTGTTGAAAAGGGCTCAGGCCTGCCCTGTGCCCCCACCAGCGAGGTGATGTATTGACCGTGAGGGCAGCCTGCTTCTGCTTGGGGGCGGGGGTGGCAATATGGCTGTGGGACACTTCAATGGGAAGCAGAGAGGGTGCCAGACCTGGAGGTGTTTTGTCATAAGCATATGTCTTGGTTACAAGGACTAGAACAACCCCAGAGCACTAGGCCTTGAGAGGCTGGGCAATATCCCAGCTGCTGTGATCAGCTGTTCCACCGCTCAGAAACATTTGCACTTCCCACGCTCCTCTACTTCCTGTCTGACTGTATGTCAGTGTGCCTGACTATCTGTCTGTCTGTCTCTGTCTGACTGTCTGTGTGTCTCTCTCAGCCTCTGGCAGTCACTGGGACACAGCCACCCATCAAAAGATAATGGCACATAATGTGCACACCCCTCATGTTTACTGTATCTGTTTACTGTTTAGGATTTAGCTACAATATATCTGCAAATACTCTGATATAACCAGTATGTTCTTTGTGATTCTTTGAAATATTTTCTTTTAATAACATTTTTAACTGACCGTGATTGTGGATTTACAGTATTTTAACAACAAACCAAATCTAATAATTTTTATTTAAGAGAACAGAGATTGAGATGTGATGTTCTCCCACCTGAACCAGCAACATGTAACCTGGAGAATCTACATATCCACCATGAGAGTGTCTCTTTAGGTTTCCTGTCCCTGTTCGTGTAGTGTGACCAATTTTGGTTAAGGACCATTTCATAAGCTTCGATCTTGACAATACACGGCTGCAGATTAGCATATTAGCTTAGCGGGGGACTGAGGGGGACCTCTGGCACCTTCTCCCCCCAGGCTGTGCTGTCTCCAGGCTGTGCTGTTTCCAGGCTGAGGGGGACCTCTGGCACCTTCTCCCCCCAGGCTGTGCTGTCTCCAGGCTGTGCTGTCTCCAGGCTGTGCTGTTTCCAGGCTGAGGGGGACCTCTGGCACCTTCTCCCCCCAGGCTGTGCTGTCTCCAGGCTGTGCTGTCTCCAGGCTGAGGGGGACCTCTGGCCCTTCTCCACCCAGGCTGTGCTGTCTCCAGGCTGAGGGGGACCTCTGGCCCTTCTCCCCCCAGGCTGTGCTGTTTCCAGGCTGTGCTGTTTCCAGGCTGTGCAGTTTCCAGGCTGAGGGGGACCTCTGGCCCTTCTCCCCCCAGGCTGTGCTGTTTCCAGGCTGTGCTGTTTCCAGGCTGAGTCTCTATCGCATGTCTGTCTGGATGCAAACAGAGCATCAGAGCATGCTGTTCTCTCTGCCTGTGATAGAGAAGCTTTATAGAATCAACCACTCATCCTCTTTCAGTCTCTCTCCGTCCACCTCCGTCCACCTCCGTCCACCTCCACACCCATCTTTACTCATTCAGTGATTGCGTGCTCCTATTGCAGATATTGTTAGTGTTTTCAATGTGCCCTTTTTCAATGCAGAAAAACTTTGAAAGAAGTGAATGACTTCATTGACTTTCACCTTCCTTCTGAACCACCATGCTATCTGCTGTTTAGTGGCCTCTCTGTCTGAGGGTTAACTGGCAGATATCCTGTCTGTCTTCCCCTCCCGCCAAGCCCCTCTGGCCCTACAAGCAGGCGCGAATTACAGCCTGCAAAATCTATACGGCATCTTTTAAGAGAAAAAAGGGTCCCTTTCCATTGTGGTCTTGACCTCTGTCAGGGATGTTCTGGGTCAGCGGTTCCAAGTGCCTTGCTACGCGGCAGAGGTGTGTGACAGCGTGACGTGGGACACAGCCCGGTCTGGAACCCAGGTGTGCCGAGACAACGTGTTAAATTTGGTCATTACTCCTGTAATAGGGCTTTTACGGTCAGCGCTGAGAGGTCGTGCACGTGGCATCACGTGCCCGTGGGGGTCGTGCACGTGACGGTCCCAGTGGCGCCGGAGAGAGTGTGGCTGGAGACGGAGGACCCAGGAATCACCTGTCAGACTGATGTGAGGATGATATAAAAACAATGTCCAGCGTGGTGGAAGAGTCTGATGATGTATGGTCAGACTGACGTCCACACATCCAGCTGAAGGACCTGACAGATCGCTAAATATAATGACAAAAATGTCAGAAAAGCTGCAAAGAAAAAGAAGGAAGCACAGGCACTGGAAAACAGAATGGTTGGTGGATTGGGGAAGACGAATGGAGACCAGTCCCAGGACTGTGTGTGTGTGTGTGTGTGTGTGTGTGTGTGTGTGTGTGTGTGTGTGTGTGTGTGTGTGTGTGTGTGTGTGTGTGTGTGTGTGTGTGTGTGTGTGTGTGTGTGTGTGTGTGTGTGTGTGTGTGTGTGTGTGTGTGTGTGTGTGTGTGTGTGTGTGTGTGTGTGTGTGTGTGTGTGTGTGTGTGTGTGTGTGTGTGTGTGTGTGTGTGTGTGTGTGTGTGTGTGTGTGTGTGTGTGTGTGTGTGTGTGTGTGTGTGTGTGTGTGTGTGTGTGTGTGTGTGTGTGTGTGTGTGTGTGTGTGTGTGTGTGTGTGTGTGTGTGTGTGTGTGTGTGTGTGTGTGTGTGTGTGTGTGTGTGTGTGTGTGTGTGTGTGTGTGTGTGTGTGTGTGTGTGTGTGTGTGTGTGTGTGTGTGTGTGTGTGTGTGTGTGTGTGTGTGTGTGTGTGTGTGTGTGTGTGTGTGTGTGTGTGTGTGTGTGTGTGTGTGTGTGTGTGTGTGTGTGTGTGTGTGTGTGTGTGTGTGTGTGTGTGTGTGTGTGTGTGTGTGTGTGTGTGTGTGTGTGTGTGTGTGTGTGTGTGTGTGTGTGTGTGTGTGTGTGTGTGTGTGTGTGTGTGTGTGTGTGTGTGTGTGTGTGTGTGTGTGTGTGTGTGTGTGTGTGTGTGTGTGTGTGTGTGTGTGTGTGTGTGTGTGTGTGTGTGTGTGTGTGTGTGTGTGTGTGTGTGTGTGTGTGTGTGTGTGTGTGTGTGTGTGTGTGTGTGTGTGTGTGTGTGTGTGTGTGTGTGTGTGTGTGTGTGTGTGTGTGTGTGTGTGTGTGTGTGTGTGTGTGTGTGTGTGTGTGTGTGTGTACTGGGCTGCAGGGAGGACCGGGTGGGGGGGTGGAGGAAAAGCAGTCTTAATGGCTTTTTGAATGAGATAAATAGCTTACAGATGGCCCACTCAATATATTCAAATGTGACATGCAAAACAGGGGTGGGGCCAGCAAAGGCGGGGACTATTTCAGTTGTAGCCCCTCTGTCTGTGGTCCTGTCTGTCTGTGGCCCTGTCTGTCTGGGGTCCTGTCTGTCTGTAGCCCCTCTGTCTGTGGTCCCTGTCTGTCTGTGGTCCCTGTCTGTCTGTGGTCCCTGTCTGTCTGTGGCCCTGTCTGTCTGTGGTCCTGTCTGTCTGTGGCCCTGTCTGTCTGTGGCCCTGTCTGTCTGTGGTCCCTGTCTGTCTGTGGTCCCTGTCTGTCTGTAGTCCTGTCTGTCTGTGGCCCTGTCTGTCTGTGGTCCTGTCTGTCTGTGGCCCTGTCTGTCTGTGGCCCTGTCTGTCTGTCTGTCTGTGGCCCTGTCTGTCTGTAGTCCTGTCTGTCTGTAGTCCTGTCTGTCTGTGGCCCTGTCTGTCTGTGGTCCCTGTCTGTCTGTGGTCCCTGTCTGTCTGTGGCCCTGTCTGTCTGTGGCCCTGTCTGTCTGTGGCCCTGTCTGTCTGTGGCCCCAGTCTGTCTGTGGCCCCAGTCTGTCTGTGGTCCCTGTCTCTCTGTGGTCCCTGTCTGTCTGTGGCCCTGTCTGTCTGTGGCCCTGTCTGTCTGTGGTCCTTGTCTGTCTGTGGTCCCTGTCTGTCTGTGGTCCCTGTCTGTCTGTGGTCCTGTCTGTCTGTGGCCCTGTCTGTCTGTGGCCCTGTCTGTCTGTGGTCACAGGCGCTGCTTTTCACCTACCAACTCAGTGGCACTACCCAACCATTTGGCTTACCACTGAGACAGACAATTACCGAAACATGAAGTAGATTTAAAGAACAGCGGGCAAACAATTACTCCTTTATAACTGCTCATGTCGGCATGACAACATGTGCTTACATTTACATATTATAGACGACTGGGATGTGTGAGTTATTAATGATAACTACAAGTTTATATTGGGAAATGGAGAGGAGAAATCCGATAGCTGCACATTAACAATGTTGGAGAACGTAAATCTAGAAGTTTGTATTGTGCAGGACTGGGGACCAGGGTTTCAGTTCAAATGGTTGAAACAGAGGTCAGATTGTAAACGATGGCAGTCAGTTCTTTAGGATGAGAGGGGATAAAGGGGGAGGTAATTTAAGGTAATGTCAATGGGGCAGAAACAGGGTACATCTCCTTGATAGGGTAGTGAACTTAGTATGTCTATATACATGTATACTCCACTACCCCACACTACCTGTCCACTACCCCACCCTACCTGTCCACTACCCCACACTACCTGTCCACTACCCCACCCTACCTGTCCACTACCCCACACTACCTGTCCACTACCCCACACTACCTGTCCACTACCCCACCCTACCTGTCCACTACCCCACCCTACCCCACTACCCCACCCTACCTGTCCCCACCCAACCTGTCCACTACCCCACACTACCTGTCCACTACCCCACACTACCTGTCCACTACCCCACACTACCTGTCCACTACCCCACCCTACCTGTCCACTACCCCACCCTACCTGTCCACTACCCCACCCTACCTGTCCACTACCCCACCCTACCTGTCCACTACCCCACCCTACCTGTCCACCCCACACTACCCCACTACCCCACACCTGTCCACTACCCCACCCTACCTGTCCACTACCCCACCCTACCTGTCCACTACCCCACCCTACCTGTCCACTACCCCACCCTACCTGTCCACTACCCCACCCTACCTGTCCACTACCCCACCCTACCTGTCCACTACCCCACCCTACCTGTCCACTACCCTACCTGTCCACTACCCCACCCTACCTGTCCACTACCCCCCTACCTGTCCACTACCCCACCCTACCTGTCCACTACCCCACCCTACCTGTCCACTACCCCACCCTACCTGTCCACTACCCCACCCTACCTGTCCACTACCCCACCCTACCTGTCCACTACCCCACCACTACCTGTCCACTACCCCACACTACCACTCCCCACCCTACCTGTCCACTACCCCACCCTACCTGTCCACTACCCCACCCTACCTGTCCACTACCCCACCCTACCTGTCCACTACCCCACTACCCTACCTGTCCACTACCCCACTTTACCTGTCCACTACCCCACCCTACCTGTCCACTACCCACCCTACCTGTCCACTACCCCACTCTACCTGTCCACTACCCCACCCTACCTGTCCACTACCCCACCCTACCTGTCCACTACCCCACCCTAACTGTCCACTACCCCATCCTACCTGTCCACTACCCCACCCTGCCTGTCCACTACCCCACCCTACCTGTCCACTACCCCACCCTACCTGTCCACTACCCCACCCTACCTGTCCACTACCCCACCCTACCTGTCCTCTACCCCACCCCATCTGTCCACTACCCCACCCTACCTGTCCTCTACCCCACCCTACCTGTCCTCTCCCCCTCCACCTGTCCACTACCCCACCCTACCTGTCCTCTCCACCCCACTCCTGTCCACTACCCCACCCTACCTGTCCACTACCCCACACTACCTGTCCACTACCCCACCCTACCTGTCCACTACCCCACCCTACCTGTCCACTACCCCACACTACCTGTCCACTACCCCACACTACCTGTCCACTACCCCACCCTACCTGTCCACTACCCCACCCTACCTGTCCACTACCCCACCCTACCTGTCCACTACCCCACACTACCTGTCCACTACCCTACCTGTCCACTACCCCACCCTACCTGTCCACTAACCCACCCTACCAGTCCACTACCCCACCCTACCTGTCCACTAACCCCACCCTACCTGTCCACTACCCCACCCTACCTGTCCACTACCCCACCCTACCTGTCCACTCCACTACCCCACCCTACCTGTCCACTCCACCCCCCACACTACCTGTCCACTACCTGTCCACTACCCCACCCTACCTGTCCACTAACCCACCCTACCTGTCCACTACCCCACCCTACCTGTCCACTACCCCACCCTACCAGTCCACTACCCCACCCTACCTGTCCACTACCCCACCCTACCTGTCCACTACCCCACTTTACCTGTCCTCTACCCCACCCTACCTGTCCACTACCCCACCCTACCTGTCCACTACCCCACCCTACCTGTCCACTACCCCACCCTACCTGTCCACTACCCCACCCTACCTGTCCACTACCCCACCTAACTGTCCACTACCCCATCCTACCTGTCCACTACCCCACCCTGCCTGTCCACTACCCCACCCTACCACTGTCCACTACCCCACCCTACCTGTCCACTACCCCCCTACCTGTCCACTACCCCACCCTACCTGTCCTACCTGTCCACCCCCACCCACCTGTCCACTACCCCACCCCCTCTACCCCACCCTGTCCTCTCCCCCTCCACCTGTCCACTACCCCACCATACCTGTCCTCTCCCCCTCCACCTGTCCACTACCCCACCCTACCTGTCCTCTACCCCACCCCATCTGTCCACTACCCCACCCTACCTGTCCTCTACCCCACCCTACCTGTCCTCTCCCCCTCCACCTGTCCACTACCCCACCATACCTGTCCTCTCCCCCTCCACCTGTCCACTACCCCACCCTACCTGTCCTCTCCCCCCATCCACCTGTCCACTGCCTAGAAAGACAAAATCTAACTTTAGTTTGACTGTATTAGTGTATTATAAAAGCACTGTAAACATTGGCTTCTGAGTAAACGAGTCACACAACATTGTGATAATCTAAAAAAATATATTGATATTATATATTATATTATTATACCCAATTAAACTATTATATTATGATATATTATATAATAAACTTCAGTTTATTTAAGTGTATTATGAACAGCCTTTATAGTAATATAATATGTGTTGGTAGGCTGCCACATTCACAATCCAGGAAGCAACAAACAGATGAAAAAGCATCACAGCCGACTTTATAATAATATAATATTATTTCCATCCCTCCATAAAAACCTGCCTTCGGTAATACTTTAAAATGGTGACGCTTAATAACATACATTCAGTATACTGATTGTAAATATAATCCCCAGTTCTGTACAGACACCAAGCATCCCGAAGCCATTGAAACTATACATGGCTGATATTCAATCAATGATACATTTTATTTACCCCTGGCTCACCTTTCTCGGACGACGAAAAAAGAAGACCCAATGCGATTATGCACATGAAGAATTAATCCGGAGATGAGCACGGGTAATGTATAGTAATTATCTGACAGGATATTCTTACACAGCGATTTGCATATCTTAAAGCCCAGACAGGGTTGGGAGGGGCGATGTGGGAGGAATTAAAGGACAGTGGTTGGCTGATAAGAGCTGGGCCGGTTTTTATGTCGATGAAATATGTGGATAGGATGGCTAAAGGCGACACACACAGGCATGAGTATGTGCGCGCACACACACACACGAACACGAACACGCACACACACACACACACACACACACACACACACACACACACACACACACAGACACCCTATCAGGGATCATGTAAAAAGACAGAGATTGGGACTGGGAGATGTGTAAAAGCCCAAACGCAGCAGAAAGCGGGAATGTCCATTGTGGATAAAACATTCTGTGGGCAGTGGGCAGATGTTTCCAGTATTGCTGCTGGAGGTCTTCTATATTCATTTCCATGGATCCAGCTCAATATTTACACCCCCGTGCAGACATTTGGGGCCTCTTAGAAATGACAGAAGATGGGTTTCCAAATTATTAACAAATATAATAATTGACTTGGTTTGAAATAATTATTTTTAATTGAAATAATAATTGTGTCCTTCAAACTTTGCTTTCATTAAATATCCTCCATTACAGCCTTGCAGATCTGTGTCATTCTAGTTGTCGATTTGTTGAGTTAATCTGAAGAGATTTCACCTCATGCATTCTGAAGCACCTCCCTCAAATTGATGGGCACTTCTCACGTTCCATATGGCCAAGATGCTCCCACATCAGCTCTAATGGGTTGAGATCCAGTGACTGTACTGACCACTCCATTATAGACAGAATACCAGCTGACTGTGCTGGTCACTCCATTATAGACAGAATACCAGCTGACTGTGCTGGTCACTCCATTATAGACAGAATACCAGCTGACTGTGCTGGTCACTCCATTATAGACAGAATACCAGCTGACTGTGCTGGTCACTCCATTATAGACAGAATACCAGCTGACTGTGCTGGTCACTCCATTATAGACAGAATACCAGCTGACTGTGCTGGTCACTCCATTATAGACAGAATACCAGCTGACTGTGCTGGTCACACCATTATAGACAGAATACCAGCTGACTGTGCTGGTCACTCTATTATAGACAGAATACCAGCTGACTGTGCTGGTCACTATTATAGACAGAATACCAGCTGACTGTGCTGGTCACTATTATAGACAGAATACCAGCTGACTGTGCTGGTCACTCTTATAGACAGAATACCAGCTGACTGTGCTGGTCACTATTATAGACAGAATACCAGCTGACTGTGCTGGTCACTATTATAGACAGAATACCAGCTGACTGTGCTGGTCACTCTTATAGACAGAATACCAGCTGACCCGTGCTGGTCACTCTTATAGACAGAATACCAGCTGACTGTGCTGGTCCCTCTATTATAGACAGAATACCAGCTGAATGAGATAAATGTATTGACCTTCTATTATAATATACTTGACCACTACTGTATGTATTTGTATTGACCTTCTGTTATAATATACTTCAACAGATCTATAGTAGATACTGGTTAATGCTGTGTTACTACCCAGTAGTGTTTTCTCCATCACTGACCTCTCTCTCCCTCTTTTTGTCCTATATCTACACCTACTTCACTGTGTATTTGGTCTGTATCTGCCTCCACCCTGTCAATATCCACTATCACCTATAGCACGCATGGCTGCCGTTTACAGCGGTCCAGATACAATCACTATATTGACGGAACACTAGAGTACGCTGGAGGTTCTGTATGGTGGTGGAGGTGGTGGAGGTGGAGGTGGTGGTGGTGGTGGAAGTGGTGGGGGTGGAGGTGGTGGTGGAGGTGTTGTGGCCCTTCATGTGAAACACGATTCCATTAGCTCGTGGCGATGAATGTAAAGCTAATGCATTTTCTAATACATACAGCCGTGTGTATATTGGACCTCATCACTGCCCTGTGTCCTTATCTCTTCCCTTCCCGTTGAATACTGTGCTGTCCTGTCCAAAGGAAATCCTCATTTGGTTGAATGCAGCGGGGCTATGGGTACATTTATTTTGTCTTCATTGATTTAATAGGATTCATTCTTATTCATTTTTTTTATTGACCTTGTATGTTCTCTTAGTCTCGCCGCAAATCAGTGCTTTTATTCTCCTTAGAGAACCATGTGATGTTCTCCGTCTCCCTCTCGTAAAACGACTCTTCCTCCGTGGTCGCCTGGCAGCGTATAAATCCAGAGTGCTTATGAATTTGTCTGCTGTCACACTCTTCTGAACACTGCCCAGACGACGAGACTCCGGCTCACTGGAGCTTCATATTCTCCCTCCACACACGCATCACGATGAAGGCAGAGGAAAACGTCTTTCTAACTACCTCCTTCTTTTTTGTTCTCCTCGCCCACACGCCCACACGCACAACATACCCACGAGCCACTGTATCAATTCTAACTTCGGTATTGGGGTGCAACCAGGCATGTTGGACACCAGCTTGCTGAAGCGCAGGGGCCTTTGTAAGGCGCCCATCTGTTTGGTGCACGGGGACGGCCTGGGTCCCACTGAGAGGACTGGATGAAAGGGCGAGTGTGAGAGGGGCCAGCTGAAAACACAAGGGTGGGCGTCTGCCTGGAGACGACCGTCTGTGGACCTCCTTCATCCCCGTGTCACAGTGTTCCTTTATTGTAATAAAGCATCCCGGACGAGCCCCGGTGCATACGACTCAGAGATCAGACCGCCGCTAGACACACACAGGGAATCACGCGGAAGCTGTGTGTGCGTGTGTGTGCGTGTGTGCGTGTGTGTGCGTGCGTTCTCATGTGTGTGTGTGTGTGTACATGCATGTGTTCTCATATGAGTGTGTGTGTGCTTATAGTACTTGTCATGATTGCAGCTGTATTTTCTCCACCAGTTTTGCCCTCTCCAGGCACAGCAGTCTGACTAATATTTTCGTATTGACCCACCAGTGTACATAAGACTCTGACTGGATGACTCCAGAGAAGCACATTCTGGGTGACCATGGATCGATTGATACAGTGGCCTCCCTCCCTGTTGTCTGTAGTGAGATGGTGGGCACATGTGATTGGAGATGTATGTCTGCAGCCGACCAATCATATCACTTATCTAGGAGTCGTGATATTACAGCAGACATGCCTGATTACAGCTTCAGAGTGGATCTCCACTGGTCACTGGTCCTTCTGATAACATCAAATCCCAGTCAGGACAGTGTTTACTATTTTAAAGTCAAACTCTATTTATTGTTTGTCACCTATCAGGTATCTGTTTTATTGTTATTATTGTATGTCATCTGTCAGAATAGTCATGAAGTTTGCTTAATGCTAAGGCTTGAACCCAACTTACAACGGAATTGGAAAATCTGAATGCCATGATGTATTTTTAAGAAAATATCCAATTGAATAAAAGTAACCAATTAAATGTACAAAAGGTGACTGTCCTACAGTGGCCTAGTCCAGGTAAGTCTTCTAATAGTACGCTGGTGGATCTATAATGGATTCAGGTAGGGTTTCCTTCCTCAAGGCTCAATATATTTTAGACCAAAATCTGTTTGCCCCTGTCAGAAAGTTCCAACTGGGACAGATCTTCCAGTGTTCCCTGAGCACAAAATCACACTTTTGTAATAGCCATCTAAGTCACCTAAACAACAATTTAATTGTTGCACATACTTGACTTGAAATGCTCTATAATGACATTTCGTTGTACTGTTCAATGACAATAAAGTTGGATCTAAACTAAATGATCAGCTGCCAAAACAAAGGATCAGGTATGTTTAGCTCCAACCCTGAGCACCCATTTACTTGTAAACATCTGTCAGGCGGGACAGTACAAAGATAAGATAGGTTAACATGTGTTCTGGGGTGTTCTGATGTGTTCTGATGTGTTCTGGGGTGTTCTGGGGTGTTCTGATGTGTTCTGGTGTGTTCTGATGTGTTCTTACCTTACAGGTCTCGCTACACTTCAAGTTCAGTTGACCTCCCCTTCCCCCCATACACCCCTCCCCTACCCCCTACCCCCCATACACCCCTTCCCTATCCCCATACCCCCTCCCCTTCCCCCCATACACCCCTCCCCTAACCTCATACACCCCTCCCCTAACACCATACACCCCTCCCCTACCCCCATACACCCCTCCCATACACCCCTCCCCTATTCCCATACACCCCTCCTCTGACTAAACACAAAGCATGGGGCAGGGCAGCTCAGCTGGCCTCCTCTCCCCACTTGACCCCGGTTTGACCTCTGCTGTGTGAGTGCCCTCCCTGTAGGCTACACCCCCACCCCGACAAAGGCTGTCTCTCTATCTCCTCTCCCCACACACAACGCTTCCAGGCCGGGCAACCATCCAGTGCCTGGGTGCATCCTCGGGTCACATGGGTCAATTAAATTCAAATTGAGGATAAATGATCTCCAAATAAGAGAGTAATTCTCGCGTAGTTCCTCTTTTATGGTTTACAGACGCTGAGCCTTTAATCACGTTTGAGTTATTGTATAGACGGATTCATGGGACGTAGAGGAAATGCATATGACTAACTGATATTGGCTCAGTGTTTACGGATGGGAAAGGATTATTACTCCAACATGGTTGAGATCCAATTAGCTAAACATATTGCAGGTTTACCGTGCTTCACATAAACACAGATACATATATACACACACAAACACACACACACACACACACACGGTGTGGTAAGAAATACTTGGGACAGGGGAACATTTTGGTTTGGTTTGGTTCTACTACTCCGGCTCTTCGGATTTGAAAATGATACGATGCTGAAAGTAAACCTCAGCTTGGATTTAAAGATCTTGTCTCACCCAACTCCCAGTTGAGGAAACAAAACGATTTTGGATAACTTAGCTTTTCTCCATTATTGTACTTGTGAAAAAATGTGTTTTCCAAATGATTGTGGATGCTAACATGGTAACAGATAATCCTAAATGAATCCTGAATAATAAAGAATGTGAAAGTTACAGAGACACAGGACATACAGTTTTCTTTATTCATCCTTTTCATTGATCATTATTTATGTTTTAACAATTGTTAGAGTACAGAGCAAACGCATCAATAAAATAATTACAAATAATCTCCAAAAAGTTTGGGATTTCACTGCACCACACACAGGCACACACAGGCACAGACACAGACACACAGACACACACACACAGACACAGACACACACACACACAGGCACATGGCGTCACAGACGTGGCCAGTATGAGTGAAAGGCGGGTAACAGCATTGGTCCCTGAGGGCCCGATGTCACTAAAGAGACCTAACAGAAGCTGCGGCGTGAGCGTGACAGAGAGGGGAGGGGCTCAGCTCATCAGGGCCCTTTTGCATTATGCTCTTTTACAACTTTACAAAATAGCCTTTTAATTTGCCTGAGCGTCTGGGTGTCTGAGTTGTGCCGGCATCAATCACCATCATCACCGGGCCCCAGGCACACGGCCCCCCCGGCCCTCTCACTGCATGCCCCGCTGGCATCTTGTCCCCTGGGGAAGCCTCTCCCTCTGTTCCCTGTCCTCTATCTAACCCACTCTCATCATCAGTCAGAAAACCTCTGTCACCCTGCCTGGGTCCGATATGGCACCATTCTCATTTAGCCTCTTCTGTTCAAAATATAACAGGTATGTCATATTGCTTCACTTGTCACCACAGAGTAGGTTTATATTGACCGTCACATGGGAGAAAATAAGACTTGATACATGGTGATATTGTATTGCTTTAACTGATGCTGTTTCATAGCCTATAATCCTGGCCAGCCAACAGTTGTCCAAACAATCTTGAGGCTGCAGAACCCCTGGTGATGTTTGATGTCTCTTCCATGACAGAACGACATGATGTCTGAGATTGATTCCTCACGCGGTCAGCAGGGCTGTTCGATTAGAGACACTGATCACTGCTTCATTAACCTAATGTACTGTACTCTCCCTGGGAGGCTTTAGTATGTAAATGTAGTATTTGTCTGCAGTATTCCCTCCCCTCATTGGTGGTTTTGGTACGGCCCCGAACGATGACAGTGGCATTGAGGACTATCAATGGTATGGACTAACTAGGGGGTGTCTTGATAAAGGCACGTCATCGAGCGAGACAAATCCATGATATGAACTGGCAGACGTGAGGTTAGGTGGTCGATACGGATTACAGCTGAACCTATCCTCTGTGTGGCGGTTGGCCCCCGGCATTGATGGACACTGCTCTGTGGGTTGGGGGTGTGCAATAACTGGCAGGGTAAAGACCTGAGTGCTGGCAGGATGAAGAATACCTCAGAGCATCATCACTCCAATTCCTTACCCAGTCTCACTGTGCTCATTCAGATCAACTGCTGCCAACTGGCCAATCAGCTGGATGATAGAAAAACAGCACAACCCACCATGCAAGCTGTCCAGTTACATATAATTACAGGTAGATGATAGAAAAACAGCACAACCCACCATGCAAGCTGTCCAGTTACATATCATTACAGGTAGATGATAGAAAAACAGCACAACCCACCATGCAAGCTGTCCAGTTACATATCATTACAGGTAGATGATAGAAAAACAGCACAACCCACCATGCAAGCTGTCCAGTTACATATCATTACAGGTAGATGTAAGAAAAACACCACAACCCACCATGCAAGCTGTCCAGTTACATATCATTATTGTGTTTCGACATTCCGGATGCTAACGTACTGGGAGGGTGGTATTTGGTTTTGTTGACGGCTCTTTTCGCTGAGTGCTCTTTTTGCTGAGTGCTCTTTTTGCTGAGTGCTCTATCTGCCGATTGATGTATGAGCGAAGTACTCAATGTACTGAGCATTATGTGGTGTGCTGGGTGTTCTATGAGCTGAGTGTTCTATGAGCTGAGTGTTCTATGAGCTGAGTGTTCTATGAGCTGAGTGTTCTATGGGCTGAGTGTTCTATGGGCTGAGTGTTCTATGAGCTGAGTGTTCTATGGGCTGAGTGTTCTATGGGCTGAGTGTTCTATGAGCTGAGTGTTCTATGAGCTGAGTGTTCTATGAGCTGAGTGTTCTATGGGCTGAGTGTTCTATGGGCTGAGTGTTCTATGGGCTGAGTGTTCTATGGGCTGAGTGTTCTATGGGCTGAGTGTTCTATGAGCTGAGTGTTCTATGGGCTGAGTGTTCTATGGGCTGAGTGTTCTATGGGTTGAGTGTTCTATGGGCTGAGTGTTCTATGAGCTGAGTGTTCTATGAGCTGAGTGTTCTATGAGCTGAGTGTTCTATGGGCTGAGTGTTCTATGAGCTGAGTGCTCAAAATGCTCTATCTGCCGTGTTTTATGTTTATGTGCGCTACGTACTTAGCGCTCCTACGTTCTTAGTGTTCTGCTGGGTGCTCAATGTGTTATGTGCTCTATCTGCTAGTATGTTGTTGTATTGAGGAGTCTAGCGATGCCCCACTTCTCTGGCCTGGAAAATTGCTGAAGTGTATCATTTGTCTCTGGCCTTCGGGGCTGCTTGTTGAGAGGACAGGAGGTGCGGGAGCAGGAGGTGCAGGAGCAGGAGGTGCAGGTGTTGTGTGTGTCAGGATGCGTAAACCTTGCTTAACACTTGTGAGGAAGCCGTCTGGTACATGGTGTATTATTTACTCTGCTCTTAACATTACACTCAAAGGTACAGCAGATTACAGCATCAGTAATGTTGAAATAATAAGCAGTATCTGTGTTTTAACCAGTGTTTTGTCAGAACAAAGGCCTCTCACATTAATGCATACAGAGATGGAGCTGTCTATGAAGAGCTGGTGCTGATTTCATATGCTGTCTCTGTGTAGTCCGTCACATATCCAATGGTCACAGAAATATCTGCCTCTAATAGCTGCCTCTAATAGCTGCCTCTAATAACTGCCTCGAATATCTGCCTCTAATATGAGCTTGTCTTTGTTTTGTTAAAGGTTCCAGATCTTCACTTTCCTCCTTTCAAGGACAAGGGCAGCTGAGTCACAACTCCGTAGCGGAGTTGCCGTTACATTGGGGTTCTCTCTCTTTCTTCACCACCTCCTCAGTCACCATTATAATTCCATCCTCACATCGGCCAACCCACACTTAACTCCCCCACAACAAAGACTCAGCCATCTCACCCTCACCCAGCACTGTTTCTGCAACAAGTGTGAGCGTATCATCTCACCCCGGCGCTCCTCTTTTGTCTTTCCACACATCACTCCACATCGTTGGAGGTGCTCCGTGATAAGGTCCTTCACTTTGCTGTGTTACAGTGAAACTGTTTTGTATTTTAGAACAGTGTGGTCTATGAGTGGATGCACCTCTAGTCGAGTGTGATTGATGTGGTTGGAGAGTCGGATTCATCAGCTGATGGACAACCCGACTAGCTTGATAGATCAACAGCAGTTAGTTTCAAATGCAGACATGTGAAGCACCGTGGGTTTCAGACGCTCAGAGTACTCGACACGTGTTACTCTGTTGTTGTTTTCTTTGTTTTTAGGATATTGCTGATTGTATTATTTAGTTTTCTATCAACCACATCCTCGTTCTTTTTAAGCACTGCTTAACCGCGTTAATTGGCTTTAATTACCATCTAGTAATTAATTTAGTTTTCTGCAAATTATTTGTATGACTGATCCCACCGGGTTGCCTGTTCATCTCGTTAGAGCCAATTAGCTGCAATTAACACGCACTAATGAGATGCTTTCCCGGTCCAAAACAAACAGTATGCACCCTGCCTGGTCTCAGAGCTGTTCAGACCCTGTTGTGTGTTGGAGTGCTGCTGGGGGCCAATGCATCGGGCCGGGCTCCCAATCAACACCTAGTTCTCTCTCACAGAGGGACAAACAGAAACCCAGCTGGAGGTTTCCAGCCCCACTGCACAGCAGCACTCAAAAACGCCAAGCAAATCATTTTCACCCCACAAACTTTCCAATCGACTTGATGTAACAGATTTTTCATCAAGAAGCCTCTGTTTTCGTTGCATTTGAAATGGCGGAGGGTAAATCGTGCCTGCTGCTTATGTCGGTCAACTGCGTACACGCGGCTCTACAGACACCTCAGCAAAATGGATAATGAGGTAATGGGTAATAGAACAGCCCGTTAGATGGCATAGCTACTGCGGTTTATAATACAATGTGTCACACACTTTATACCAACTCCCTGGTCACATGCGTCATCACAGTCACATTCTAGGAGATACATTGCGTATATTGTTAACTCCAATGGAGTCAGATAGAGACAGGATGTTGAAACTGAATGATCTGACTCTTGTGAGACTGGATAGGAGGCCTTACTCACTGTGTGGAAGAGTTGGATTGTTACTGGGTGACAGCGTCTGGCCGTAGTGCCTTTCTACAGTGGCAAAAGGGTGCACCAATAATAATGTAAATGTGTATCTATGTTGAACGGTTACATTTAGACCTTGATTTTTTTCCAATAGGTGGTCATCAACCAGTCCTTTGTAAGAACATACGCGTCGCATGTTTATAAATAATGCTGCATTTGAACACGAGTCCGGACTGCACAAATTGCATATTGTGTTTTGGTACTTGAATCAGATCTGACAGTCAGGTCTTTCACATCAGCCTCTACTCTACATTTCTCTCAAGTGCACATGGGGCCAGTCTCTGCTTGCATCTATTAAAATATAAAGTAACCAGGGGAACAGCAATGTGTTTGAAATGATGGGGCCCCCGTGTAGTGCTGGTTTGGGTGATTTGCAGGTTCTCACACCCTCTGGGTATGGAAGGTGGGAGGTATGTTTTAGCATTAAGGCATCCTGTACAACCAGTCATAGCGGCTGTGTGTGTGTGTGTGTGTGTGTGTGTGTGTGTGTGTGTGTGTGTGTGTGTGTGTGTGTGTGTGTGTGTGTGTGTGTGTGTGTGTGTGTGTGTGTGTGTGTGTCTGTGTGTCTGTGTGTCTGTGTCTGTGTGTCTGTGTCTGTGTGTCTGTGTGTCTGTGTGTCTGTGTGTCTGTGTTCGCGAGATAGACAGAGAGTGGGAGGGAGAAATATGGAACATAAATTAGTACTATGGTCATATTATCGGGATATAAGTTATCCAACTTGAGAATGCAAATGTCTCGATTGGTAAACGATTAAAATACAAATTCAGTTTTACCTTAGCATGAATACAATTGTTATCTGAAACTACTGTTAAATTCTGTTGTGTCCTTGTACCTTGGCTTGTAATTTATTTTATTTTACTTATTGTATCATATCAGTTGACATCCTTGAGTTTAGATGCAGTGGCCCAGCCCAGCACCGGTCCAAAATCCTGACCCACCGGTCCAAAATCCTGACCCACCCTAAATCCTGACCCACCCTAAATCCTGACCCACCCAAAATCCTGACCCACCCTAAATCCTGACCCACCCTAAATCCTGACCCACCCTAAATCCTGACCCACCCAAAATCCTGACCCACCCTAAATCCTGACCCACCCTAAATCCTGACCCACCCTAAATCCTGACCCACCCTAAATCCTGACCCACCCTAAATCCTGACCCACCCTAAATCCTGACCCACCCTAAATCCTGACCCACCCTAAATCCTGACCCACCCTAAATCCTGACCCACCCTAAATCCTGACCCACCCTAAATCCTGACCCACGCTAAATCCTGACCCACCCTAAATCCTGACCCACCCTAAATCCTGAGCCACGCTATCTCCATGCAGCCCGGCACCGGTCCGTCCTGAGCCACGCTATCTCCATGATAGGGTGCAGGCACAGCCTAGTACTGCTTATGCATTAGCTATTCTTTACATCGGCTTGACTTATCCCCAACATAAAACCGTAAGGCGGTGGTGAACTATCTCCCTCCTAGCGAAAATAAAGCGTCTCTCCTGATCTATGGGCTATAAAAGTAAGCCGGTCCACTGGTGGAGGCTCTGTGTTCAGACAGGGGCTGCACATGCGCACACAGAAGGCAGTGAAGACCAATAGATGGTGCTGATTATTATGCGTGAGCTCGCTCTAATCTACTAAAATCTATTTCTTACTCTGACTAGACTCTGATACGTTTTTCTTCACGGATTTTATTAATCCGTTAATGCAAAACAGCATTATTACATCTGGTTTTTCACCCAGTTTGTTTACCCCTTATTACTACAATAAACTACAATTTAACAAACACGGAATGAAATTAATCCGCATGTTTAACCTATATCTTAAAATAAGGTAAAAGGTAAATAGACCCTGTTTAATATGCCAGTGTCTGAATAGTATAACATGTTCCGGGTCCATACCGTTGATTGTTTCTGTATTTATTTCCCAGGACCATATCAGCCCCTATCTCTCGGTCCCATGCAGACTGGCCCATGTGCATTGCCCCGGTGCCCGATCATATCAGCCCCTATCTCTCGGTCCCATGCAGACTGGCCCATGTGCATTGCCCCGGTGCCCGATCATATCAGCCCCTATCTCTCGGTCCCATGCAGACTGGCCCATGTGCATTGCCCCGGTGCCCGATCATATCTTTCTGGGAAAGCCTATCGCTACACATTATATTATAATCATTATGATCCCTGACCTTTCACCCAAAATGTAGAATAAGCGCAAGGAAACATTAATCTATGTAGAGGGCTTCTGTTCAGACTTCCCCAAAACCCTCCCCTCATCTGCAGAGGATCTGGTCAAGATGATTTGTCATTTCTGTCACCACTGTTTAATTTTCAGGCTTGAAATTTCACTATTTTTATTAATATGTACTGTAAATAAATATGCTTTTTTGAAAACAATGTGAAATAAATAATACAATAAATATTATTAATTATATCTAAAGATAAATAATTGAAAATGTGTTAGCAATTACACAAAATGTAGACAACTTCATATCATGGTTATTAACATTTGTGAAAGCTGATATATGTTTATCTTTTTTGAACGGGTTTATTATAGATAATAGACATTTATATTTTCCTAACATTATGCCAGATTATTAAAAACAAGAGTAATACGATTAGTGGCTGTCAAGGAACTGTTATTTTAGTGGGCTTTATTAATATAACTTATCAGTCATATTAAAATATCTACGTCGGACTACACAAAGGTGCAAACACACTTTATAACTCTATGGTTGTGCTTTGTCTTATAAACATTTTAGATTTTTTTTAAAACACTCAATGAATAATCCTGTCACATGATGTTTATTGACCATCTGAATATGTCTGTATAAAATGTGTTTATCAGGTTTTATTTATCACTTGTGGATTTCACTTTATAGGCCTACACGTTAATAATTTCCTCGATCAACCCTCCAAATAAGTGCAACCATCTATATATAGGTTTGGTGACACCATAATGTTATCTTATGCCTAAATTACTTTGACAATTTCAGTGAAAACGAATTTTGGATCCCATGCCCAAATCGCTTTGAGTTAGAACGTTGTTGTTTTCAATAAATAATATTTTACAGCTATAGCTCAATGTATTCCACCTCTGATACCGATATGCAGGGCTTTGCCAGGAATCACGTAAAAATGTGCAAGTCTAATAAAATAGGACCGTTTTAAAGATATGAGGCATTAGTTGTCTGTAGTACCAGTTCCAGTTAGTGGGTCTGTCCGGTAGAGTTTAGGGGGCTCAGTAATTGCCCCTATAATAAAGCAAGCTGCTGATTGGTGTTGATTCAACGTGACGTCACCAGGCTCAGATCTAGGCTTGCTCCTATGCTTTTAGAGGCACGCACATTACTGGAGCTCCAACTAAAGACCGCATCTCACCCGGACAACTGAAGGAATATGACAGAATTGACGAGACATAGACAATTATTTTCGTGATATTTGTTTTACCTTTAATCTTTTTATGATGCCTGACAACATGGAATGATATCATATCGCATCCTTCATTTGCTGCTGCACGTTTGTGAAATGCATTGACTTTAAGTTATTCGTTCGCATTCATTGTAATTGATTTATAAACTTGGTCACATAGTCTATAGCTCGAGTGGTTGACCTGTGCTCGAGAGAGGTGCATTGTGAGCTAAGGGGAGGTGATGCAGACTGATTCCTGAGCTGTGTCCTCTGGGTTCCTGCCGGAGTGGATCATATAGAGCAGGTCATATCCTCCAAATCAACCAAACGAACAAGGACCCATAGTCGTGTTGTTTTGGGGAAAAAACCCAGAGCGACATCCAACCTGGGAATTGCTGGAATTATCTAAACATGGTCCATTGTGCTGGATGCGACAGGCCAATACTGGACCGGTTTCTACTCAATGTTCTGGACAGACCATGGCACATCAAGTGCGTACAGTGCTGTGACTGCAAATGCAATTTGACTGAGAAATGTTTTTCAAGGGAAGGGAGACTGTACTGCAAAAGCGACTTCTTTAGGTAAGAATACCTGGAGACATGTTATTATTCACCTATAGACTCACTTACTTAATGACATATTATGTGAAAAGGCCATCTTTATGCTTTTTACAATTACTACCTTATTTGCAAATATTTGTACGTAATATTAGTATGTATATGTATATTGGATAACATATCTGCATGAGCGACATGCGTTAAACAACCCAGATGCAGGATGTCCACATTATATCGGTGATCCACCTAAAACTGATGCATTGTAAACACACATCATCATGTTCTGAGACGGATTCAATGAAGTCCTCCTTTTGTTTACAAGGAAATAAGAGTGAGAATTATGCCTGATCCTAATGGAAGTGTATCCAGACTCAATTCAATCAGTCACCCGGTTGTTTTCTGAGAGTGAGAATGTGATAAGTGGATTTGAATAATAAATCAGCTTGAGAAAAGCCACACTGCAATCACAGACCTGCAGTCCACACCTGTTTGGTAACTTTTTGAATACACATTTACATTAATAGGCAATTTCAACATTGAACAGTCAGCCGTGGCTTTGTTTTTTCCATGCATTAAATAGGATGCGTTTCAGTAATGGATCGTATTGAATAAATGTCTTTATTATATTTCCTAAATAATCGTTTTATGTCCAAATAGTATTTATTTTAAATATGATATTTTTAACCATTTCCATTAGCGTCAAATAAAAACATTATAAGTCCATGTAAAATGGATATAATGACCTTCATCACTGTTGAATGCATAACAGTTTGAGTACACAAATGTCTCATCAATATTTAAGATAAAACCAACCCTAGAAACAAAAAGCATAAGCAAAATATAAAAAAGATATTTACCATTGAAATACTAAAGCTATTATATTACATGCCAAACGAATCTTTACAATTATTGTACTAAAGTCTAATAATTGTCTATCTATTTACATCTATCTTTTGTTTAGTCGATTGAATTCATGTTTGCCTTTTTTTCTTTTAGGAGATTTGGCACAAAGTGTGGAGGTTGTGCCCAGGGCATCTCGCCCAACGATTTGGTCCGAAGGGCCAGAAGCAAGGTGTTTCATCTGAACTGTTTCACCTGTATGATGTGTAACAAACAGCTGTCCACCGGAGAGGAACTGTACATCTTGGATGAATTTAAGTTTGTATGTAAAGAGGACTACCTGAGCAACAGCAATGGAAAGGACACAGCCCTGCTCTCAGGTATATATAGACCCATATATAGGCCCATATGACTGAAAACACCGACATGGAAATACTAACCCGGGTTTACATTTATATAGTCATATTTTCACGTTTTTGCTTTTGTACACAAATTCATTTTTTAGGAAAAAATATCATGTAAATTATACAAATAACAGCATGTATCTAAATTATTACATATAGAACTACAAAAAATACAAGATACCAAATTATTTTGTTGATTAGCATTTATTGTTTTCTTCATTAATGTAATCACCACGACCTATAATAATAAGCGAAACCCTTAATACTAAAAATAATATAACTGCCAAATAATTATAATAACAACATAAAATGTATACAATATACAAGCATTTTAAATCGAAACGGTTAATAATAAATATACATGATTATTAATTTTTATGTGGTATTATTCTTTTAATTTATCAATTTTTTCTTAAAATATGTGTTAGTTATGGAGAAAATAAATTTGAAATCATTTCATTTGGTGTTTCTTTCATCTTGCAGTCACGACATGCAGTGACCCAAGTCTATCTCCAGATTCCTTAGACCCACATGATGATGGGAAAGACTCAGAAATGGGCCCTTTATCCGATAAAGAGGTGGGCATCAATGAGAACGACGAGCAGAACGTGGGGGGTAAGAGACGTGGACCCCGGACCACCATCAAAGCGAAGCAGCTAGAGACTCTGAAGGCTGCATTTGCTGCCACACCAAAACCCACCAGGCACATCCGTGAGCAGCTGGCACAGGAGACTGGCCTCAACATGAGAGTGATCCAGGTAACAGCACATTCATCATTCCATATATTACATGATTTTAGGCTTAATGTAAGGGTCTGTAATAATGTATTTTAGACGACATGGCAGTGATCAATAATATTTTTCAGAATGTGTCTCCACACCGCCCAAGAACTGTATGGATAATGCAAATGTGAAACAAGAGAGTGGGTTTGGGTGTAACTCATTGGGTCAGAACCAGAACCAGTACCAGAACCAGTAGACCCTTATGGTTTGAAACATGACGGGTGGCAATCGGCTCTCTGGTTGGTCCACCCCGGTTGGTCCACCTCAGGACTGGGGACGGAGTGTCTTCTAATTTTAATATTATCTATATTTATTATTAGGTAATATTATCTTACCACAACAATAACACTTAAAACGAGTATAAAAGTGTAAACGGAAATAGTGATTGGATGTAGGCCCTGGCACTGGTGGCAGTACTGGTCGAAAATACAAAAAATGTATAATTCAAATGTAAATAGATGTTAATGTATTCATCCACTGAATTAACATATTCAACCTGTACATTGAGCCCGAACCCATTCACAATAATACATGTAGAGGTATAGCCAATATAAGCCTGTAAATTTATAGTTTAATTGACATCTCAGATCTCTGGACCACGAGAAGCTGCACACACATTTTTAACTAATAAAATGCATATAATCCCTGTTTTGGTCTCCATTTTCCATGCTCTCTGTGTCTCTCAGGTTTGGTTCCAGAACCGGCGGTCTAAGGAGCGGCGCATGAAGCAGCTGAGCGCACTGGGGGCCCGGAGACACGCGTTCTTCCGCAGTCCGAGGAGAATGAGGACCCTGGTGGACCGACTCGAACCGGGGGAGCTGATCCCGAACGGGCATTTTTCATACTATGGAGGTAATGCGTTCAACTGGTCTATCGAGTAACCACCAAAAAATATAACCTTTAGTGTTTTGCATGCAGGCCTATCGTATAATTTCACTACGAAGTTAATGCAGATGGGAGACTTTATTTTAGTTGCCTAAATTGATTTAGAATTCACACAATGCAATTTTAATTTAGCTGTGCAATTAACACGGTGCAATAAAGTTGACAATAAAATACGTTTTAAAATTGGTCTGTTTAAAAGGAAATTGCATTGGCTGAAATCTACAAACATGTTACCCCATGAACTCAGCCTGTAATAATATTACACCAGTGTTCATATTAAAATGCATTTTGTTTGATGTAGGGTTCGCAGTTTCAACACCATAAAATCATATTGGAATATTTTGGATTATCGTCAGCATTGTCCCAGTATATGACAACGTTACAGATTTTGACACAAAAATATATATTTCACATAATAATTTGGGTGCATATGCTTGCAGATTATCAAAATGAATACTATGGTCCTGGAGGAAATTTTGAGTACTACACGCAAGGGCCCCCATCACAGGCCCAGACTCCAGGTGACCTAGGTTTCTCCTCGGGTCCCTCTGGCACCCCTTTGGGGGGACTGGACCATCACCTGGCTGGACACCATTCGTCCGGAGAGGTACAGTGCTTCACTGATATCATATCTCACCATCCTGCGGACTCGCCAAGCCCCGAGCCCAACGGATCTGGGTCAATGCACAGCATCTCCAGTGAGATGTGTGGTTCCAGTACACCCTTTACCACGTTGTCTCTGAATGGCAGTGGATACAGCAACCAACTGTCACACCCCTCCTCAGAGATGAGTGAAGGCACTGTGTGGTAGCTGGCAGGACATTAGAAAGTCAAAGCATCCTTTGGTTTACTAGACAGAGGAAGACCTGAGAGACTAGACCATTTTATTTATACTGTAATTTCTTATTTATTCATAATTGTATTATTTATATGCATTTAATGTATTACTTGATAACAGCTGTGTTATTTTTGCGATTTTATTTGTAAACACACATATAATGCTCATTTGATGCTGAAGGCTGTATGTGGGCATTCGCCAGACCATATCAGATCATCATTATTTTTGACCAAAAGCTTTCGATGATGACTTTGGAAATTGTGCTTATTTCTCAACTTGTATTTATTTCTCTGTATATTCACGTGTTTTGCCAAATCCTAGAGAGTTTGCCTTCAAAAGGTAAACTTTAAAGTTGTATAACCCTTTATTTAATAGAAAATAACTTGAATTTTAAGATGAAGTCAACCTTCTAAAAATCGATGGACGTTGGTTTGAGGTGGACATTGAACAGTCAACTGTTTACGTGTATATTTACAGTACTTCAGGGGTTAAAATCTCAGCATTGTTTGAAACCTCGTGATTCAGATGGAGAACATCTTTCAAGCAACAAACCAAACTTTTGTATTTATTCTATTTATATTATGGTTGTGGTTCCTCACTGTGCTAGTTTGTATTATTGTGTACACTTTGAAGAATATGTAAAAACAAATAGACAGTTGCCAAATATGGATAAAAGCACAATGCTATCTGTGCTTTGCATCATCAACTCTGGAACATACTACAATATCTGTAGTAGTGTTTTTAACTGAATGTGTTATATTCTTGTTCTTTCTTTCATGAGGATTTCTTTCATTGCAAATCACTGAATTGAAGAACCATAGTCCAAAAGGCTTTATTTTGTGTCTCCACACGAAAGTCCAAATTATTAAACATTGATGGTCAAATATGTCACCAGCAGCTGCTATTTTCTTGAAATCACCCCTCATAAGATGTATTTGAATATTCTGCTGACCCTACGCTTGTGACCTCCAGTGCATATTAGACCATTCACTGTATAATAAACACATTAAAACAATGGCAAGCGTTTACTTGTTACACAACAACTGCACACAGCATTTTTTTATGTTTACCCAATTGCTTTACAGATCTAATGTGACAATATTTAAATCCCTGACATCTACTGATAAGACTTCATAACAACATAAGGTCACATCTACTGATAAGACTTCATAACAACATAAGGTCACATCTACTGATAAGACTTCATAACAACATAAGGTCACATCTACTGATAAGACTTCATAACAACATAAGGTCACATCTACTGATAAGACTTCATAACAACATAAGGTCACATCTACTGATAAGACTTCATAACAACATAAGGTCACATCTACTGATAAGACTTCATAACAACATAAGGTCACATCTACTGATAAGAATACATTTCAAGTCACATCCACTGATAATACTACATTAAAACATAAGGTCACATCCACTGATAAGACTAGAATGATAAGACTAGAATCAGAGGGTCATATACACATTGTTGCTAAGCTCTTTAACACCAGGATTGCTGATTTCAAGGTGTCTGAGAAGGTACAAGCTGGACAGCACTTTGGAGAGGTATCTTGCAATTAGTGAAATTGTAGGCTACAAAATGAAGACCATTTTTTATATACTTTTATGAATGCAAATGTCATACGTTATCTGAGGATTACCTCCAGGCCGTTGTGGTTTTAAGTTAACCACAAAGCATGATCTGATGAAAATCTTATTAGTCCAAATTACACAAGGCTGAATATTCTACTCTGAAGACGTGAATCTCAATTGTACATGTCGTTTCGGAGAGTCATGTTTGTAGCCGGCTGCAGTCTCTTTTATCTTAACTTTCATTCCATATACTGTAGTTCAATGTTTTGGTGATGTCAATGAACGTCAAGGATGTCGGGTGTAAGTTTATACTGTAGTTTATACTGTAGTAGTTACTGTAGTTTATACTGTAGTTTATACTGTAGTAGTTACTGTAGTTTATACTGTAGTAGTTACTGTAGTTTATACTGTAGTAGTTACTGTAGTTTATACTGTAGTAGTTACTGTAGTTTATACTGTAGTTTATACTGTAGTAGTTACTGTAGTTTATACTGTAGTTTATACTGTAGTAGTTACTGTAGTTTATACTGTAGTAGTTACTGTAGTAGTTACTGTAGTTTATACTGTAGTTTATACTGTAGTTTATACTGTAGTTTTATACTGTAGTTTATACTGTAGTAGTTACTGTAGTTTTATACTGCAGTTTATACTGTAGTAGTTACTGTAGTTTTATACTGTAGTTTATACTGTAGTAGTTACTGTAGTTTTATACTGTAGTAGTTACTGTAGTTTATACTGTAGTTTTATACTGTAGTTTATACTGTAGTTTTATACTGTAGTTTATACTGTAGTAGTTACTGTAGTTTATACTGTAGTTTATACTGTAGTAGTTACTGTAGTTTTATACTGTAGTTTATACTGTAGTTTATACTGTAGTTTTATACTGTAGTTTATACTGTAGTTTTATACTGTAGTTTATACTGTAGTAGTTACTGTAGTTTATACTGTAGTTTATACTGTAGTTTATACTGTAGTAGTTACTGTAGTTTTATACTGTAGTTTATACTGTAGTTTATACTGCAGTTGTACTGTAGTTCACACTGTAGTGCAGAGCATAATTAATGCAAACAAAAACGAAACTTAATGTAAACGTGTATAAGTAACAACGCAGACATAGAAAAGAGGAAGAGTCTCATACAAGAGAACATACAAGAGAACACGGAAGCAGACACCACCCTGAGCCGGTATGTCTTGTCGCGTACATTACACGTATCTGGTTCTCTGGGAGTCGCATGTTGATGACGTATGAGTAACATGTGTGCAGCGTGAGTGAATGATAAGATGGCTAGCCACATATCACAACAGCTAGAGGATTTATTAAACCCTTTACCGAAGTTCACAGATCCAGAAGATGATCCAGATGAAGGTGTAGTACCGCTGTTTGTATTTATGTGTTGGTACATTTAGCTTTCGATTTGAAGACTATATTTTCTTTTCATGATAACATCAAATGATTGCACATGTCTACTACCTGTATATGACTGAAGCTAGAGTTGGCTACCTAATGTACTGCAGGTTTATACTTTATGCGTCCTACACCTTTATATAGTCTATTCCGATGCACATAATGAGCAGTGTTAAGAGGTTAACAGTTATGTTACTTATCCAGTCACTAATGTATTAGTTATGGGTTTGTTCCAGTTAACTGAACTGGTTAGATGGGAGCTATTGGGAACTTAGTGCTAATATCTGATCAATGACCCTGATACGTCTGGTACAGATAACATATATTTACACATGTTGACAAATGTTTAGCCATCTAACCTTTTGCGAGACGGTGACTGTTCAGTTTGTGAGTCAGACTCCAGTCCAATAACCACGGTTCCTCTGGATGTTGGGAATAGTGTTGGGAATAGTGTTGGGAATAGTGTTGGGAATAGTGTTGGGAATAGTGATTCAAGATTCAAAGTTTTATTGCCATACATAGTGTCATAGTGTTGGGAATAGTGTTGGGAATAGAAATGGGAATAGTGTTGGGAATAATGTTCACATTCCAACATACAAATTCACACTTTTTCCTTTTGTAATTATTCAACTCCGCTCAAATAAGACCAGTCATCTGATTTATCGTCTTAATAATTTTGTCATGAATGAGCAGCCAGACACTTTGTATAGTGAGTAGATATGACTATACTCTTGTTCTTGATTATTCGGTCTCACTGTTTGATTTCTTTTCAGAGACGAACGCCAAGGTGGTTGACGCGTTTGATGAAGGCGATGATGAAGATGAGGTTGCCTTCAGTGGGCTAAGGAAGAATGCTATAACTCTACTGGAAGAGACCGACAAACGGTATCTGGGAAAGGCCACCTCGCGTAAAGACCTGCTGAAGGAGTCCCAAGGATCAGGTAAGTTGGGCCATTCTAATAGAGTTAACATAAGCCTATGTTTAGCATAATCAATGCAATTGAATTAAGAGGAGGAGAAATAATCAACCATTTAAGCAAGATGAAAAAGTGCTGGGTTAGGGTTGGTATCCATGGAGATGGCCTGACAAGGTGGGCTTTGTGAAATGATTGAGTGTTTTTCAAAACACATTTCACATAGCCATTGCTTTTATATAGGGTCACTGGTAGAATTCTGCCCTCTTGTGGCGCTACAAGGATTCCTTTACATTATGTGTTTGACTTCAAGACATTAACAAAATACATGTGCCTCAGATGACATCCGACTGGAGCTGGTGAATAAGAGACTAATTCTGTATTGGGTTGATCTAGGTTCCTACACACTTGTGATATGTGTGTAGAGGATTTATTAGAATATGCATGCATCACAGAATAGCTTTGTCCTGTATGTAGGCTGTTTATGTTTAGTCATCAACACAACTGTTTTTTGGTGGAAAATGGAGAAATAGCTGAGTTGTTAGCCTAGCTTATCCCTGTTTACTCACACATAATGCCTTGATTAAGGTAGAGATTTGCAAGTCAAACACAGAGCCATGTTGCTAATCAATTAAAACCTGGAAGACAACTGATTATAGCATTAACCTGTTGTGGCATGTTCGGCTTTATTCCGTAGCTGAGCGGAAGGACGTTTACTGTCTTATCTGACTGCACTAATTAAAAACGCTTAATTTATTTTTGATGCATGATTAGTAATGAACATTTGTGTTCTTCTTCGCCTATAAGCGTTTCGTAGGATACAACATCCAGGACTATTCAGATAACGATTTGATATGTAGAACAAATATGAATCTTTTTGTACTAAGTCATGTTGTCTCCATTGGGGCAGTTGGTATTTGCAACGCTGAAACGTTTTCTAACTGAACTGGGACTTGGTGTTCTCAACTAACTGCAACGTGGCTTTTCAGGGGAGGATGATGATGATGACGACGATGATGAGGAAGAAGGAGATGAAGAAGAGGAGGAAGAAGAAGAGGATAGTGATGAAGCCGAAGATATAGATGATGACGAACAAATTGGGAATGGCATTGCTAAAATGAAAACATTGGTGTCCCAGCTGAAGCAGACTGGAATCACACTTCCTTCTGAGACAGACTTCCATAAGCTAACTGAGGGGATGGAGGACCTTGGAGAGAGCGAAGATGAGACAAGTGATGAAGATGAAGATGGGGATGGAGATGGGGAAAGTGAGGAGGAAGACATGGAGGAAGATGACAGCGTGGGTGCAGTGTTAACATTCTCTAAAGACAAAGTAGATGAAGAGGTGGAGAAAGGCAAATCTGTGAAAAATCAGCTTGGTATGTATTTGCTATGTAGCCATAAGTTCTGCAATAAGAGGCTCTGTCAAGTATGACCCATATATATGATTTTTCCTCAATTGACAACCGTAATATTTAATTGTATCTCCACAGCTCTTTGGGACCAGCTTCTTGAGGGGCGAATTAAACTGCAGAAAGCTCTTCTGACAGCCAATAAGTTGCCACAACCACAGACATTCCCAGAGTTTAAAACCAGGGGTGGAGCAGAGTTTGCTGCAGGGTTGAAGAACAGTGAGTGCTTTGTTTCTGCTATATATTTTGTAAACACTGCATTTTACAGCTACGAACAATATTACTATATTTTATCTGTATTTGATAGGCGTAAAAAGGAAATTTCATTAAACGCATTACAAATATAACATTTTTAACCCTGTAAATGGCATCGTCATGTTTGTTATTTAGTAAATACAAAAGGTGGTATATCCAATTATAATTTTTGTAAAAGACATTATGTGCAATAGCTTAAATTTAAACATGAAGTTTTAATCGAATTGGTCAGGGTTTGTGTTTGAATCTGAAGTAGACGTGGCTGTTTAAAAGAGACTTTTTACAGAAAGGTTGTCATAACAACATAAAATATGTCAGCGCTTTTCTTATAAGACATTTTTTAATCCTTGTACATTCCACTGTGGAATCATGTGAAACGCTGGTTCTCTTTTCTCTCATTGTTGTTTAAACCTGACCGATTTGGCCTGATTCTTCTAATACTATTTTTTGCTCAAGGCTGGTTGGCAGTCCACCTCCCTGATGGAAATCACTCACACAATTTTATAATCAATGCCCACAATAATAGGATTCCTCTGGCCACGGGCAATTAATACAGTTTTTCCCTTTTTTTTCTCCGCGCTGATCTCAAAGCTACGAAACACTAGGTTTTCCTCATTTGCATATTTATTGCATTGGACTCAAATCTGGCGAGTGATTGATGTGGAGCCTGCCTCCTGAATTTTTAGCGGCCCGTTATTATGAAAAGGAGGGAGGGTGTTTCGGCGTGCCAGTGTACTTTTGATTAAACTTGAAGAGGACGGAATCATAAGTGTTCTACGCCTCCTTTCTTTTCGTACGCCCTGTGATTTAGAGGGCAAAGTCTCCAGATTCTGCTGCATGTTTTAATGGATGTTGACAAGATGTGGACTAACAAAAGCCAAGACGGATCTGCTCCAAAAGATTTTAATCAGTCATGCTTGGGAAGGAACTTGCTGTACATTTGTAGGAAAAAACTTTTTCAGGCAAATGTTCTATTGCTATGCGGCATAACTTATATTTTTCCAATTTTCTTCTAGCTAATATCAAGAAAATTACCAGTAAAGTTAAAAACTATGAATCAATTTTCATACATTTTTCCCATATTTGTCTCTTATCTACACCCTGTAACGTTTTGTGTTAAACACACTCCAACCTGACAGTGTGTTTTCTCTACGTTGTTCTCTAAGGTCACAAAGCTCTAAAGGCTCTCCAGAGGTCTCTGCTGGAGCTACAGGACGAACTGCTCCATCAAAACCCAGACACCAGGCCCATCTCTCTGGGTAAAACCTGGGGATCCCACAGGTCAGTCCACACTCCAGAACCACACACCACACCTGTAGCGCTCTTATATAGAGCAGGACACCAACATGATGCGTTTCATTGTCCTCTGTACAGATCTTTTTTTTACCCACACATGGAATGGAATGAGGCTTTTAGGATGCTGTTGAGTTTTGTTGTTTTGTATCTACCAGTGAAGAAGACGAGGAGATTGAAAGTGATGAGGAAGAGGAAACAAAGGAAGCAACGAAACCAGCTGTGGAGACCGGACCCCCTAAACGGAAGCTGGAGATGGCTGAATACCCAGACTTCATGGCCAAACGCTTCGCCGCCTTCCAGCCGTACCGTGATGCCACGCTGCAGAAATGGCACGACAAAACCCGGCTGACCATGGGAAAGAGTAGCAAGGTCAGCTGGCCGTTTGTAACGCTGACACACACACACACACATTCCTGGTCCAGTCTAGGTCATGGACACACAGGCATCATCCATATAGAGGTTTGATACTGTAATGTTTATCTTTATTGTTCCAGGTGAGTTTCTTGCCTCAGCGGTGATGCTGTACCTTAACTGTTGTATGTTTCTCCTGTCAGAGTTTTGCGGCTTTCGACAGAAACATCCTCACCCAGGTGGAACAGGTGCTGATGGACAAGGAGAGGCTGGTTAAACGCACCCAGACCAGGCGCTCAGAGTACAGAGTCCTGGGAAAGCCAGAGGCCACAGCCCCTGTACCTGAGAGCGCCACAGCAGAGGAACAGGTGAGAGAGCAGACTGGTTCTAGGTGACCATGCCAAGGCAGCTTCCTGGCCCCCATTTGACCAGAGAGGAATCTTTCCCACTCAAGTGGGACTTCCCCTCGTGCTACTGTCAACTGTACATAAAGATCACTAGTTGGTAGCATCTGTATTTGGATGAGGAGGTCACCATGACGCCCTGCCTCAGATTCCATCCAGCTTGTTGTATTAGAGAGCATTAAGCTCTTTTGACGTTAACTGAGTGAGATACATTTAGCTCGGTATCTTAATTGAATCTAGCCGGCGGCCGTGGAATCTGAACTATATTAACCTGAAATGTAGGCGATGTTGGGGTCCGAAATGATTCAAAGCAGGCAGAATCTGCAGGTGGGTTAATATGTTAGAGGAGGGCAGAGAGAGAGAGAGAGAAGTTATTTGAGCAGTTTTAGATTAGGGCCTGGTGAGGTTCAACCATCCCTCTCATTCAGAGGTGTCACTTTATCTGGGAGCAGACGCTTTATCTGGGCTGTTACATCTGGAGTTTATGGCTGCACCTCCTCCACCACGCCGTGACAGAGCTCTCTGTATCTCTTTCTTGTCCCACTCCTCCCCCTTGTCCCTCACTCTCTCCTTCTCTTTCTCTCCCAGGGGACGGAGCAGCTGCTGAAGTCCAATAGTCATCTGAAAGACCTGGACGAGGAGATCTTTGACGATGACGATTTCTATCACCAGGTAAATGACTGGGAATAAGGAATGTGTACCCATATAACAGAGTTGTTACTGTGTGTCCTGCCATTATATACCTAAAGGATCAGAGTTACTGTGTGTCCTGCCGTTATATACCTAAAGGATGTTACTGTGTGTCCTGCCGTTATATACCTAAAGGATGTTACTGTGTGTCCTGCCGTTATATACCTAAAGGATGTTACTGTGTGTCCTGCCATTATATACCTAAAGGATGTTACTGTGTGTCCTGCCGTTATATACCTAAAGGATGTTACTGTGTGTCCTGCCATCAAATACCTAAAGGATGTTACTGTGTGTCCTGCCGTTATATACCTAAAGGATGTTACTGTGTGTCCTGCCATTATATACCTAAAGGATGTTACTGTGTGTCCTGCCATTATATACCTAAAGGATCAGAGTTACTGTGTGTCCTGCCGTTATATACCTAAAGGATGTTACTGTGTGTCCTGCCGTTATATAACTAAAGGATGTTACTGTGTGTCCTGCCGTTATATACCTAAAGGATGTTACTGTGTGTCCTGCCGTTATATACCTAAAGGATGTTACTGTGTGTCCTGCCGTTATATACCTAAAGGATGTTACTGTGTGTCCTGCCGTTATATACCTAAAGGATGTTACTGTGTGTCCTGCCGTTATATACCTAAAGGATGTTACTGTGTGTCCTGCCATTATATACCTAAATGATGTTAATGTGTGTCCTGCCATTATATACCTAAAGGATCAGAGTTACTGTGTGTCCTGCCGTTATATACCTAAAGGATGTTACTGCTTGTCCTGCCGTTATATACCTAAAGGATGTTACTGTGTGTCCTGCCGTTATATACCTAAAGGATGTTACTGTGTGTCCTGCCGTTATATACCTAAAGGATGTTACTGTGTGTCCTGCCGTTATATACCTAAAGGATGTTACTGTGTGTCCTGCCGTTATATACCTAAAGGATGTTACTGTGTTGGATCTTAGGAGCGTTAGTTGGTCTGTTAGTGTGAAGCACCAGGTATGCCCTTGATATTCTAGTTTGTCCTTCAGGGGACATTCTGTCCTCCCCAGTGTCCCAGTCTGAAGGTTCCCAGTGGGACTTAGTTCTCCATGGTCCAGTAGAGATGCTGTATCCCATGCATTTTAATGTGGCTAACCTCTCACAGCGGGACATGGCTGGACTGATGTTTGCATTCGCCAAAAAAATGTAGTCAGCAACTCTGCATGCCATAAATCACTGGTGTGTGTGTATCACGGTGTGTGTGTATCAAGATGTGTGTGTGTGCCTGCCTGGTGTTTACGCCCACAGCAGCTCACCGGTGCACACATTCACAGCAGCTCACAGGTGCACACATTCACAGGTGCACACATTCACATGTGCACACATTCACAGTAGCTCACAGGTGCACACAATCACAGCAGCTCACAGGTGCACACAATTACAGCAGCTCACAGGTGCACACATTCACAGCAGCTCACAGGTGCACACATTCACAGGTGCACACATTCACATGTGCACACATTCACAGTAGCTCACAGGTGCACACAATCACAGCAGCTCACAGGTGCACACAATTACAGCAGCTCACAGGTGCACACATTCACAGCAGCTCACAGGTGCACACATTCACAGCAGCTCACAGGTGCACACATTCACAGCAGCTCACAGGTGCACACATTCACAGCAGCTCACAGGTGCACACATTCACAGCAGCTCACAGGTGCACACATTCACAGCAGCTCACAGGTGCACACATTCACAGCAGCTCACAGGTGCACACATTCACAGCAGCTCACAGGTGCACACATTCACAGCAGCTCACAGGTGCACACATTCACAGCAGCTCACAGGTGCACACATTCACAGCAGCTCACAGGTGCACACATTCACAGGTGCACACATTCACAGGTGCACACATTCACATGTGCACACATTCACAGTAGCTCACAGGTGCACACAATTACAGCAGCTCACAGGTGCACACATTTACAGCAGCTCACAGGTGCACACATTCACAGGTGCACACATTCACAGCAGCTCACAGGTGCACACATTCACAGGTGCACACATTCACAGGTGCACACATTCACAGGTGCACACATTCACAGCAGCTCACAGATGGGAGAGAGGAGAGGATAATTGGGGACATTAATGAAGATTCTCTTCTGTCTGATGGAAGGCTGCACGGTGTCCAATTAAAACCGAACGCTTCAGTCAGTCAAGACAAGTCATTACTGTCTCTAGGGGGGAACTCAAAGCAACAGGGAGAGTTTATTGAAACCACTGGCTGTATTGTGGGACTAACCTCTTTAGTACAACTCATTCAGATGTTCATACACACTCAATTTGAAATTGTCTCACCGGTTTTCCCTGTTTTTTTACTTGTCCATGGTTCGTCTCAGCTTCTGCGAGAGCTTATCGAGCGTAAGACTATTGCATCAGACCCCAACGACCAGGTGGCTATGGGCAGGTGAGTGTGTGTGTGTGTGTGTGTGTTTGGCAGCTAGCCGCTGTTCCATTGAACGTGAGTTGACTGCACTTTCCCGTTACCGTTCCAGACAATGGCTGGCCATCCAGAAACTCCGCAGTAAGATCAAGAAGAGAGTGGACACTAAGGCCAGCAAAGGCCGAAAAGTCAGGTGAGTGCAGGGAACTCAGGGTGTTGACGCTGAACAAATAACCCTTCACTGGAATATCTCTCCTTACATTCAAACAGTCATTCAGGGCTCCCGTGCGTTTTGTCTCGTCCATGTTGTGAGTCTCTTTTAGCATTCACCACACAACAAGATTTTGGTTTCTCCGGCCGGGGAAGCGCCAATGACAGCATTCGTTCCCCGTCGTTCGTTTCTGAAAATAGGCCCCAGTTTCTCCGATGCTGGTTTTACGGCGCTTTATCTGTTGTCCTTTCTGCTATTTCAATTATCTTTTGTAGAGAATGTTCCACATTGTTATTCACGTCGATTACGTTTCCATGTGCCCTGATTAAATGTTTGAGAACTCAAATTGATCATTTCTATTTATACATATACAACTGTTTGCCCGTGGAAACATTGCAATTACCGTGTTTTTTTCTTAATTTATTCCAAGTGGAAAGGTCATCCTTTTGGTGTGTGTGTGGGGTGGGCTGTTGTATTTCAGCCTGTTTATCTTTTATACACAGACACAGTACCAACTAATGGAGTCAAGCACTAACCCACAGCCACATTTAAACATACTCTACACTGATTTGTACTTGGACGAGGACATATGTATTGTTTAAAGTACTGAGGTTAAAGGGCAAGTTGTCAGAACTTATAGTACGTTTCCACATGGTCCCTGATTTAAAGTACTCTATTTTATATACCATCCTTCACACAATTAATATATCAACTTAAAACTATATTTTTTCCCCATTAAACATGTATGTCAGGTTGAATGTATTTGGTCATTTTGGTGTCCCTTTTATTGTAAATGAGGGTAAAGGTTTTCCTCTGACTGATAGCGTGATTGTGGATATTTCTGAATGAATGTCTCTCCTCTTATAGGTTCCACGTTCACAGTAAACTGGTCAATTTCATGGCTCCCATCGACCAGAGTTCCATGAATGATGAAGCCAGGTCAGTAGCTTTTATTGCAGGAGGAAGGCTATTACATTTACCACTGACATGCCAGTATTGACCTGTTCTTCAACTTCTCACCGTCCCCACTCTTCCTCCCCACTTTTCCTCCCCACTCTTCCTCGGTCTGCGGTCTGTTTGTCACAGTCTTCAGTGTACCGTTGGCCTGTTGTGGTCATATCTGAAACTCGTATATCTGAAACTCGTATATCTGAAATGTATCTCCCTATGATAACTGCCCCCTCAGAACTCCTGCTTTCATCTGCTGTGTACACACATGAACACTTCTATATGTACCAATCCCTAAACATAACATTAACTTTTAAAACACCATCATAAAACAAATCCCAGAGAGTACTGTTTTAAGTATGATTTTGTCCCTAAATGCAACGTTTTAGATTTTCTAAATAAATGTGTCTGCCTGGGCCAGATAAAGCCCACAGGCCACCAGTTGAACAGCCCCGGGCCAGATAAAGCCCACAGGCCACCAGTTGAACAGCCCGGGCCAGTTGAAGGCCACCAGTTGAACAGCCCCGGGCCAGATGAAGCCACGGGCCACCAGTTGAACAGCCCCGGTGCAGATTAAGCCCACGGGCCACCAGTTGAACAGCCACGGTGCAGATTAAGGCCACGGGCCACCAGTTGAACAGCCCCGGTGCAGATTAAGCCCACGGGCCACCAGTTGAACAGCCCTGGTGCTGATTGGACCAGCCCTGTGTTGTGATTACCATAACCGTTAGATGACAGGCATTTTAAACACGCCGCACAATGGCCTGACCTTCCCAGCCCTGCCGCCCCACCTCATTTGCATATCAGTGGCCGGTGGTAGTAATAGTGATGTATGGCCGCTGCATCAGGCTGGCTGCTGACCTTTAGCAGAGAGCCACACCGGGTGACCTTTGTGAATGAACCCCCCCCCCCCAGGCTCTAAACCTCCGCCAGGCCTCTCCGCTCTCCCCAGCGCGGTTTCCCGGCACGCCACTGGCTTTACGGGCCCTGGCTTTACGGGCTCTGCCTGCCACGCTTCACTGGCTCCATGAATGTTAATGTGGTGTGGGAGGAGGAGGTGGAGGAGAGGGGGGCCGACACGGACACGGCCAATACGAGTGCACACGCATGCCAGTATCATGCATACATTACATGCATATTGCACACACGTGCACATTTAAGTCGTCTGCTAGATATTTAGACATTCATCATGGTACATCTCAGCGTAGGCATGTGACATATGGGATATGCAGTGTGAGGAAGGCTTCAGATCCCCTGTTCCTCATCACATGTCTGCTCACTGTGAGACACACACACCTACACACACCTACACACACCTACACACACCTACACACACACACACACACACACAGGCACACACAAAGTAGAGGGACGGTGGGAAGAGAGATGGGGTGGGGGACATGGGGGAGGGAGGCTGATATGGGGGAGGTTTTCCTATTTGCATTTCTTTACAATACTATGTGTAACTTCTAGAATTCCTCATGCATTTCTCCTTCTTAAACATGTGTCTATTCTCTCGTCATCCCGGCCTCCTCTATTCCCTCGTCATCCCGGCCTCGTCTATTCCCTCGTCATCCCGGCCTCGTCTATTCCCTCGTCATCCCGGCCTCGTCTATTCCCTCGTCATCCCGGCCTCGTCTATTCCCTCGTCATCCCGGCCTCGTCTATTCCCTCGCCATCCCGGCCTCGTCTATTCCCTCGTCAACCTGGGCCTCCTCTATTCCCTCGTCATCCTGGGCCTCCTCTATTCCCTCGTCATCCTGGGCCTCCTCTATTCCCTCGTCATCCCGGCCTCCTCTATTCCCTCGTCATCCCGGCCTCCTCTATTCCCTCGTCATCCTGGGCCTCCTCTATTCCCTCGTCATCCTGGGCCTCCTCTATTCCCTCGTCATCCCGGCCTCCTCTATTCCCTCGTCATCCTGGGCCTCCTCTATTCCCTCGTCATCCTGGGCCTCCTCTATTCCCTCGTCATCCTGGGCCTCCTCTATTCCCTCGTCATCCTTGGCCTCCTCTATTCCCTCGTCATCCCGGCCTCCTCTATTCCCTCGTCATCCTGGGCCTCCTCTATTCCCTCGTCATCCTGGGCCTCCTCTATTCCCTCCTGTCATTCCCTCGTCATCCCGGCCTCCTCTATTCCCTCGTCATCCTGGGCCTCCTCTATTCCCTCGTCATCCTGGGCCTCCTCTATTCCCTCGTCATCCTGGGCCTCCTCTATTCCCTCGTCATCCCGGCCTCCTCTATTCCCTCGTCATCCCGGCCTCCTCTATTCCCTCGTCATCCTGGGCCTCCTCTATTCCCTCGTCATCCTGGGCCTCCTCTATTCCCTCGTCATCCTGGGCCTCCTCTATTCCCTCGTCATCCTGGGCCTCCTCTATTCCCTCGTCATCCTGGGCCTCCTCTATTCCCTCGTCATCCTGGGCCTCCTCCTCTATTCCCTCGTCATCCTGGGCCTCCTCCCTATTCCCCTCATCCTTGGCCTCCTCTATTCCCTCGTCATCCTGGGCCTCCTCTATTCCCTCGTCATCCTGGGCCTCCTCTATTCCCTCCTCGTCATCCCGGCCTCCTCTATTCCCTCGTCATCCTGGGCCTCCTCTATTCCCTCGTCATCCCGGCCTCCTCTATTCCCTCGTCATCCCGGCCTCCTCTATTCCCTCGTCATCCTGGGCCTCCTCTATTCCCTCGTCATCCCGGCCTCCTCTATTCCCTCGTCATCCTGGGCCTCCTCTATTCCCTCGTCATCCTTGGCCTCCTCTATTCCCGGTCATCTCCACGTTCCTCCGTATTCCCCAGCCGATGTTTACGGAGCTCATGCAGAATGATAATGCATGCCTTATGTGCTGATGATCACAGGGCGTTGTAATCCTTGACCCTGGTGGCGCATTTCAAATGGGGATTTGGGATTAAGTCCCTCTGTTGGCTGGCTGGCTTCTGGCCCCTGGAGAACCACACAATACCCTCTGTTTAACTGAACACATAAAACACACAGGCATTGGTTAGGCCACCTATAAGGTCCTCTGTCCCAGTAAAGCAGATCAACACTGACCAGCTGACTTCCAGAACTCTAATTAACTCAATTCAATTAACAGCCTGTTACAGGTGACATCACATGCTGCCATCTAGTGTCTGTTTCATATGCACACAGACTGTTGGTTGAATAATGACTTGTTGTCGAGCTCATGTGGGTACTCAAGGCCTTGGAAATGTGCTTTTGAGGAGGGTGTCTTTTTTCCGGGTGTGTTTTCGATGTTCCTTTGTCTTTATGATGTAGTTTTAGTTAGGATTTTCTACTAACCAACTGGGAGACAGGTGTATTTATCTAGAGGTGAAATAGTTTGCTAATTGTCACGGCCACAGACTGCCGGCCACTTGGGTTCAGGCTGTACTCCAACTTTTCCATCTCCTCTGAACTGTTGTATTATAGCTCCCTAATCACAGCCACTGGTATTGTGTCTCAAGTGACGTCAAATTGTTGAGATTTATTAATGTGGATTTATTCCAGCTCCTGATGCTTGATTGAGATCTCTCTTCCTCACCCCACCTCTTCCTCACCTCACCACAGATCTTCCTCACAACAAACACGGTGGACGTTCTTGTTCTTGGTTGGAATATTAAGTGATGTTTAAACCCTCCTCTCATCTCCACATTCTTTTCTTCATGTAGAACTGAGTTGTATCGGTCACTTTTCGGAAAGACCTCCTTTGCTGAAGTTTCAACTCGGGAGTGACATGCCATGAGCCTGCAGAAGTGATGGGAGAACCCAGCGGAACAGTTGGCAGAACCCAGCGGAACAGTTGACAGAACCCAGGGAATATACACGCGTACACCTGTTGTTGAGGATATATATATATTCTGCTGCTCTCTCATGGAACATGAAGACTACCAGTCTAAAGGTTGGTTCAGAATAGACTGGACCGGACGGCTTGGGTCTCTGATCCAGAAACTGTTTTTCCACTGATGTTAAAGATATGATTTTGTTGCGGAACCATTTTCTGTCCACCTGTTTCTATTAATTCCCTCTAGTCAGTTTTGGTTAATTTTTGTCGATTAAATGCGTTTTATAACAGGAGAATTTCTTTAATGACAAAATGACCACACCAACAAGCAGCCATGCCAACCGACATAAAGCAATTTCTCGTAACTTTCTCTGAACAACCCTGTACTGGGGTAGAGGCGGTTCTGATGCTGCAGTTTGTCAGTGATTAGCGCTGGAATTAGCCAGCCTAGCGTGCCTCCACAAATGAGCAGAGCCCTCTGGGAAACCGGAGAGACCAGGCAAGGCACATTTCCAATTATACCAGCAAATGAGTGATTTTCTTATTGGGCCGGCTATAATTGTGATGGGTATTGGGTACATGCAACTCAATTTGTCTTCCATATTTGTTGGTAGGACGGTAATGGAGTTGACAGAGCCAAGGGAAAGATATGAGGGGGGTTAGAGACATGAGACAAGGGGGAAGATATGAGATGAGTTGGGTCCTGGTTCTATTTGTTTTATAACTGTATAAATGATTGACGTATAAAACCTGAAAAAGGGATTCCGTTTTGATCATCTGAGTTGCACATGAGAACATTTATATTTTCAGATTAATCACAAGATGCCTTTTATTCACTAGTCTATTTCTGTATGCTTAGCCAGTTCTTGGTCCTGTCCAGTCCTGTTTACTTCTAGAGCTGGTTCTCCAGATGAGCCGTCCATAATTGGGCTTCATCCTTCTACATAAATAAATCATAGCGACAACAGGTGAATTCAGTTGACTTTATTCCATTTTAACAGCGGCCATTTAGGTTCACTAGCGTAAACACTTTAACCTTTATTCATACTTATGACCGATCACTATAGTACCAGTATCAGTACCAGTATCAGCACCAGTACCAGCACCAGTACCAGCACCAGCACCAGTATCAGTACCAGTACCAGTATCAGTACCAGTACCAGTACCAGTATCAGTACCAGCGACATGGGATCCAGTACTTACAGGATATGAACTGTGCATGAACTCATCCCATATTGCCAATCCTTGCCTCTTTCAGGTAAGCACAATTAAATGTTGGTTTACTTTGAATCATGTATCCTGTAAAACTTCTGACATTGCCATTAGGAGACTTGTCTTCCTGTTTCTTAATAAGCGTACCAAAGTCTACACAAAACTCTCATTTTCTCAGCAAATCATTGAAAGGAATCATATTGTTTCATGTGAAGAACGTCACAAATCAAAGTAACGCCCATATAGTAAACTCAAAATGAGATTTTAAAAGCACACCCGTAATACTGAATGTGTATATCGACCAGTAGTTCTCGACAAGATTGACATTTAATAAATTAGTCACCTAAAATGGTTTACATCTAAAAATAGAAAAAAGTGTTTTCGGTGGGAATGTTGGATACATTCTGTACATTAGCTTGGAAATACGATGAAAAGTAGCCATGGAATTGATAGCTGTTCCACTTATACCACAGTTGCCAAAAAACAATATTAAATTACATGTATAGTAATTAGCAAGATAAATAACATTTGCGGGCAGAATTGCAACAAAACACTTTGAACAAAAGACAAAACTAAAACAGTGACTGGGACGGTCGCAATTAAAGTAAACTACTTGTAAACTAAACTAATGAGCAGATTTAATGGGGAAATTGATAGAAATACATATCAAAATGTAACTGGAAACATTTTTTTTTTACCAGAAAATGTTTGCCATTATCATTTTGTCAGCAACTGTAATATAAGTGTGAGAAACACCTCCATTCTATACGAGGGATACATTTAGCTAGGACTTCCTTTTAACAGTGAAGTTATATTTTTAAGCAATGTCACGTCAACGTTGACCGATTTAAATAACTGACTGAAATATACTGCATGGTAAAAAAGCCACAGTGTGTTTCAATCATCTCTGTCTCAGCCATATTCACGTATAAACACGTTGCTCGTGCTAGTAGCTGTAGGTTTTCCACACCACACAGCCACAGATAGAAACAACCATGCAGATTTGATTGAATTGGGCCCCTTAATTCTCTGTCATTTTGGCACCAATTAGCATGGACAGTGTTTTCTTCAGTGTCAGTCTGTTAGTGTAATACAGAGCAGGATGTGCTCAACTAAAACCTAATGAAGGAATGGAAGAGTAATGTGCATTAAGAGCAGAGCGACAGCTGCCATTCTATGTATGCTAGCCTGTACGCTAGCCTCTATGCTATGTTAGGCTCTATGCTATGTTAGCCTCTATGCTAGGTTAGCCTCTATGCTAGGTTATCCTCTATGCTAGGTTAGCCTCTATGCTAGGTTAGCCTCTATGCTAGGTTAGCCTCTATGCTAGGTTAGCCTCTATGCTAGCCATTCCTTAGCCTAAAGTCAGTGTGCTGTAGGAGCCTCTTCCTGCTGGGCTCTTGTGCCAGCCCCCCCCCTGCCCTTGTGAACCCTCCCAGCAATGCTTCCAATTCATTGTCAAGATTTGACAAAAAAACCAACAACTCCAAAAGCCAAAGCCATGTTTTCCTGTCGACTGGGACAGAGACTCTTTATGATGTATTGATGATGAAGAACTACTTACACTTTAGCCGGAGGTGTCGTCCCTAAACTCGCCCTCATATGAGTTATACAAGTATATTGGTTCCGTTTTTTGAATAATTATTTGCACGTACATATATACAGTCACAATAAACACACGTTCTGTCAGATGTATGCATACGTGATACCAGGACGTCTGTCTCATATGAGTCACAGCTCACAGCCGTCCCTCCAGAATCACTGTCATTCATTTGATCAGTAACACCTCCTGTGACAGCCATCTTGGCTCCTCCAGCCCCAGTTTTTCAGCACCGGTCCTCCGCTATGGAGCAGCCGGAGCGGCATCCATGGTGGACAGGATACGGACCACTTCAGCCCGCTGGGTCGAGGAGATGTGCTGGGTCATGTGTACTATGGAATCCATAGCAACCTCAGGGTTGGCTTGGACCAGGCTGAGAGGACAGAGATGCACACAGATCATGTGACTATAAGTGACAACAGGAAATAGAGGCGCACACAAATCACGTGACTATAAGTGACAACAGGAAATAGAGGCGCACACAGATCATGTGACTATAAGTGACAACAGGAAATAGAGGCGCACACAGATCATGTTAATGACAACAGGAAATCTCCCATGGTGTAAACAGAGACGGTTCTATAATACGGGTTCTGTTATAAGGGTTCTGTGTTTACCTGCGTATCTGCTTGAGGATGTGGTCTCTGCGGATGTACTTGATGTTCTCATCCACCACAGATCTTGCTCCTTCCTCATCCCTCAGCTGCTTCTCCAGCCACTCCACCACTTCCTCGTTACTGTCCCAAAGATATGCCTGAACACACGCAGACAAACAAACCAACATTAACTCAACACTCACAAGTTATAACATGACATGTTTGCGAGGTCCAGAAAGTGAATAAACGCAGAAACCTGCCCGACCAATCGAATTAAAAACCCAATCGAATTAAAACAAAAGCCCTAAAACAAGCAGATGTTTCAGACATGAAAGCGTTGTGAGACACAGAGCTTGGTCCCAATGCCTTTATGACTGGACCTAATAGAGAAACACATATTCATGAGTGCAGCCAGCCTCTGATTCCAAACAAAGGCAGACGGGGGCTTAAGCAGATTGGGGGGGTAATGGCCTCACGCCGTTTTAAGAGTGCTCCTGCCTGTAGTCCGCAAGAACATTTAATGCCCTTATTAATCATTTTTAATCCGTTTGCTTTTAATTAAGAAACAGCGTGTCGCTGCTCTATCAGCACGTGCCAGGGCTCAGATTAATTGTATCTTAAGATAGCCACCCCTGATTGGAGTAATGTATTAGCTAACAGGACGGCCGCTTATAAAGATATACTCTCAGTCTACCTCAGATGCCGAGGCTTTTTCTAGTCACCCCTGAAGGCAGCAGTCTGGACTGAGCGACATCTCCTCCATCACTTCTAGTTATTTCTACCATATCTGAGACAGCAGATCCGGCTTTCAAATTCTAACTAGAAATTGAAATGGGAAAGTTTTTATTTTATTATTTTTCTTTAAACAGGAGTTAAACCAGACTGGTAACTATGAGACGTATCATTAGCATCCTGTAGAGTAACTGAGTATCCATTAGATCCTCGGACTACAGAACCGGGGACTGAGACAGTCTACCAGAACCGCAATTTACATATGATAAAAAAAAACACTTTACATTCAGGAAATAAAGATAAATGGCATGTACAAAACCAGTCATTGTTTGCATAGCGTCACCATAGAATATTTTTTCTGGTAACAACCAATGACCTGAATACACCAATCTGCGATATAACCCAGTTTTCACAGCGAAGTTTTCTATGTCTTCTATGTTTGAGCAAGCAAGCACGTTTATTTATATAGCACAATTCATACATAGAAGCCATTACGATATACTACGATGGGGCAAATGTCCATGGATATAGTACAAACTAAAGGAACTAACTGACCTAAACAGTCCCCTGGTGATCCCATAGCCCAAATTTCCATGGTTATAGTACAAACTAAAGGGACTAACTGACCTAAACAGTCCCCTGGTGATCCCATAGCCCAAATTTCCATGGTTATAGTACAAACTAAAGGGACTAACTGACCTAAACAGTCCCCTGGTGATCCCATAGCCCAAATGTCCATGGATATAGTACAAACTAAAGGGACTAACTGACCTTAACAGTCCCCTCTGCCTCTACAAACCAGCGTCTCAGCATGGCCTGGATCTGTCCATCAGTCAGATTGCTGTTGGCCCCCTGGATCTTCTTCTTGGCTGTGTCCTCCAGCAGCAAACGTCGAAGACGCCAGTAGAAGAACTGACGTGATGTTCGCCACTCCAAAATGTCCTGGAAAATGTCACAGAGAGAATGTACCTCACTGAAATACTAGCTAGTTGTAATTTAACGTTGAATAAGCAGCAAAAACAAATTAGTCTATGTAACTATGTCTGAGTTGTCATCTCGTAATGAAACATCCCATTATGTGTGTGTGTGTGTGTGTGTGTGTGTGTGAGATAAGGAGCTTGGAGCTGTTCTGTTCTGGCTGAGGGTGATGGCCCAGGTCATCAGTAGGAAATTATAGAGACAAGTCTGCTAAACCCTCTATTCCCTAGGCAGTCTGCTAAACCATCTATTCCCTAGGCAGTCTGCTAAACCCTCTATTCCCTAGGCAGTCTGCTAAACCCTCTATTCCCTAGGCAGTCTGCTAAACCCTCTATTCCCTAGGCAGTCTGCTAAACCCTCTATTCCCTAGGCAGTCTGCTAAACCCTCTATTCCCTAGGCAGTCTGCTAAACCCTCTATTCCCTAGGCAGTCTGCTAAACCCTCTATTCCCTAGGCAGTCTGCTAAACCCTCTATTCCCTAGGCAGTCTGCTAAACCCTCTATTCCCTAGGCAGTCTGCTAAACCCTCTATTCCCTAGGCAGTCTGCTAAACCCTCTATTCCCTAGGCAGTCTGCTAAACCCTCTATTCCCTAGGCAGTCTGCTAAACCCAGTCTGCTAAACCCTATTCCCTAGGCAGTCTGCTAAACCCTCTATTCCCTAGGCAGTCTGCTAAACCCTCTATTCCCTAGGCAGTCTGCTAAACCCTCTATTCCCTAGGCAGTCTGCTAAACCCTCTATTCCCTAGGCAGTCTGCTAAACCCTCTATTCCCTAGGCAGTCTGCTAAACCCTCTATTCCCTAGGCAGTCTGCTAAACCCTCTATTCCCTAGGCAGTCTGCTAAACCCTCTATTCCCTAGGCAGTCTGCTAAACCCTCCATTCCATAGGTTTAGTAGACTGTATTCCCTGATTCCCCGGTATTCCCTGGACATCTGATTCCCCGGTATTCCCTGGACATCTGATTCCCCGGTATTCCCTGGACATCTGATTCCCCGGTAATCCCTGGACATCTGATTCCCCGGTATTCCCTGGACATCTGATTCTCCGGTATTCCCTGGACAACTCACTGTGATGACACCTTTTTCCTGCATACGTCCCGGGGTGTCGTGGAGATCTGCAAACTGCACAGCCACCTGGTGGTAGATGGGTAACAGGAACTCCTCCCGCTCCTTCAGTTTGGATTCCAGCTCTTTTCTCTCTGGCTGGCTCAGCTCCGGAGTACCTAAGAGACAGCAGAGAAGTGAGGAATGTTTGATGATGCTTGGATGAAAGACAGCTGCATACGGAGAACACGAGTTGTGTGTGAGTAACTCTTCCTTCATTAAAACAAGTGAATATGTTAAGTAGGTGATCTCTTAATGAGAGTTAGCTTGGTTCTATGAGAACAAGTCAAGAGCCTCCTCAGCCTGGGTTCTGTATGAGGGTACAGTGTAGACCAGACTCAGCTCTTGGTATTACTGTCTGTTGTGGTTTAATGTTCTCCAGAACCCCTGGCTTCATATTGATTTCTGTCAGAGCCAATCGGTCAGCTTCTCCAGAGTCCGGTTCTACGGAGCTCCTCTGGGCCCAGAGGAAAATCAATAGGGCCTGGTTGGGGGAGCAGTGTGGGGAGGAGAGGACCGGTGTGGGGAGGTGCAGGGGAGCATAGGGGGGAGGGGAGGGGTCTGAGCGTGGGGAGGGGCGGGGCAGCAGGACTTGCTGATTGATCTGGGCCGGTCCTGATTGACACATCTCCCAGGGCAACAGAGCAGGGATGATAACATCAACCTCAGATAAAGAACAGAGTGACAGGGAATTACAGTACACACACACACACACACACACACACACGTACACTCGCATGTACACACACACACACACACGCACACACACGTACACTCGCATGTACACACACACACACGTACACTCGCATGTACACACACACACACACACACACACGTACACTCACATGTACACACACACACACACACTCACATGTACACACACACACGTACACTCACATGTACACACACACACACGTACACTCACATGTACACACACACACGTACACGCACACACGTACACTCACATGTACACACACACACACGTACACTCGCATGTACACACACAGACGTACACTCGCATGTACACACACACACACGCGCACACTCACGTACACGTACGCACGCACGCGCACACTCACGTACTCATTCACACACACACGCGTAGACACACACACACACGTACACACACACACACACACGCGTAGACACACACACGTAGACACACACGGGTAGACAAACACACGCGTAGACACACACACGCGTAGACACACACACGTAGACAAACACACGTAGACACACACACACGTAGTCACACACACACACACACACACACGTAGTCACACACACACACGTAGTCACACACACACACGTAGTCACACACACACACACGTAGTCACACACACACACGTAGTCACACACACACACACACACACACGTAGTCACCCACAGACAGAAAAACAAAAAAAGACAGAGAGCACAAAGGAAGAATAGCAAGGATATAGTGTGTGTGTGTGTGTGTATGAGAGACAGGGTATATAGTGTGTGTGTGTGTGTGTATGAGAGACAGGGTATATAGTGTGTGTGTGTGTGTGTATGAGAGACAGGGTATATAGTGTGTGTGTGTGTGTGTATGAGAGACAGGGTATATAGTGTGTGTGTGTGTGTGTATGAGAGACAGGGTATATAGTGTGTGTGTGTGTGTGTATGAGAGACAGGGTATATAGTGTGTGTGTGTGTGTGTATGAGAGACAGGGTATATAGTGTGTGTGTGTGTGTGTGTGTATGAGAGACAGGGTATATAGTGTGTGTGAAGGTGTTCAGTGTGTGTTAGGGAGCGTGAGACAGTAGTGTGTGTGTCTGTGTGTATGAGAGACAGGGTATACAGTGTGTGTGAAGGTGTTCAGTGTGTGTTAGGGAGCGTGAGACAGTAGTGTGTGTGTCTGTGTGTATGAGAGACAGGGTATACAGTGTGTGTGAAGGTGTTCAGTGTGTGTTAGGGAGCGTGAGACAGTAGTGTGTGTGTCTGTGTGTATGAGAGACAGGGTATACAGTGTGTGTGAAGGTGTTCAGTGTGTGTTAGGGAGCGTGAGACAGTAGTGTGTGTGTGTGAGAATAGTAAAGTTTGTGAGAGTGTGTCACAGGATTCAAAATTCACCCAATTTCTGTGTGATTAACCAAATAAATGGAATATTCTATTCACCCAGTCTCTCTGACAAGCCCATATAGACAGGATCCACTCTCCTCATGGTCTTCACCAGGTCCTTCTTCCTAAACTTGATCTCTACGGTTCCTTCTGGCTCCAGGACTCCACCACTGTAGAACAGAGACCAGCGTAAACACGAGACTCAGAGAGACTCAGCGAGACTCAAGGAATAGAGGAGTGCTTCCCTAAACGGTTGTGGTTGATTGAAACTCACCGGCTGTCTTTGTCTGCATACATCTCCATGTGTCTGGGGTTGATGGTCGGGTCGATGACCACCCAGGAACCCCCTCTGAGTTCAGCCTGGGGGGGGATGTAGACCAGGACTGGTTGCTGGTACTCCCTCAGTCCATCCACGATGTAAGCGCCAAACTTCAGCACCTGGTCGTACATATCTGAGAGACACCGAACCAGTAATGAACCAGTAATGGAATCACAGCAGAAGAACTAATAGCACACAAACTCTGGCACTGTGGTACCTTTCATTCCTCCAGAGAAACCCCTCCAGTTGGCAAACACCATCAGAGGCAGACCTTCACGGTTCAGATCTTTGATGGCCTGGGCCGTCTTAAACGCAGAGTCGGGGAACCAGACTTGGCCTGCCTGCTGAATGATCTGAGAGCAGGACACAACCGAGAGTTACTACTGACCGTCTGTGTCCCTGTGTTGGTCTCTGTGTTTGGTACACATGGACAGGGACACGAGCTGGAGTGTTTGGTACACATGGACAGGGACACGAGCTGGAGTGTTTGGTACACATGGACAGGGACACGAGCTGGAGTGATTCAGGAGGGCGTTACCTTGGCTTCAGAATCCAGGTTGGCTGGATCGGCTGGGATGGACAGCTCCACGGACCTGGTTTCCACAGCAACCACCCCGGTGGGTATACCACCCAGTCTGCATAAGAGCACAAAGTCAAGTCAAGTCAAATGTATAGCACATTTCATATGATTTACATACTCAATGTGCTTTACATCAGGACACATCAGGACACACCCCCAAGGACAGACAGGTCATGGGTCATACAGGTCAATATATGGGACTGACAGGGGCAAGACAGATTGCTCAATGTCAGGATAGAGACGATATTCTAGTGGCCACAAACGATGTCCAGATACACTGTGAGGTTGAAATAATGCTCAATCAGTATCAAGGGACCTAACTATTTTCATTGTGACCGAGATCTACATTGACCTGGCTCTGACCACAACCACACTAATGAACAGTAGAGTTTCTGACCACAACCACACTTTTGAACAGTAGAGTTTCTGACCACAACCACAATAATGAACAGTAGAGTTTCTGACCACAACCACACTAATGAACAGTAGAGTTTCTGACCACAACCACACTTTTGAACAGTAGAGTTTCTGACCACAACCACAATAATGAACAGTAGAGTTTCTGACCACAACCACACTAATGAACAGTAGAGTTTCTGACCACAACCACACTTTTGAACAGTAGAGTTTCTGACCACAACCACAATAATGAACAGTAGAGTTTCTGAACCACAACCACACAGTAGAGTTTCTGACCACAACCACACTTATGAACAGTGAACAGAACAGAGTTTCAGTAGAGTTTCTGACCACAACCACACTTATGAACAGTTATGAACAGTAGAGTTTCTGACCACAACCACACTTATGAACAGTAGAGTTTCTGACCACAACCACACTTATGAACAGTAGAGTTTCTGACCACAACCACACTTATGAACAGTAGAGTTTCTGACCACAACCACACTTATGAACAGTAGAGTTTCTGACCACAACCACACTTATGAACAGTAGAGTTTCTGACCACAACCACACTTATGAACAGTAGAGTTTCTGACCACAACCACACTTATGAACAGTAGAGTTTCTGAACAACCACACTTATGAACAGTAGAGTTTCAGTAGACCTGACAACCACACTTATGAACAGTAGAGTTTCTGACCATGAACAGAACAGTAGAGTTTCTGACCACAACCACACTTATGAACAGTAGAGTTTCTGACCACAACCACACTTATGAACAGTAGAGTTTCTGACCACAACCACACTTATGAACAGTAGAGTTTCTGACCTGGCTCTGCCCACAACCACACTTTGAGCCCATGGCTGCATGATCTCTGAAAATGAGCCGTGGTCAAAAAATCCACTCTGCCACGGGCCTTTTGGAGCTGTCGAGAGAGAGGGAGAGGGGAGAGGGGGAAGGTGGAGAGAGGGGGAGGATGTTATAATAATGTCTTGTTACAAAGTCAACATTTTTAAATGACAAATACAACTTTGCCGGGGGAAAACAAAGATTCTGTCTGTACTCTTGTGCCACATCCATGCAGACAAATGCTGTACTCTTTTAAATATATTAAGTGAAATCTCTAATCTTGTCCGAGCTCATGACAGATGAGGCTGTAATGTGCTTTTGGCAGAGTCAGGGAGACAGGGCTGGTCTAAGAGGTGACCATTCAATTAAACCTCCCCACTCATCACAACTAAAGACATGAACTCGTCTTCCCCAATCTCTCGCTCAGCCCAAAGTTGTAATTACACTGATATGGAATCTGCCCAGGCCTGACCCTGTGTGTAAAACATGATACATCCATTTCACTGCTATCTCCATCTCTACATCCACCCAGCTAGCGTGTCACCCAGGGTTACCAGGGGAATATTATCCCCTACAGCCAGCCAATAACCCAAGAGATGAGAATTAGTTTAACCTCTGACCTAGTGGAGACATTCACAATGAAAAGGACAGGACTACCTTTAAATGACACTCAGATTACTTCTAAGTGTGAAGAGTTGCTGTTTCAGCACTAGTGTGTCTGGAAGAGAGAATGACCAAGTGACCAGAATGACCAAGTGACCATAATGACCAAGTGACCAGAATGTACTCACACTGGCTGGGTCGTCCTGCCAACATCCATCGGGGGTCATAGGGGGTCTTGGTGGGCGTGAACTCCACAGGTCGATCAATAGGATCCTTAGCATTTAGGATGGGGACTGGACTACATCGGTCCTGAGGAGGTGGAGAGGAGGTGGGGAGGAGGTAGAGAGGAAACAGTGAGTGAACAGCGGTGAAGGTACATTCAAATGAGCCTAAATGGAACCACAGAAGGTGAACAGCTAGTCCCTACCTTAGGCATGTAGGACAGCCAGTGTCACAGCTAGTCCCTACCTTAGGCATGTAGGACAGCCAGTGTAACAGCTAGTCCCTACCTTAGGCATGTAGGACAGCCAGTGTAACAGCTAGTCCCTACCTTAGGCATGTAGGACAGCCAGTGTAACAGCTAGTCCCTACCTTAGGCATGTAGGACAGCCAGTATAACAGCTAGTCCCTACCTTAGGCATGTAGGACAGCCAGTGTAACAGCTAGTCCCTACCTTAGGCATGTAGGACAGCCAGTGTAACAGCTAGTCCCTACCTTAGGCATGTAGGACAGCCAGTGTAACAGCTAGTCCCTACCTTAGGCATGTAGGACAGCCAGTGTAACAGCTAGTCCCTACCTTAGGCATGTAGGACAGCCAGTATAACAGCTAGTCCCTACCTTAGGCATGTAGGACAGCCAGTGTAACAGCTAGTCCCTACCTTAGGCATGTAGGACAGCCAGTGTAACAGCTAGTCCCTACCTTAGGCATGTAGGACAGCCAGTGTAACAGCTAGTCCCTACCTTAGGCATGTAGGACAGCCAGTGTAACAGCTTGTCCCTACCTTAGGCATGTAGGACAGCCAGTGTAACAGCATGTGGACCCCTTCAAAGTCATCACACACGGTACTGTGGGTGACCCCATTGTTGTGCATGATCTGGACTCCACCCAGCTGGTTGTTGGAGGTGTACACCTCTCTGCCCAGAACCTAAGGAAGACAGACACATTGGGTTTACTCTACTGTAATGGTATTAACTCAACCCGAATGACGCGTCTCCTCTATGAACCGATTCACCAGAGGCGTCTCCTCTATGAACCGATTCACCAGAGGCATCGACATCAGCTGTGATGAAGAGCTGGCCACACTGCCCACCGAACGGGTACACACACACACACACACACACACACACACACACACACACACAGCATGTGTATGTGCCAACCCAAACCGGTGTGTATATCGGTTTATTGTGCGTCCGGTGAGTGAGAAACTAATGATGGATGGCAGAAGGCCGCTGAACTCATTTTGGCGTCCAAACTGCTCCTGTGACGCGCTGGAGCTATTAACCAGCCCTATCCAAACAAACAGACACACAGAGACACACACAACCACACAGAGAGATGTACACACAACCACACAGAGAGATGTACACACAACCACACAGAGAGATGTACACACAACCACACACAGAGATGTACACACAACCACACACAGAGATGTACACACAACCACACACAGAGATGTACACACAACCACACAGAGATGTACACACAACCACACAGAGAGATGTACACACAACCACACACAGAGATGTACACACAACCACACACAGAGATGTACACACAACCACACACAGAGATGTACACACAACCACACACAGAGATGTACACACAACCACACAGATGTACACACAACCACACACACACACAACCAAACACAACCACACACAGACCCACACACACACAACCACAACACACACACAACCAAACACAACCACACACAGACACGCACACACACAGCCACACACACACAACCACACACACACAGCCACACACACACAACCACACAGAGACGGTTGGCCGCACAGGGAACACAGACGGCTAAAACAGAGAGACGCTCATTTCTCACTCTCTGCTCTCACCTCTTTGGCCATCATTTACTTTCTTTATTACCATTAATGGTTATGTCCCTGGCTACAAATCCTGGGTGCTCTCCTAAAGCTGTCAGACCCGCCATCGGCCCCAGGAACCACAGCAGTAACCTTGACAGGCAGACGCACTGCCTCTGTGCCACCGGGCTGGGCCATGGTTTATTAAGAGTCCACAGCAGGAGGAAGAGAGGGAGGGAGGGGGAGAGGGGGAGAGAGGGAGGGAGGGGGGAGAGAGGGAGGGAGGGGGAGAGAGGGAGGGAGGGGGAGAGGAGAGAAAGAGGGTGAGAGGGGGGAGGAGGAAGGAGAGAGAATGAGGGGAGGAGAGAAAGAGGGAGGGACGAGAGAAGGGAGGGAGGAGGGGTGAGATGAAGGAGAAGGCAGGAAGGAGAGAGGAGGGAGAAGACAGTGAAGAACGAGAGAAAGACAAAGCAGGGGATTGTGGGTAGGCACAGGCTCTACTAGTGGCCCACTGGGATATTTGCCAGTTGTTACCATCTAGTCACCATAAAAATCAGTGAATAATATCAGTGTCTCCACATGACAGACTGTTTGCTTGTCCTGGAGTCTACGGGGATATATATTCTCCCCTGCAATGTCATTACTGATAAATTGATGGACTATCGTTATAGACGGACACACTCATTCGACACACAACCATGTAATGTTATAGGAAGGTAAAAATAGGAAAAGCGTTTTCAATTATTAAATTCACTAGATCATGTTATTAAAAGGACTTCACAATTTTCCGCATTCACTGTAACTCTCCTGCTGTTTCTCACCAACACGCACACACACACACACACACACGACAACACACACGCGACTACACACACACACAAACGACAACACACACGCGACACACACACACTCATGAACGCTCACAGCCAAACCTGCAAATAGAAATGTGGATGTTTTTGTGTTTTGTCACGCAGCGATTTGTCATTTCATTTGGAATGGAGTCATGTTAATGTAGAGACAGGGGGAGGGAGGGAGTAGGGGGGAGACAGGGGAGAGAGACAGAGCTGGTGGCACACAGAGAGAAAACAATCAGCCTCAAAAACTTTCTATTCTGATTGGAGACAAATGATCTGGGTGTCCTTCTCTCCAGCGGGAGCCCGGGGCCCCACACTGCCTTCTCTATGCAAATAACAACTTCACGCTTTCTTTGTATTATTCCACCAGGAGCTGCTGCGACATGACCGGGAGGCAGTAGGAGGAGGCAGAAGGAGGTGGGGGGCTATGGGGAGGATGGAGCGAACGGAAGGGGTTTTCAAAAAACAAGGAAGAAAAAAGGCCTGATCACTGAGATGGAAACATTTACATCAGAAAGAAAAAAAACAACATAATCAGTTTTTGCGTTAGACTGAGGTGTGACACCTTTCTGCGCCCTGGTTAAGAGGCAGTGGTCGGGTCTTTCTGCGCCCTGGTTAAGAGGCAGTGGTCGGGTCTTTCTGTGCCCTGGTTAAGAGGCAGTGGTCGGGTCTTTCTGTGCCCTGGTTAACAGGAAGTGGTCGGGTCTTTCTGTGCCCTGGTTAAGAGGCAGTGGTCGGGTCTTTCTGTGCCCTGGTTAAGAGGCAGTGGTCGGGTCTTTCTGTGCCCTGGTTAAGAGGCAGTGGTCGGGTCTTTCTGTGCCCTGGTTAACAGGAAGTGGTCTACTGTTCCTAAGGGATATATGACTCAAAGGCTGACCAAGTCTATGGCCCTTTACTGAAAACAGAATATGCACACACTTACTGAAGTTAAGTGCAAAATAAATGGCATGACCAACTAAAATAAAGTTATTTTAATTCCGTATTAAAATGCAGATGCGTTAATTACAATCTATTGGGGTCACAGATGACGGCGCTCAGAGCCAAAGCACACATTAATGTCGCTTATTCTCTTAAAAGAACACAGGGCAATTAAAATGGCCGTCAGTGAATCTGTATAATTGAATGTGTGTAGTTTTCTTGTTAATGATGCGTGGCAAAGGGTTCCATGGATCTAATGCAGGGGGGCCCGAGACGGGGGGGAGGGGGAGCGACAGCCCTCACCTTGTTGAGAGCCCCAGCACCCGTCAGGATGATGTGAGAGTTCTCCACCTGAATGGTTCTCTGTCCAAGCCGGACCAGGTACGCTCCGATCCCTATTGCCCGACACGTCACCTGAAGAAGAGGCAAACTCAGCCGGGTTAGACACCCCTAACCCATACGTGTACCAACCCTTGACCCCTGACCCATACGTGCCGAGGTATGTGCAGTGTGTGACAGCCTACCAAGTTCATAGTGATGACCTGGTCGTATGCCAGAGATGACTCTCCAGCAATCATACCAGATCCCTTCAGGTTCTCCACACCCAGACCCTCCTCCTTCCCGATGATGTCAGTGATCTTGTACCTGAATAAAAAACGCTCAGTCAGACACCTCACCCCCGGACCTCAACACCGGGCCTCACCAGTGAAGTGGATGTATTATTTATACTGAACACGGCAGTGATCCATGATACCCGAAGTCGTCTGAACCGGTATATATTTTTTTTTTTACACACATATGGGGGAGGGGTTTATGCAAGTAACCTTCAATAACGATGAAACATGGTTTTATTTACATCCCCGTTACAGCTGGAACCCCCCAAAACAATGTGGAAAACACTGAGCTGTAAATCAGACTGGAGGAGAGGAAATATTAGAAACAAGGATTCGGGGTGAAAAGACGATCCTCCTCCATTACTGCCTGATCTTTCTTGACCTGGTTCAAACCGGACTCTTTTCAGATAAAAAATCTTATGACAAATCAGTCGAAAAACACTCAATAAAGAAAGTAAAAGGTCTCTGAATACATATATGCCTTCATTGATGTCACACTTCTATTTTACGTTAGACGGTTTGCCATGCGCTGGAGTGGGATGACAGCAGATAACAGAACCAGGCTGACCCACCTGGACTCCCCCTCGTCTTCGATGTGTTCACAGTAGACAGAGTTCAGGGCTGACACCTTCTTGTAGTCCTGAGGTGTCAGGTAGAGATACTTAAAGCCCTGGAGAGACAAAGACTGAGATGAGGACTACCTCAAAATACCTCACATCCTAACAGGTGCGTAAATACCGAACGGACCACCTTCCCATAATGCTGTTCTGCCTGCTGACCTTATATGGGTCAGCTGTATCCTGCCAGGCCACGTGGAACATGTGCCTGATCTCCTCTGCCAGGCCGATGCGGGCGCCGCTGTTTGCAGAGATGTAGATTCGAGGAATGCTGCTCTCCCGGGCCATCTCAGACGCCTGGAGAAACAGCAGGTCCTCCTGGGGTCCAAAGGAACCGATCTTATGGGTGATGTCATTACTGATCAGAATGATTTCACGTCCCGCCGGGTACTCTGGCGTCCGGAGAGTCATCCGCCACGCCACCATGCCAATCTAACAGGTGGCACACAGACACATGTGTTATGTGCGCACACTTGACATCAAGACGACAGCAAACAGCTACGGGACCATCCTGCAGAAGCAACACAGAGACACCTGCAGTATAAAAATGGAAGTGCAGATTTCTCCTCACCTCGTTCCCTCCTGGTAGACGGTTCATTTGGACCAGTTGTCCCTGAGAATCCAGGACCAGCTCAGTAAATGTGAGCAGCTCTGAGGGCAGAGGGCACTTGGGCAGGTGGGCAAAGGCTTGGGTAGACTGCCACAGTTTCCTCAGAGCCTGCAGGGAAACGGCACCAGAGGAAGGAGGCTCAGTTATTACGAGCAGGATTTAGGTCCACATTTAAATTCAGACAACTTAGAGGTGGAAATCAGATAAAACAAGTCAACATTTCCCTATATTACTTAGAAATAACTTGGGATAAAGCACAGAGGAGGGTGTGTTATATGACCAAAATAACACGGTTGACCACACGTTAACTGCCTGGTTACAGGACATATCCATGGTGTCTAAACAATATACGCCTAACCATGTCCTATCGCCACCTCTTGAGTCCACTGTGGACTTCTGTGTTCCGGGACGTACCTGTCGGACCATCTCTGGGAAGTCATAGACGTAGGTGGTTCCGAGGGACTGGGCCTGGAAGCGTTTGGACTGCAGAAGGTCCTTGGTCACATAGGGGGTGTTGATAAGCATACCGTGGAGAGGACCCTGCTTGTCTCCGTAAGCCTGGAACATGATCTGGAAGACAGAGGACAGAGTCTTACACACACACACACACACACACACACACACACACACACGCTGCCCTAGGTACCATGTATCATCAGAAACATCAGGAGAGAGCATCACTGCATGAGGTAGGACATCCAACATCTAGATGAACAGAGCCAGTGGTCACCAGAGCTGTGGATCTAGACACCATAAGGTAGGACATCCAACATCTAGATGAACAGAGCCTTTGTCCTCCATTGAGAACATAACACCTATATTTTCTATAACCCCATTGATCCATATTCTTCCATCTAATTAGGCCCTTTAACCTGAAACAACCATCTCATTCACATTAGATCCAGACGCCCAGCCCCTCCTGAAATGAGGGCAGACATGTGCTTAACATAGGAGTTAATGAAACACACGTAGATGTTGAGAAATGTGGATGAAACCACAATGGGCCTGGCTGGCAGAACCTGGGGATGAGTGTTAATGAAGAGACCTGGATACAAAAAGCACCACAAAGCTCCGTCAACTGCCTGCTAACAGATCCTATAATAGAACCCAAATTCATCTCCTCTCTTATATTCAATAAAACTAATAAGGTACCTGCCCAAAAAACAACTGGACAGTGTGACATTAGATTACTTCTGGTTAAGCTGTGGTTCACACACACTTGTGATTGGATGGGAGGAAGAGGGAAAAGGAAGTGAGAGTTCCTCACCTGCCGGTCTTTGGGTCCCACCTGGCCCGTGCGTGAGTCTGTGACCTCCTTGTAGAGACTAATGTCCAGGTAGTACCCAGACTCGTTGGTGAGGAACAGGCGGATGGGGATCTGTTTGCCCGTAGGCGTCAGGCGGATGTTGATCTTCAGCTCAGCCTGGAGGACCCGGAGTTTCCACAGTCTACTGCCGTAACGCATCACCATGGAGCGAACAGACTCCTCAATCTGAGGGACAGAGGTTCCTCGTGAACACACACCTTCAGGAACCATGACACACACACACACAAACTATACACACACACACAGACCTTGGAAGGGTCCATGATGACAGTAGGGACGAAGTTGAGGAAGATGTGGTTACAGTCTGTACGGACAGTGGTGTTGTTGAAAGCCACCTCCAGCTCATCCATGGCCTCAAGCAGGAGGCGCTCTGCCTCGTTGTGGAGGTACTCAAATGACGCCTCCTGGTGGGAGGAGAGAGGGTTCAGAGAGATAAATGTGTTAATAGACAAACTGAACGGGCGTATCAATCACACTCTCTCTCACACACACACACACACACAGTTTGTCATTACCACTCTCACCTTGGTAATGAGGTCTGAGTGGCGGATGATGGCCCGGACAAAGAAGCGGTAATCTGTCACCTCTGTGCCCACCTCCACGCGGGCAGCGCCCAGATACAGATGCATCTTGTGGTTGGCACAGGGGATGGCCGTTAAGGCAAAGTTCCTCATACGATTAAGTTCCAGCTGGAAGGCCAGAGCAGGTTCCAGGTGACGGTAGATCCTGTCCTCCTCAAACTGGACACAGGAAACAGACGGAAACAGACAGACAGAAACAGTCAGACAGGAAACAGACAGACAGGAAACAGACAGAAACAGTCAGACAGGAAACAGTCAGACAGGAAACAGACAGAAACAGTCAGACAGGAAACAGACAGACAGGAAACAGGAAACAGACAGACAGGAAACAGACAGACAGGAAACAGTCAGACAGGAAACAGTCAGACAGGAAACAGACAGGAAACAGTCAGTCAGGAAACAGACAGAAACAGTCAGTCAGGAAACAGACAGAAACAGTCAGTCAGGAAACAGACAGAAACAGTCAGACAGAAAACAGACAGAAACAGTCAGATAGGAAACAGACACAGGAAACAGACAGAAACAGTCAGACGGGAAACAGACAGGAAACAGTCAGTCAGGAAACAGACAGAAACAGTCAGTCAGGAAACAGACAGAAACAGTCAGTCAGAAACAGAAAAACAGTCAGACAGAAAACAGACAGAAACAGTCAGACAGGAAACAGACACAGGAAACAGACAGAAACAGACAGACAAACAGTCAGACAGGAAACAGTCAGACAGGAAACAGTCAGACAGGAAACAGTCAGACAGGAAACAGTCAGACAGGAAACAGACAGACAGGAAACAGACAGACAGGAAACAGTCAGACAGGAAACAGTCAGACAGGAAACAGTCAGACAGGAAACAGACAGAAACAGTCAGTCAGGAAACAGACAGAAACAGTCAGACAAGAAACAGACAGAAACAGTCAGACAGGAAACAGACAGAAACAGTCAGACGGGAAACAGACAGAAACAGTCAGACGGGAAACAGACAGAAACAGTCAGACAGGAAACAGACAGAAACAGTCAGACAGGAAACAGACAGAAACAGTCAGACAGGAAACAGAGAGCCACAGGCACAAAGGAAACAGACAACCAGTCACAGACCCACAGGAAACAGACAGCCACAGAGAAAACAGACATCGACAGAACAACACTGTTCTACCAAACCAATTCTGGGTTAAAATAAAAAAAAAAATCCTGAAGCCCTGGAAATCACTTTAGCAGTTTGTCTGTCCGAGCATGAATACAGGCAGAGTGGAGGGAAATTAGCTGTTTCAGAAGCACCGAGTTTATGTAAGAGCAAAAGATGCCCGCCAGCTATCCACTGCATTTAGTAAATGAAATCAAAGGCAATCTCAACCTGCTAATGTGAGTCATTTCTCTTAAATGGGCGACATAATTAAATAGTTCATTAGGGTAATGAGTTTTGGTAGTGCCATTGTAGTGAAACTATCTGGGATCTAGACGGGGGAAGAAGCCTCATAGATCATGATAAAGTGACTTTCAGTGCCAACTAACGAGCAAGAAGGATTGAAGATACTTTTCTAACATGAAATCGTCTCACCTCCACGGTAGACGTCATGTGAAATTGACACTTGCTTAGTTGATACTTGCTTAGCTTTTCCGCTGTAACTCTAGTCTACACATTGAGAAACAGTTGGACTCATGTTTCATCTCTGTAACATACTAATTATGTGTGTTTTCCGACATTCCCTAATTATTGTGGAGGATATATTCAACAGCTTTATCAAATTGTACCCCGGAGTAGACAATTTGCTATTATTAGACGCCCAAATTGATGCCCAGGTTGTTAGTACTGACGACAGACAGTATGATACTCACTTTGTCTCTGGAGCGGAAGGTGAAGAACTTAGGAAACTCTCTCTGTGGGAGACAGGTAAAGAGAGACAGGTGAAGAGAGAGAGAGAGAGAGACAGGTGAAGAGAGAGAGGACATCTTCACAAACATTATTAATTTTGTCAACTTCCCAGGTCTACTGGTTATTACAGGATAATAAAGAGAGTTTGGGCTTTAAGTCCAGGATTTCCAGGCCTGGGCTATACTGCACCCCAGTTACAGAACAACCCGGACTAATACATCACATGTAGAGAATATACAGAGACCACAGGTACAAATAAACGTCATTCTAACAACACTTAGCAGCTTCCTTTCTTTCATGCTAGTTTCTGTCTCAAAGAGCTGTGATGATGAGCACTATGTGAAAGTGAGGAAGCTGATGTGAAAGTGAGGAAGCGGCCCTATGATTAGCAAACATCTGTTTAGCATTAAACAGCCTTCATCGTTCCCCATTGATGCTGTTGTCTGAGGGTGGTATTACGGCGTATCTCCCAGACACTGGCGTTTCACATAATGACAGACAGCGGCGAGAACCGGAGAAAGAGCGGCAAACAAATTAATGAATAAACCATTTGGCTTTTATAGGGGGATGATTTGTATGGTAGCCCGGTCGCCAGGGTTACGTCAGGGTTGTCTGTGAGGACTGTAGCCCGCTTGGTCAAACAATAGCAGACTAATTGTAAACACACTCATCCACTTCAGACATAATGACAGGATACACTATATTCATTCTGAGGCACTGATGCCCACTACGAGCACGTACATGAGCACGTAGACGAGACTGAACAAAGAATTAAACCCGGGGCGATGGCCTGTCTCTCTAGAAGGGAGAATCAGGTTTCACACATGTCTGCAAATTTGCTGGTCGGTTTCAGAGGGTGGAACTGACATCAGGGGCTGCTGTCATCAGAAGCTGGTCTCTAACCTGTGTACGACCCTAACCTGTGTACGACCCTAACCTGTGTACGACCCTATAACCTGTGTACGACCCTATAACCTGTGTACGACCCTATAACCTGTGTACGACCCTATAACCTGTGTACGACCCTATAACCTGTGTACGACTCTATAACCTGTGTACGACTCTATAACCTGTGTACGACTCTATAACCTGTGTACGACTCTATAACCTGTGTACGACTCTATAACCTGTGTACGACCCTATAACCTGTGCACCACCCTAACCTGTGCACCACCCTAACCTGTGCACCACCCTAACCTGTGCACCACCCTAACCTGTGCACCACCCTAACCTGTGCACCACCCTAACCTGTGCACCACCCTAACCTGTGCACCACCCTAACCTGTGCACCACCCTAACCTGTGCACCACCCTAACCTGTGCACCACCCTAACCTGTGCACCACCCTAACCTGTGTTGTTATGTTAGCACCCTAACATATGTAGCCACAAATGCTCTAAATTCTCTCACTGCAAACCTCGGCCAAAGCTACTTGACAATAAAGAGACCAGTCTACTCACATGAAACCTCTGGTCCACCTCACAGTTGACGGCCTTCCTGAAATCCTGTCAGCACAAGAAGGCAAAAAACACAGAGACAGGCGATTGGAGAGAGGAGACAGAAAAGCCACATTTGAGATAAATTACAAGCCATTACAAATTAAATATTAGATAACTTGTGTCGTCCAGAATCACTGTGAACCCGTGTGATTAAGGTCAGATAGATGATGGTGACAGGAAGGAAATGGGTTGGAGAACTGAGGGGGAAGTAGGTAACTGGGATTTGTAGTTTTGTAGTCCCCACCTTCTGAGCGACCAGGAAGGTGAGCCTCCGGATGCCATGTTCAAACAGCAGGGATCTCTGGGAAAAAACACAGAAACAATAAGTGTGATCCACGGAGTTGTCTAACATCTCTTTCTGAAAGGCTCATTTTAAACACGTGACATCTGACCTTTGACTGAGTGAATTCCCGGAACATGGCGGCCAGACCGTCGTCGTCTATGTCACTGTCACTCTTGATGGCCACATTCAGGATGTGAACGGGTTCATCTAGGATACTCTGATCAGAACACGGGCCAAACATCAGTCAAACAGCTCTGAGAGAACGTGGAAAATTAAAGATGGGACGATGACACACGCACACACACACACACACACACATTCTAGTGTTGCAGCAGACGCCATTACTAGATGTTCTGACCTTAGTGTCCTCCTCCCCATAGAGAACAGGATTTCCTCCCTCTGGAAAGGTCGGGCTGGTAGGAGGAGAGTCTGAGAAGCAGCTCATCACTTCTTTTATGTTCCTGAGGGACAGAGAGACAAAGAGAGACAGAGAAAGGATTAGACAGAGCTACACAGTTCACGGTTATTACAGCACCAGTTATATAAGTATATACACATATACATACCTACATATATATCCATACATACATACATATATATCCATTGGCACAATATTCCCATGGAGTAATAATCATTCATTCAATAATAATAATTCCATGGAAAAATAAAAATAGTGTTTCACATAATGACACCGTAGAGGTCAAAGGTCAGATCGCCACACCCTACCTCGAAAACTCCTGAAAAGAGCGGAAGGAGACCATGGCTCCCATCCGCTGGCAGGGTGGGGTGAAGGAGGTGTCCAGAAGGACGTCACTAACACTGGCTACATGAACCATACCATAGTGATTCAGGTTGGATGCAAAGGACATCCTGGAAACAGACACACACACACACACACACACACACACACACACAGTTTAAATGCACACATTCATGTATAAACTAACAGTAATATAGCAGTTGTCACACAGACCAGTTAGCTTTATTATAATAAATACAAATCAGAATAAAACTATGCCTCTTAGTTTTGCTACGGTTCTACTGCAGATCTCAAATGCAAACGGGTTGATTATTTAACAGGAGGACATCTCCATTATGTTAAGAGGAGGACATCTCCATTATGTTAAGAGGAGGACATCTCCATTATGTTAAGAGGAGGACATCTCCATTATGTTAAGAGGAGGACATCTCCATTATGTTAAGAGGAGGACATCTCCATTATGTTAAGAGGAGGACATCTCCATTATGTTAAGAGGAGGACATCTCCATTATGTTAAGAGGAGGACATCTCCATTATGTTAAGAGGAGGACATCTCCATTATGTTAAGAGGAGGACATCTCCATTATGTTAAGAGAGGACATCTCCATTATGTTAAGAGGAGGACATCTCCATTATGTTAAGAGGAGGACATCTCCATTATGTTTTACATCTCTATTATGTTTTACATCTCCATTATGTTCTACATCTCCATTATGTTCTACATCTCCATTATGTTCTACATCTCCATTATGTTCTACATCTCCATTATGTTCTACATCTCCATTATGTTCTACATCTCCATTATGTTCTACATCTCCATTATGTTCTACATCTCCATTATGTTCTACATCTAGAACATGTTTTACTTCACCACAGGACAACATGGTAACCAACTTCCCCCAGGTGTGTTAAGTATTCAGAAATCATCTTTTACCCAAAACACAAAAACCAGAAGAGGCCCAGATGTTAGTCCAGTGAAACGCCCAATAGTTAGCCCACTGAGAGGCCTATAAGTTAGCCCACAGAGTTTCAGAAGTTAGCCCACAGAGAGGCCCAGAAGTTAGCCCACAGAGAGGCCTGGAAGTAATCCCTGAGAGGCCTATAAGTTAGCCCACAGAGTTTCAGAAGTTGGCCCACAGAGAGGCCCAGAAGTTAGCCCACAGAGAGGCCTGGAAGTAATCCCTGAGAGGCCTATAAGTTAGCCCACAGAGTTTCAGAAGTTAGCCCACAGAGAGGCCCAGAAGTTAGCCCACAGAGAGGCCTGGAAGTAATCCCTGAGAGGCCTATAAGTTAGCCCACAGAGAGAGGCCCAGAAGTGCCCACAGGAGACCTGTAATCCCTGAGAGGCCTATAAGTTAGCCCACAGAGTTTCAGAAGTTAGCCCACAGAGAGGCCCAGAAGTTAGCCCACAGAGAGGCCCAGAAGTTAGCCCACAGAGAGACCTGGAAGTAATCCCTGAGAGGCCTATAAGTTAGCCCACAGAGTTTCAGAAGTTAGCCCACAGAGAGGCCCAGAAGTTAGCCCACAGAGAGGCCCAGAAGTTAGCCCACAGAGAGGCCTAGAAGTAATTCCTGAGAGGCCTATAAGTTAGCCCACAGAGAGGCCTATAAGTTAGCCCACAGAGAGGCCTATAAGTTAGCCCACAGAGAGGCCTATAAGTTAGCCCACAGAGAGGCCTATAAGTTAGCCCACAGAGAGGCCTATAAGTTAGCCCACAGAGAGGCCTATAAGTTAGCCCACAGAGAGGCCTATAAGTTAGCCCACAGAGAGGCCTATAAGTTAGCCCACAGAGAGGCCCAGAAGTTAGCCCACAGAGAGGCCCAGAAGTTAGCCCACAGAGAGGCCCAGAAGTTAGCCCACAGAGAGGCCCAGAAGTTAGCCCACAGAGAGGCCCAGAAGTTAGCCCACAGAGAGGCCCAGAAGTTAGTCCACTGAGAGGCCCAGAAGTTAGTCCACAGAGAGGCCCAGATAATTCTGGATAGATCCAAAAGGGGTCTTACGGGCCCCACCTGTCCAGGGGGTTATCAGTATTTCCTCTTTTAGAGTCACTCTTTGTTCTGTCATCATGTGCTTTAGCGAGCTGTATTTTACTGTCCACAGACACAGGCTTAAAGTGGAACGTCTGCAGTCGGGGCAGGGGATGGGCACAGAACCTCCTGAGAGGACAGGAGAGCACCAGGCTGCATTCAGACCTCAGCTTGTTTACCAAAAACACATCTCACATAGCAATAATGTCATTTTGCTATGGTATATAACACAGTTACAGAACGATATGTTTTTTACTACCACAGAACACATAAGATCCATGCATCACAAACACAACGTACATATATACAGTAAGCACACACACTGACAACACACCCATAGATACTGTACACAGAGACAGACAGACAGATGCATTTTGCAAGGCCATTCTTTAGCCATTCATGTAATAAGTAACCCATCATCAATATGATTCAAATGCCCAAATTGAAAACATAAATCAGCTTTGGGATTAAGGTCTACATATTGAAGAATATGTAAGAAGAATGTGTACAATACCTGTTTAGAGTTGGGATGTTCCCTCTGCAATCAAACAACATGGATTACTGATAGTTTACACACACACACACACACACACACGCCTGTCTCAATAACCAGTGAGGAACCAGGAGTGTGATTACTGGTAGTTTCAACACGCACACACGTGCACCGGTCTCAATAACCAGTGAAGAACCAGGGGTGTGATTACTGGTAGTTTCAACACGCACACACGTGCACCGGTCTCAATAACCAGTGAGGAACCAGGGGTGTGATTACTGGTAGTTTCCAGGCACGCCTGTCTCAATGTGTTACACATGGGAGCTATGAGCTATATTTATCATGATTGTTAAAGGATTGCATCTTTGAATAATCAAATAAGCATTCAATAGTATTTCCTATGTTTAAATCTTAAATGTATAATTGACTAAATAGCCAACAGTTAAACATATATGTGTTTGAATGTAGATCTGACATGTATTGGGACAGAGCAGCGAAAAGCAAACAGATGAGCACAACACAAACATGGTGTTAAAAATAGACAACACCCATCCTCATGCAGGTTAGGGTTATGGTTAGGGGGGAAGAGAAACATAGCACTGAACATAAACCTGATCATAGAGGAGGCATATGGCATCTCCTCCACAACACCAAGCAGGTAAGGACACAGAGCAGGTAAGGGCACAGAGCAGGTAAGTGCACAGAGCAGGTAAGGGCACAGAGCAGGTAAGGGCACAGAGCAGGTAAGTGCACAGAGCAGGTAAGGACACAGAGCAGGTAAGGGCACAGAGCAGGTAAGGGCACAGAGCAGGTAAGGGCACAGAGCAGGTAAGGGCACAGAGCAGGTAAGGGCACAGGGCAGGTATGGGGGGCAGGGCAGTAGGGGGTAAGGCAGCGGGGGGTATGGGCGCTGGGCAGTATGGGCGCGGGGCAGTATGGGCGCGGGGCAGTATGGGGGCAGGGCAGTATGGGGGCAAGGGGCAGCATGGGGGCAGGGCAGTATGGGGGCAGGGCAGTATGGGGGCAGGGCAGTATGGGGGCAGGGCAGTATGGGGGCAAGGCAGTATGGGGGCAAGGCAGTATGGGGGCAGGGCAGTATGGGGGCAGGGCAGTATGGGGGCAGGGCAGTATGGGGGCGGGGCAGTATGGGGGCAGGGCAGTATGGGGGCAGGGCAGTATGGGGGCAGGGCAGTATGGGGGCAGGGCAGTATGAGGGCAAGGCAGTATGGGGGCAAGGCAGTATGGGGGCAGGGCAGTATGGGGGCAGGGCAGTATGGGGGCAGGGCAGTATGGGGGCAGGGCAGTATGGGGGCAGGGCAGTATGGGGGCAGGGCAGTATGGGGGCAGGGCAGTATGGGGGCAGGGCAGTATGGGGGCAGGGCAGTATGGGGGCAGGGGCAGTATGGGGGCAGGGCAGTATGGGGGCAGGGCAGTATGGGGGCAGGGCAGTATGGGGGCAGGGCAGTATGGGGGCAGGGCAGTATGGGCACAGGGCAGTATGGGCACAGGGCAGTATGGGGGCAGGGTAGTATGCATATGTGTACCTGTTCGGATGGGAGGTCGGCAACATGAACTGGAATTCCACAATGCAGGTGTTGTCTTTTAGCTGTCTGTGCTGGACGCTGTTCAGTTCATATGCGATATAGGCCCTACGTACATAAACCTGGAGTGGAAACAAAAACACAATCCACATCTGTTCAGTTCGTACGTGATATAGGCCCTACATACATAAACCTCACTCTTAGTTTAATGTTGAACAGCCATTCAAATCACCTAGAAACAACCAGACTAGAACTAAAACCAGACTGAGTGCTTCTTCTCCTCACCTCCAGGGCAGCCATCCTGACCACCTGGTTACTGTGGTAGAAGAAGTTCGGCAGCACATCAAATATGGATGTCTCGGACAGAATCAGTTTCTACAAAAAAAGACATTTTTTGAGTCAATGAAAATACAGTAATGTATGTCTCACTGACACAACGACCCTCCCTCCACTGGCAGAAGGATTTGGATTGTTTAAATCGAAGTTGGAAGTCAGATTTTTCGTGCCCGTGTCGTTTCTTTTAAGTCAATGTGAAGCCAAGAATGACCAGTATTCTTACCTGCAGATTCTCTATGCAGAACTGGTGTCCGTACATATCAATGGCCGACAGGAATATGGACTCTACTTGGTTGTGACGTAGCTCGTAGGAGGGGAGGTGAGAGGCGATCAACACCTGAGGGAAGATGGGAGAAGTGTCAGAGGGAAGTGAGACCCTGGGGTTAGACAAGTCTAACCCGAACACGGAAATACAGACACCATTTAGAAACAGGAAGTGATGCGTGCTGACCTGGCGAGCTCGGAGTGCCACCTTGGCATTAGTGGTTTTGCTGAGCTGGGTGAGTTCTGTCAGAATGGCCATCAGCTCATCAGTCAGGGTGGGGTCACGACCACACAGCTGGTCCTACGCACACAAGCACGTATTAACTCTGGACATAAATATGGTATCTTGACAAATACCTTTATCCAGACTGGACAGCTTACAATCAGCATGGTGACCAGAAGGTTCTTCTTCGTAACCTGGGCATGGGAGAAGATGTAGTTGAGAACGTTGGCCATGTCGCCCTTGTTCTCCTCACGCAGTGTAAACACACACTTGTCGTAGTGTCCTGAAATCACACAAACACAAAAAAAGCTCAAACTCAGAGAAAGACACTGACAAAACATTGGCAGCGTAACAGTGCCCTCATGTGGACAAAGAGAAAAACTGCCGCCAAGAATCAAGAGATTATCCGGGTAATTAATAATTCATACAAAAGAAAAATGTACTCCTGTTGTCCTAAATCCAGCCAGGAGGAACACACATTTGTCAACATATCCAGCCAGTGTTAAACCTCCATAACATCTCACCATTCTGGAACTGGACCTCCACTTTGAGATACTGCCGTAGCAGGTCCATCACCACAGCCTTCATGTGACCACGGATACCACTGCGATACCTTTGGAAACATGAACAAAAGACAAAAGCAAGGAGAGATTCAGTGGGAACACAGTATGTGACTTTAGAATAAGGCAGCAACTGCTTTTCTCCATTCAGATTACTCCCCTCCAATTTAAGCATGTGGACTCAACTCCCGGGAGTTGTCAGCACCTAGGCGCTTGAAGGAGAATGCATTCACCGGCCAACAACCACGGTTCAGTCTGCAGGTGCACTGCCTAACACAAGGATTAACTTAACATCCACTGTGTGCAAAAGTGCATATATGACCCTGTACTGAGGTACAGACTACCCCCCTGGTATATTTGGGCCCAAAATAGCATCATAGTTGAGAACAGGACTCACTTCTGTACCAGCTGTACGATGCTCTGAGTGTTCATGAAAAACACCTCCCTCTCTGACTTCCTGTTCAGAGTGGCAGCGTGACTGTCCAAGATGTTGGCAATCTGGAACACAATGGAAGGTGAATATTGTATTTATTTCAGCAATGACCCTTTTTGGTAAAGCCTATAACTTCTAAATAAGTTTATACGAAAAATGTGCATTCTGTTCGCTAATCTACAATTAATATGTGAAATTGCTTTACATTGTGGGTGTGTGTGGGCGTGTGCGTGTGTGTGCACCTGCTGGCTGGGGAACTGGCAGAGCACAGATGTGATATTGCTGGCGTACTGGGCCATCTCCTTCTTGATGCATTTCTCCACAGCTGGTGGGATACGACCAGACACACTGGTCATGATCTCCTGCAGCTCCAACAGAGGCAGTGATGGGTCCCGGAGAGTCTTCATCAGTCTCTCCACCCACTCCTTCAGCTGGGGAAACACACAGAAAACCATTTAACTAACAAGTGCACATTACTGCATGAACACATTACTATATCAACCAATCAATGACAACGCCAATTTAGTTAGACTGTTCCATTCTGCTGGGCTGATTTAGTTAGACTGTTCCATTCTGCGGGGCTGATTTAGTTAGACTGTTCCATTCTGCGGGGCTGATTTAGTTAGCATGGTGTCTCTGCTTTTTGCTTTTCTCTATTCAAAGTACTTGGAGTGAAGGATGCCTTCAGATGTTTGCTAGGCATTTAGGTTGAGTCTTCTCCAGATACCCTAATAGTTTCCAAATAACTTTTACTTTTATTTTCTATTAACGTATACTTGTTAACATAACAAAAGGCAAATAGATACAATGAATAGTGAACATTTGCAAACAGTCGTACCTTGATGCTGAAAAAAGGTTCAGGCAAACAGTATCCACTCATGATGTGAACCAGATGATCCAGGATGCTGTGGAAAACTCTGTGTAGCTTCTCTCCTCTCAGTGCCACTGCTTGGATAATAGGTAGGGCCCCGTGGTGCAGCTCCGCCTGAGAGACAAACACATGTTATAACATAACAGGTAGGAGACAGACACATGTTATAACATAATGGGTAGGGCCCCGTGGTGCAGCTCCGCCTGAGAGACAAACACATGTTATAACATAACAGGTAGGAGACAGACACATGTTATAACATAATGGGTAGGGCCCCGTGGTGCAGCTCCGCCTGAGAGACAAACACATGTTATAACATAATAGGTAGGAGACAGACACATGTTATAACATAATGAGTAGGGCCCTGTGGTGCAGCTCCGCCTGAGAGACAAACACATGTTATAACATAACAGGTAGGAGACAGACACATGTTATAACATAATGGGTAGGGCCCCGTGGTGCAGCTCCGCCTGAGAGACAAACACATGTTATAACATAACAGGTAGGAGACAGACACATGTTATAACATAATGGGTAGGGCCCCGTGGTGCAGCGCCGCCTGAGAGACAAACACATGTTATAACATAACAGGTAGGAGACAGACACATGTTATAACATAATGGGTAGGGCCCTGTGGTGCAGCTCCGCCTGAGAGACAAACACATGTTATAACATAACAGGTAGGAGACAGACACATGTTATAACATAATGGGTAGGGCCCTGTGGTGCAGCTCCGCCTGAGAGACAAACACATGTTATAACATAAAGGTAGGAGACAGACACATGTTATAACATAATGGGTAGGGCCCCGTGGTGCAGCGCCGCCTGAGAGACAAACACATGTTATAACATAACAGGTAGGAGACAGACACATGTTATAACATAATGGGTAGGGCCCCGTGGTGCAGCTCCGCCTGAGAGACAAACACATGTTATAACATAATAGGTAGGAGACAGACACATGTTATAACATAATGGGTAGGGCCCTGTGGTGCAGCTCCGCCTGAGAGACAAACACATGTTATAACATAACAGGTAGGAGACAGACACATGTTATAACATAATGGGTAGGGCCCCGTGGTGCAGCTCCGCCTGAGAGACAAACACATGTTATAACATAATAGGTAGGAGACAGACACATGTTATAACATAATGGGTAGGGCCCTGTGGTGCAGCTCCGCCTGAGAGACAGACACATGGTATAACATAATAGGTAGGAGACAGACACATGTTATAACATAATGGGTAGGGCCCTGTGGTGCAGCTCCGCCTGAGAGACAGACACATGTTATAACATAATAGGTAGGAGACAGACACATGTTATAACATAATGGGTAGGGCCCTGTGGTGCAGCTCCGCCTGAGAGACAGACACATGTTATAACATAATGGGTAGGAGACAGACACATGTTATAACATAATGGGTAGGGCCCTGTGGTGCAGCTCCGCCTGAGAGACAAACACATGTTATAACATAATGGGTAGGGCCCTGTGGTGCAGCTCCGCCTGAGAGACAAACACATGTTATAACATAATGGGTAGGGCCCTGTGGTGCAGCTCCGCCTGAGAGACAGACACATGTTATAACATAATAGGTAGGAGACAGACACATGTTATAACATAATGGGTAGGGCCCTGTGGTGCAGCTCCGCCTGAGAGACAAACACATGTTATAACATAACAGGTAGGAGACAGACACATGTTATAACATAATAGTTAGGAGACAGACACATGTTATAACATAATGGGTAGGAGACAGACACATGTTATAACATAATGGGTAGGGCCCCGTGGTGCAGCTCCGCCTGAGAGACAAACACATGTTATAACATAACAGGTAGGAGACAGACACATGTTATAACATAATAGGTAGGAGACAGACACATACAGACACACCTACACCCACTGACCTGTTGTACTCTACTGGGGTCATCTAGTTGTAACTTAGCGATGACACAGCCGGGCTCCAGAACTGCTCCTGTCCTCTTCACATAATGGATACATCCAGACTCCATGGCTGTCAGAGTCATCACCATCTTCATCACCTTAAACACACACCGTTGTTCTTTTAGTGGTCAAAAGAGAAACACGCTCGCACGTTGATTGATTGATTGAGGACTTACCATCAGACTAGCTCCCAACCAAAAAGCCTTATCCTAACCCAATGCCATTCTAGAAGCAGCCAAATGTCCAGAACTTGCCGGTTATGTCACCTGCTACTATACATATACTGGTACAGTGACGTATGAGGTCTCACCTCAATCTCAGCGTAACACTGTCCAGAGAACACATGCCCTCCATCCTCTACTGTGTACTGGATGAGTTTGCCCGCTGACGGTGAGCGAAGCAGCGACGGGTCGTTCTCCTTTTCAAACACACAGGTCTTATTTCCGATGGTGATACGGTACCTGAGGGAACATAACCGGGTCAGGTCTGATCTAAATCAACACAACGACACAGTGAAGAACGCATATGCATCTGTTCTCCACCCAGTCGTCCTACCTGTCCACCTCCTCCTTCATGTAGGTGGTGTAGCTGCTGCCGTCGTAGGAGAGCAGCAGGCCCCCGTCGCTAAGGCGATGGACGTCCACCTCGGCGAGGCTGTTGTTCATGATGACCACGTAGGAGTTGGGCGACTGGCGGGTCACCTTCAGACAGTACTTACCACCCTCGTAGATCAACTCCACATCCACTGTGTTTAGAAGAGTGTGTGCTGGCAGAACCTGTCCTCTGCAGAGTGAGAGAGGAAAGTAAGAAAAGCAGTGTGTGTGTGTGTGTGTGTGTGTGTGTGTACGCCACATTCAGCAGGAACAAATACATATGTGTTGACCTTTCCAGCGAGTGCAGGAAGTTGGAAACGCTGTTCCTCAGGTTGACATCGGCCACATGGAGAGCCCCGCTCACAATGCCCAGCATGGTGTCAGGACGTTCTGCTTGCATCTTCTCTGAGATGAGCCGGTCCAGCCAGCCCGTGTCAATGGTGTTCTGTTGGAAGCTCTCGGTCTCCAGCAGCTTGATGAGGTACTCCACTGTGGTCCGGAAGTCACCTCGTATAGACAGCTCCTTCAGGGCCACCACCATGTTACTACACACACACACACACACACACACACACACGTTACTGGCAGCACGTGAAAAGCACCATAGTTGATAAACGGTAATATCCACTGTGTGTGTATATATATATATATATATATATATATATATATATATATATGTGTGTGTCTACTCACGAGATGGCCTCCTCTCTGTTCTCCCCCCAGGAGAAGCAGTGTCCGAACTGGGAGTCAGCGAACTCGTGCAGTCCTCCTGCCGCCGCCACACTAAAGTACCCCCACACGTTCTTGTTACTGCGGAAGTTCAGTTCCTGAACGGTACCAGAACTGGGCTTGAATCCCTCATCGGGGTTCTCACTGGTGATACGGGCGGCGATGACGTGGCCCCTGGGGGACGGGGCCGTGGACAGGCCCTCGAAGTCGATCATGGAGTCTCCCCAGGGCTGGACTCCGTACATCATCCTGATGTCCTTGATACGGTGAAGGGGGATCCCCATGGCGATCTGAGGAGAAACAAAACACTCAGGTTGATACTGTAAAGGGGGATTCCCATGGCAACCTGAGGATAAACAAAACACTCAGGCTGATACTGTACAGGGAGATTCCCATGGCTTTGTGACTCTGAGTTAACAGGCGAACATGCCCCTCCCCCACAGCACAGACAAACAGGCCCCTCCCCCACAGCACAGAAAAAATTCTGCATAGCTGAAATCTCCCACAGGAGGTGTCAGTTGGTTTCTCCTTCAGCATGAGTGGTCACATTGAGGAGTTGTCACGTGACCCAGCGCCTCCTGTTAGTGTCTGGAGCCCCCGCCAGATGTGGGAGGACTTTTTGCACATTACCTCACTCTAGCTAGTTACCATGGAGATAGGGGGGAAAAAATCTGTAGGGAGTTTACAGCACAGACTGAACTGGATCAGGACACACACACACACACCTGCAGCTGGGCAGCGGGCAGGTTGACGTCAGCCACCATCTCAGTACAGGGGTGCTCCACCTGAAGACGAGGGTTAAGTTCTAGGAAGTAGAAGCTGCCGTCTTGGCTGTACAGATACTCCACCGTCCCGGCACTGACGTAGCCCACCATCTTAGCCAGCTTCACCGCACACTGAGGAACAGACAAACAGTCACACACCTGCCACCAACCGGTCCAAACGCCACCACATGGGCCTGACCCAGTCCACTATCTTACCCTCTCCATGTCCTCAAACACCAATGACGTGGCGATAGTGGCGGGGGCCTCCTCGATGATCTTTTGGTGTCGGCGCTGTACGGAACAATCCCGGCCGAACAGGGAGATGGCGTTCCCGTACTGGTCGGCCAGGAGCTGCACCTCCAGGTGACGGGCGTGTTTGGCCAGCTGCATCACAAAGATAGGAGATCCCGGTACCTCCGTCTGGACCTGCAGAACCACAGCAGGGGGGCAATGTAATCCAGCTCACAGCAATGGGGGTAATATAATCCAGCTCACAGCAGGGGGTAATATAATCCAGCTCACAGCAGGGGGGTAATATAATCTAGCTCACAGCGCCATCTACTGATACGGGACTAGTCACCTGTCTGAAGAGGTTGGGGAAGTCATCTGCGTTGTTGACTTTGCGGATGCCTTTTCCTCCGCCTCCCTCTGAGGCCTTGACCATTAAGGGATATCCCACCAGCTCTGCAGCCTCCAGTCCAGCTTCCACATCATGAATGCAGCCCTGCTCATACAGATCAGGAGGAACGTTGATGATCCTCTTCTTCTGGTCGCTCTCCGTCCAATCCACTGTTAGGCCTGAGACGGTTAGAATGAACAAAAATCAGTGAACACGGACCAGAGACCGCGGTCCAGAGAACGCATTCATTACAAAACGTATGGCATGTTGAAGGGAACAGGGCTCTACCTGCACCGCTCCAGGGAAGAGTTGGGATGCCAGCGGTCTGAGCCACGATGGATGAGGCGATCTTGTCCCCTAGTGCCCACATGGCCTGGCTGGGTGGACCTGGTAGTGGACACAACACAACCTGTTACATGCTGAAGAAGTTCTCCACCTGGACACAACCTGTTACATGCTGAAGAAGTTCTCCACCTGGACACAACCTGTTACATGCTGAAGAAGTTCTCCACCTGGACACAACCTGTTACATGCTGAAGAAGTTCTCCACCTGGACACAACCTGTTACATGCTGAAGAAGTTCTCCACCTGGACACAACCTGTTACATGCTGAAGAAGTTCTCCACCTGGACACAACCTGTTACATGCTGAAGAGGTTCTCCACCTGGACACAACCTGTTACATGCTGAAGAGGTTCACCACCTGGACACAACCTGTTACATGCTGAAGAAGTTCTCCACCTGGACACAACACAACCTGTTACAGGCTGAAGAGGTTCACCACCTGGACACAACACAACCTGTTACATACTGAAGAAGTTCTCCACCTGGACACAACACAACCTGTTACAGGCTGAAGAAGTTCTCCACCTGGACACAACACAACCTGTTACAGGCTGAAGAAGTTCTCCACCTGGACACAACACAACCTGTTACAGGCTGAAGAAGTTCTCCACCTGGACACAACACAACCTGTTACAGGCTGAAGAAGTTCTCCACTTCTTACACTATACGAGTGTTGGAGAAGAAACATATACCGCTTAAGAAGGTATAAACATTTAATTATTGTTTTTGCCAAAATAACCACATAAATATAATGAATTTCCACATTAATCTGCATATTTAGTTTGTTGTTGTCATCAATTACACTCCCATCAAACCAGCGGCAAACTACATTAATGATCCTCTGTCAGGGAAGTTATTCGGTTATTAAGATATCAGTCCCTGAACTCGGCAGTAAACCCCAGTTGCTCCCAATTAATGTGACTGACTCATACGACCCTGGTAAAATAGCTGTAAAATATAAACTGGGCTGATCAATGACAGATGCACTGAACTGCAGCAAAACCTTTTTCCCACTGCTCTTTAGCCAAATCTTTACTCCACTTTTTCCCCACTTTTTGTAATAAACAAACAGCAACCATGCCATCATAACAAATAGTTATTTTCCCCTATTGTCCTCATCACATAAGACCAAACCACATACAGGCCTGTACTTCTACATCTAGTTCATTCATGCACGTGTTTAACAAACAGATCAGCCTAAAGCAATGGAGCAAATATTAGCAGTTAGCTAATGGGGTTAGCAGGATTATGTGTTTGATATGTTTGGATGGAAGGCACAGGGGGGTACGATGGAAGGCACAGGGTACGATGGAAGGCACAGGGTACGATGGAAGGCACAGGGTACGATGGAAGGCACAGGGTACGATGGAAGGCACAGGGTACGATGGAAGGCACCGAGTATGATGGAGTTTCAGGAAACACAGTCTTACCCATGAAGGCGATGCCGTTCTTCATGAGCAGCTCTGGCAGTTTAGGATTCTCAGAGGCGTGGCCCCAACCTGCCCATACAGCCTGGGGGACAGAGTCGGGGGGGGTCAGAGTTAAGGGTACAGAGTTAAGGGTACAGATCCCAGCCCAGATCACACAGTTCTACTAACATGATTGACTGGGTAATCATGTCCTTTAGCACCTGCACAGGTATTCGCTTTGCGATGTCCAGGATCAGTTCCACGTTGGCATAGTTGTTGTTGTTGGTCCCTCCTGGCACCGGCACGTAGTGGTCGGCCATCTTGATGTACTCTGTGGAATATTAGAAGGTGGGAAACATGATAAGATCACAATACTGTACCGTAATTGAACAAAGTAAGGATGTGAAATTGACATTAACACTTGCCTGATGGCGGGGGGTTTAAAAGGTTTATGGCTTGGTTGTGAGGGGTCCTTGATAATGCCCAGCACGCTCCGCAAACAGCGCTTGTACTGGATGTCTCTGATGGCGGGGAGCTAGGCACCAATGAGGGGTGCTCTAGTAAGGACGTAAAGCTCACCTGCATTAGCCTTTAGGTCCTCAGGAGTTACCATGACGACGAATCGTATAGCCCGTTCATTGCGAAACATCTCATAGGCCCACCGGCGGATGGAACGCATGCATTTGACTGCTGCAATGCCATTGTTGGCGATGAGGACCTGAGGTAGAGAGAGATGTGAGTAGACGACTGTTACAGTACAGACCGGAGACCACAGACAGACCGGGCACCACAGACAGACTGGTCACCGGACACCACAGACCGTACCTTCTCAATGACTTTGTTGCCTCCAAAGCGGGTGACAAACTCTGCAGGGGAGGCCACGGTGAAGTCTCTCTGGAGGTCAATGCGTCGGCGATCACGGCCCAGTTTGACCAGGTGCAGCCCAGACATGCTCGGTCTGTGTGAACAACTGACATTACTTCAGTATAAAGACACACACAGAATTACAGGTTGGTCGCTTCAACTCCCCAAACCTCATCTATTCCATATGTAGACATGCTACAGCAGCTTATGAGAAGGTTCGACCTGCGCCCAAATTACACCACAACGGTGGCAGGAACAGGCAGATGCGCTGGTGAAAAAGCCACTGAGAACATCGACTGGTGATACAGCGGCCACGCAATCAGCTCGTGTGCGGAGCACTGACAAACTGCCGAAGACACATGTTCATCAGTGGCATGACATCATCAGGTGGTGATAAGGAGTCTGATTAGACAGCCTAGTGTGTGCTGTAGCAGCCATTAGCAAAGGAGTGGCAAAGAAAATGAACATCCTTAACCCTAACAGATTAGTTTCCATTGTTTGGCTGAATTCCCATTAACCTTTTTACATTTCAAAGTAGTTTTGTTTTTAAAGAAGAATGAATGGTTACATTTTGTCAAATCTAAGAGTGCCAATTCAGTAAAAAACAGTGCTACCAACTATAACATACCTTCTGCAGTTGTAATTCGTGTAATAATAGGTATACTCATATAAGTGTGGATTATGTTTACATAAGATAGCGAAAAGTGCTTGAAATTCCAATGCAATGCAATGCAATGACAAAGGGTAGTGCCAAACAAGTTCAAGCTGGTCCAGGTTCTCTATAGACTGTGAACTTAATGACCGCATTAATTCCTATAGCTCAGACCTGACGCAGGAATAACAAAAAAACTCACTACACAAAATGACATAAAAACAACACAGAGTTTGCAAGAGGAAATATTTGCATGAAACAAATCTGAACAACACCATTGTAAACGTACACACTGATTGTAGTGCAGCTTCTGTAGTACAGCTGGTGTAAACACTGGGTACATTAACAACACATTGCCATAGTGTTCTTGTCAGTTCCACGTATTCAGACATTTTAAGACTCCTCGTATCACAACGGAAAACTGGGGACAAACAGGCCAGAGTTTGTTGGCAGAGGAACTGCAGAAGGGCAGTCCTCCCAGAACAAAAAGCTTCTCTATACCCGACTGCCTGGGTGTGAAACCGTCCTGTCCAAGTTTTACCCTAACCCCACACACACGCACGCACACACTGGCACGCGCACACACTCGCACATACACGGGTGTGAACGTGGGACCATCCGGCTACCTAGCATGAGAGCGTTAAATCATGGCTCCAAGTGAGTTTCTTCATAAAACTTCTTAAAACCTTTCTTCTCCACCGAGCTAATTGGCATCGTGTATTTTGCGAGACAGTAGCTAACATCATCCGTAATATCCTTGTATATATCAGATGTTTTATCGTATGGTGTAATAGACAGTAGCTAACGGTATCCGTAATATCCTTGTATCTATCAGATGTTTTATCGTAAGGTGTAATAGACAGTAGCTAACGGTATCCGTAATATCCTTGTATCTATCAGATGTTTTATCGTAAGGTGTAATAGACAGTAGCTAACGGTATCCGTAATATCCTTGTATCTATCAGATGTTTTATCGTAAGGTGTACTTGCCGAACATGCTGCTCTTAATGACACTTGTTCTACACTTTCGCCGACACATTTTACAAATAGTATTGTTCTGCGGTTTGTTTGACCTTAAAAGCCAAACCACTGCCGTATTACTGACGATGTACCACCGTTTTTATACCGAATTTCTTTGTTTTCTTCTCATAATTCCAACGTATTTCACCATCGATCCGACTCATCTTTCCCGGCCTTTTAGATTGTTCTATATTACGCGGGCGGTTGATGTGCGCATGTGCAGGTACCTGAACGCTCGTGCTGTCTCTAGCTCATTTCTGCCGTTATTTTTATTGGCTGTTTAAAGCGAGTTTGCAGTGAACGTTTAAGGAAAAATTTACTCCACGAAAATAGGATTTCATCGATAATTTATATTTATCATCGAATTTGTATATTTTTTATTGCGATAAATATCGATATAGATTTATCGCCTAGCCCTTGTTGCAGCTCCAGTAAATAGTTGATAAAAACATTTTTTTTTCAGTAACATGAAAGCATTGTTGCATCGGGTATGTCATATTAAGTAATTACTCGTTTTGGAAAAACTATAAGATATTAATTAACATTTTGAGGGAGAAAACAAACACCAGTTATGGTTAGGAATTTTTGAATGTCAATATGAATTCTCACACCCGTATCCCATACCATCTAGTAGAATGTACCATTCAAAGGTGTGTGTGACTGTCTGTCATTATATAGTGTCATTATAATGTATCATTCTAATGTGATGTCATTATAATGGACAAACAAATGTGCTTCATTAAAAAAACGATGTAATTTCTGAGTGACATCTCAGTTAATGAAAAAACATGAGGTCCTGACCTCATGTGGGGCCCATCGATGTGGTCGAAGCCCAACTCGTAGGTGCTGTTCTCAGAGCTGTGACTGGACGTGGGGGACGTGGAGCGCTCCTTTTCCAACAGACCCAGGGTCAGTTCCGGCTTCCCCAGAATTTCATCCTCAGAGTTTTCCTCCGACACAGAACCAATGATGAAGTTGGATTGCAGGACAGGAAGGCTGGCCGAGTCCTTCTTGTCAGGCGTGTTCTGATGTGCCATGGCTGGACCGTCACCTCGCTGACAGGCCACGAACACTGGATAGAACAGCAGAGTAAAAAAAATCACAGTTATCTAGAAACCAGGTCAACCGACTCAGCGCCACAGCATGATGACACCGGGTCATTTGGCATGAGCTGCTCTAGAGGAGTTTCACCAACATTTTGCAAGACATTGCAAAATAATTACACTGCATAATGTCTTTCACATACATTAAATGGTTTCTGTAAAGTAATAATTAGTTCTAATTTAGGACTAGTTATAAACCAGCACTGAGTCAGTTTTAAAGACAACATTTGAAATAGCCAGTTAAAAGGAATAATGTGTTTAGCTGCTTGATACCTGCTTTTGGTTATAATGCATACGTTGATTTAAAGCAGTTAGGCCAAAACATGACCAGAAAAACCAGAACAAGATTGACACACCTTTTTCCACAGTTTGGTTGCCTGCCGAACCCGAAAAACAAGACCAGTATTCATGCACCTGAATGTGTTCCGCGGTCTGCGTACTCTGTACCCTAACTGGTTAACCTAATGAATGGGAATCCTAGTTATGACAAATAGTTAAGCCGAGCAAAGTAACTAGCTAGCTGGCCTGGTACTCCAACATTATTAGGTTATATTAGGTAGCTATATGTGCCGAGTTATGGCTGACTTTAATACGACAATATAGTCCAAAAGCAGTCGGTCGTTTGAATAATAGTACGTTCGTATGGTTTAACTTACCTGGGCTATGAACTGAACTGGGCTATGAAATGAATGAGCCGGATATTAAAGCATTAGTCACGTTGCATGCTGCAGCTAGACAGACAGGTGTTACTGCATAGCTAGCTGCTAATTAACACAACCCACCCGCAAGCAGTGTGTACACAGGTCGCATGTCAGTTAGCATGTCAGGTAGCTCAATGTGTACACAGGTAACATGTCAGGTAGCTCAATGTGTACACAGGTAACATGTCAGGTAGCTCAATGTGTACACAGGTAACATGTCAGGTAGCTCAATGTGTACACAGGTAACATGTCAGGTAGCTCAATGTGTACACAGGTAACATGTCAGGTAGCTCAATGTGTACACAGGTAGCATGTCAGGTAGCTCAATGTGTACACAGGAAGCATGTCAGGTAGCTCAATGTGTACACAGGAAGCATGTCAGCTAGCATGTCAGTTAGCCACTGTACCGTAGCTACCCGGTATCATATACTGTACCGGTATCATGCTAAATCATGAGTTACTGTACCGCCGGTGCGATCAACACGACTGTAAACGTACTTACCGTGTGAAATAAACTGACAAGCAATCCTGAATCGTTGTTCCAATAGGATTGTTGAATATGTGTTTATTTCACTCTAGTTTCAGACATGTCTTTTCTAATGTGGATGATCAGATTCACATCATGATGAGAGCAGCGACTACAACAGGCGTCTTTGACAGCAGCGAGTGGTGTGATGTGAGGATGAGTTACTTTGGGCCATTCGCCTCTGACCTTCGATGTAACCATGGATGAACCAATCGCATTGTCCCGATCATATCCGGGGGGCGGGCATCAAGAGCAAAACTGGAATTGATTGGTTGGAGGTGTGCCCAATAACAAGCGTGTTTCTTTCCCACGTGTCTGGTCCAGTATGGCCTGATCTGGACAACCTCTCCTCTTTGGCCCCGCTCTGCTCACACAATAAACGCCATGTCGTTTCCAGGCAGATCTGAATGAACAAATACAAAAAGGAGCAATCATATGGCAATATTTTAGAAACCGTATCTATTGCACACATTTAGTGTCATTGCAAAATCTGTGTTTTTGATTCTATTACCATGGCGGCCAGTACAAATAACGATATAAATGTGCAACACCCTGGTTAAGATTACGCAAAATGTACAAACAATAAAAGTGTTGTTTTGGTTTTCAGATATCAAATATAGTACATATATATATTGATATTACCTACTGAATACAAAGTTTTGGCATTCCAAATCAGCATGATTTTACCAGGTGAGTGCACTTGAATTAGTCAATTTGTAAATATTTTCACAATACATTTTCAATAATCACACTTATCCAAAGCAAATACATTACATATTTCAGAAATCTAACAACTACAATATTACTTTCACACTTTTATGGATACAAGAGATATGTTTACATATGTTATATATATTTACTTCATTTATTTCTGTTTTGCATTATGCTTTGATGAGAGAGTGAAACTGTCTGAATTTCTACACCCTGGGTTCACATTATAAGGGGCTTTTATTGCTGACCACAGAGAGTCAGCATACCCATTTAAAATCCCTACCAAACCAGTTTATTAGCATTTAGCATATAAATAGGCTATATTGTTATGTGAGGCTGCTCACCTGAAAGTGACGGTATAAGATTTGATAGGTTAAAATAAGTCATTTTCTTTAAAACCCGCCAGTCAAGTATAACTACATAGACAAGACTAACACCATCTCTGTCTCATTGTTCTTCACTAAGCTACTTTCTTTAGCCAGAGGTTAGTAAATTCAATCTCAATCAAAAGTAACTGATTAAACATTTTTTTTAAATCTAGTAACAGTTTTACACCAAACTAAATCACTTGTAAAAAATAATATTGTTGCCGCTCAGGCTTGGACAGATCTACATTACAATCAATCAATCATACTGTATCTGAGTCAGTCTGAGGGGATTATACTGTATCTGAGTCAGTCTGAGGTGATAAAACTGTATCTGAATCAGTCTGAGGGGATAATACTGTATCTGAGTCAGTCTGAGGGGATAAAACTGTATCTGAGTCAGTCTGAGGGGATAAAACTATCTGAATCAGTCTGAGGGAATAATACCTGAATCTATTTAAAAAAATATATATATATCATGATACTGTGTAATATGTCATTATATGTCACTTTGGAATATGTCATCTCTTGCTAAGGAACAGTTTATTGTTAGTTTGTGTTGGTATGTACAAATATAGAATTCAGAGAGGTTGTACTTCCTTTTTTCACTGGACTGTATAGCAAACCTACAACTGTAGCAAAAAACTGTACAATGCTGTCACCCAGTGGGCTTTACAAACACCGCAAGTTTTGTCCTTTGCTGTGTGTCATAGTTCTGTTGTCCAATGCCCAACAGAGTGCAGTACAATCCAGTAAATGTTTGCATCAAGCAGTAATATCCAGTCTTTCTCCTGAATAACAAGGTCAGAACCAGTACACTCATAATACTTGGGAACAGGTAAATTAGTAGAGGAGAGGCTGCTTTACATGGCCGATTAAAAAAGTGATTTAAAAATCTGTACTGATATTGATAATGACAATATGTATCTGGACAGTGGAGTTATGTAAAGCATAAAACAACTGATTCCCTTCAATGTTTAGTTCAGATAGAGAAATACACACATTTTTCAAAAACGATTCATATAGTGTTTTGGAAAATTCTGTAATAAATGTAAGCCAGTAGATTGCAATAATATCTCCCTCTTCCTCTTTGCAACTATTGCAAGGAGCTGTGGAAAATCAAATGCATTGTAACAAACACCCTTGGTATCGGCAGTCCTTCAGTGAATAGAATCTGTGTTAATGTGCTCACCCATCACACAGAGGGAACATATTGCTTACTACTGCTACAATGGGCTTCAGTTACACGTTCCTGGAGACTGGCAGACTGTTACAATGGGCTCTGGGACCCTTGGCCCTTTGTCGCCGCGGTGAGAAGGAAAGTGGCCGGCTACGGTTTCACTCATCCCTTCTCCGCTGATTGACATCTTTGAATGCGGCTTTTGAGGCGAGCTCCAGTTTAATTAAAGCGTTTGCCCGGCTTCAGAGTGATCCTGAGAGCACCTGTGATAAATATTGAATGGGGTTCACCTGTTGGTCTCTACGGCGACGCCCGAGATACAGGCCGTGTCTTTATGAGCGAGGCTCTGGGGAGAGGTGACCGGGGGAACCGGAGGAGAGATGCAGAGGCCGCTGTGTGGCTGTGCCAGCCCGGTTGTGCCAGAGGTCCCCTGGAGCTGCCAGTCGTGTGAGATTTCACACTGCCCAAACAGCGTGGCCGCTCTCAGGTGTCCGAACAGCCTGGCCGGAGATGGACAGAGTTAGACAGAGGTCTCAGTCGCACACCGGCACAGACACTTTCTCTCTTGGGTATCAGGCTACCTCAGGCGAGTGAAAAGACAGACTGAATACCTGTTAACCAAGCCCTGTGAGTAAAGAACACCTGCAAATATCTTATCTCTGCCCGGTTAGCCTTCCCTGATACACTTCTGTGGATTGTGTTATCCAGTCTGTTCTTAACAGCTCACTATTACTTCTGATGTTACCATAGTAAATGATGCTCATCGTGCCATTTTAACCTAATGACTTGGTATAAGACAACATTTTGGTGATACGTTGGTCTTTACCTATATGTGTTCTGGCCGTATCTATGTGGAGAGGCGGCGGCTGTTCGGAGGAGGGAACGGGGTGGTTCTGCTGGGTCAGGGTTGTTATCTGCATTCCACAGGCGACTCTTGGCCTGCTGCGGTGTCGGTGTGAGTGAAGCTGAGACTGGCATCTCCTAGGTGGAGGATTGGATCTGGGGGGGGGGCGCTGTAACGAATACTCTTGTGTCAGCTGTTTCCTGCACTGCATCTGACAAGGACCCCCATTCTCCCCTTCTGCGCCACCGTGATGAATAAGTGATTATTCCATCACGAAAGCCGGCCACTTGTACCGTACTATTTCATGTGGCAGCCGTAGGTAAAGCGATCCCCTTGTCACGGGCAACTGGAGCAGAGTGTGTTCCAATTCCAGCCGGGCCGTAACCCGACCCGACCACCGAGCTCTCTGTTTATTTGGCACATCAGCGGAGCCTTTCTCTTCCCTGAGTGACAGCTCTAGAAGGGGTCACCTTCACCTGTACTTTATCACGCATTGTAATATTTAACAGCAAACAAGCTGTAGAAGGACGGCAGGTAACCAGAGCCTGTCCTTCCCAGCGCAGCGGGAGGCTAAGGACCCAGCTTGATCCCTGTATTGTGATGCAGCACACCCGTGACCCACTATGTGTTTATAACAGTATATCCTCACTGATCTCAGGTCCGAAAGAGAAAGGGCGAGAAGGGATATGTTCCTGATAGTGGTTTGTCTTTGATGTGCTGGAGTTAATTTGCCTTTTTGTGTGGAAAATGAGGGGTTCATCACTTTGATGTAAATGGTGGGAGAATTGAGCTCCCAGCAAAATAAAAGAATATTCTCTGATCTCCAAGTGTTTGATTGAATGAAGCCACTATCCATGTTGCAGAGTGGGGTGCTACGTGTCGCTTTGAGAATGAAAAGACCTTTCGATAGAATATGCCGGAATCATAGAGCTACAGGTCTTGGAAATAATTGTGTGTTATCAAGTGATGTGTGTACCTTTGTACAGTGTGTTTTGTTGTTTCCACTGAATTACTAAGATGTGAAACGTCTGTAGAGGAGGAGGACAGCTTCTGAGAAGCAATTTAGAAATTACCCGACAATTTTCACAAAGAACAAGGGCTAAGCCTCCCTGATGCAATCCCCTCTGTCTAACATTTAATGGTTCCACATCCTGAGGCCGAGGAATAACCTCCTATCACAGGATAAAAAGTAAAAAACAAACACACTATTTCTCTATGAATATGGTTGAATGGTTGATGTCTTTCCACTGTAATATAAAACAGTTACATTGCTCAGCCACTAGATGGCTACAGAGGCCATTGGATGACAGCCACCATATTTATTACTATGGAAATGTTGACCTTATAATGTCCCAATAAAAATGTTATACATTTGTTATTTTAGATCGGTATAGGTTTGTAACACCAGGGAACCATATGTTTGTAAATGGAATAAATGATGGTGTTTCTGAACGGTGCACACAGGTTGAGAGCTCTACAATGACGCCCAGCGCTGAGCAATGTTCTAAACTTATATTAGACATGTTTAATAATATGGGTTATGTCACGTACACCACATATATAACCCTAACCCAATTTCAGTAATATACTCAATGTGCAAACTGTCAGAACTAAGCTTTGTGCAGAGAGTCTCTGCTCCCAATGTCTTGAGCAAACAAGCAGTGTGTTTACTATTTTATTACGATCTAATTATCTTTTCTTGTTGGTGGTCCATGTAGAGAGCTTGTTGATAACAACCTTGTTGTCCACTTTCTTCCATTCCGCTTTTGAAATAAATAATTAATTGTCTTTGTTCTCCAGTGCTCCACAGTGCTAATTAGTGCTCCACAGTGCAGTGCTAACCAGTGCTAACCAGTGCTAACCAGTGCTTCACAGTGCTAACCAGTGCTAACCAGTGTTCCACAGTGCTAATTAGTGCTCCACAGTGCTAACCAGTGCTCCACAGTGCTAATTAGTGCTCCACAGTGCTAACCAGTGCTCCACAGTGCTAATTAGTGCTCCACAGTGCTAACCAGTGCTCCACAGTGCTAATTAGTGCTCCACAGTGCTAACCAGTGATCCACAGTGCTAACCAGTGCTCCACAGTGCTAACCAGTGATCCACAGTGCTAACCAGTGATCCACAGTGCTAATTAGTGCTCCACAGTGCTAACCAGTGATCCACAGTGCTAACCAGTGCTCCACAGTGCTAACCAGTGATCCACAGTGCTAACCAGTGCTCCACAGTGCTAACCAGTGATCCACAGTGCTAACCAGTGCTCCACAGTGCTAACCAGTGCTCCACAGTGCTAACCAGTGATCCACAGTGCTAACCAGTGATCCACAGTGCTAACCAGTGATCCACAGTGCTAACCAGTGATCCACAGTGCTAACCAGTCCACAATAATCTGGAAGATGCCTCCTCACAAAACCAGGCACAGGTGTCGTTATTCCTTTTTACAGATGTGTCCCTCCAGCTCTGTCCGGGGTACATAATAGCCCCAGGGGTAACAGTTCCCATCATGCACTGTTTTATTAATTGGTCAAATCATGTTGTCTATAGGTTGTGACCGATGTCCAGCGTTTCCACGACGCCCGTCTCCCAACATGGCAGAGGTTTCCGTGCTCTTTGGCAGGGTCTGGTCGTTGGCGTGATTATGGCTGTGATGTCTCCATGGTAAATAATTCACATCTCCATGTGCATCCTGGTGCCTCTGTGGAGCTTCTTCTCCATGTTTCATTGATGTGACCATGGTTCCACTAACAGCCTGTATTATTAAAGCAACGGAAACAATGTAACACACACACACACACACACACACACACAGACACACACACACACACACACACACACACACACACACACACACACACACACACACACACACACACACGCACACACACTCACACAAACAGACACCACACACACTCACACAAACACACACACACAGACACACACAAACACACACACACAGACACACACACACACACACACACTCACACAAACAGACACCACACACACAGCAATCACTGAGACAGAAGGGATACCATGTCACACCCAGACAACGCATTGTCTGGTACCTGATCAAATCAAATATTTGAGCATTTGTGTTTGATAAAGCCCACACCTTGATGAATTGTGCCTCTCTGAATCACATTGGAAACTCAATTATCTTTAGTTAAGCCAAGCTTTGTTAATGTAATGTTGTGTTGAGACAGCAGTGAACTCATGCACGGATGATATTCTGTTTTCCCTGGTAAATATTTGCCCGATCAGTATAATGTAATATGCTATCAGTATAATGTAAATGCCATATAAATATGCTGCTTTAAGTGTAACACACTGTAACTGGGTTTATCGTAAGCTGAGATATGTATTATTCACATCACTAAGTGTGTTTTTCCTGCCGTCTGTATTGCAGGATTATGTGCGAAAGTTTATACGACATGAAGGGAGAAAGTAAACTCTACGTAATTAATATTTCAACGAAGCACTTCACAGAATTGGAGTGCTCCTCTGTAGATCCGTGGTGAATGTTGACAAACAGGGTTTTTGTCCCATTGATGTAACGGCGTGGAAAGGATGTTTAATTAATAAGTCTGTTCCCAGTTTTCCTGTCCCCACCTTTACAGACCTGAGGAAGCATAGCCTTGCTTGATTTCACAATTTAGCTGAGGCGTGCAGGTTTCCGCTCAGCTCGATAGTTCTCTCATTTGTCTCTTTAACGCGCCTCACTGAGTATTCTACACACAGCACAGTGTGAGCTGATACCAGTCTGTCCCAAGTCCTTCTGATCCAATACCCAGCAGCGTGAGCCCACAACAGGGGGGGACGTGGCGGTGGGTATCTGGAGGTCTGGTGCCAGTAGGAGATCTCTTGGTCTTCTGCTAAGACCTAATCCTCTGTTCCAAACCACAAACACCACAAAGAACACTCACTGAGCCCTGCGCTGAGAAGTTTTCTGCTGACTACGATAACTTGTAGTTGACCTCGCCGCTGTGTTTCCAAGCCAGTGGAGATGCTCTTTCTGTGTGAAGCCACGCTCAGCTGAGGAGAAAACCCCCCCAGTGGATACATGAGTGGAAGAAAGGGCTTTTAGATCAATGTTCCCCTCTAGAGATGCCTGACCACCTTCCAGTCATCACATGGAGCTGCAGAAATACTGCCTCACTGATTTAATTCTGGAGCAGCTGCAGTCCAACAGCACCAGCTGATTAGAAAGACGAATTTCATTAAGGCCCAAAAACCAGTTCAAGTTAACAGTTGGCATGACTGATGTCAGATCATGTTGATTATTTATACATTGGGTGGTTATTTGTAATTTGTGATAATAGAACATGTGTAAATACATTGGGCATATTACTAGCATTTCATAATCTGGTGGATTTCTCTCGGTCCTGATTGGGTACCAATCCTGTACTTGATTGATTAATTAGCTCACTAATTGGTTCACCTGGTTGTTTAGGTCTGAACTGAATTAACCAATTAAATGGAAATATCACAAATCTGCATACACTAGGCCCTCCTTGGATTCAGTTTGACACCTATGGTCTATCATTAACTGTTGTTGGGACACAAAAAAATGAATGTTGCAAAGCTTGTGTGTCTGAATACCAAAGACTAACAGATGATCATGAGTTATTATAAATGTATATGTAGTGGTCCGGTTTACACACCTTTATATTTGAAAGCTAAAAAATAATTTACTCTAGCAATGATAGCTAAGCTGCAATCAGGTTTTGTTAAAAACAAACTGTTGTCATCATCGTATTCTGTATTTGTTGCATGTCTGCTGTTTTTGCATGTCCTTTTCGCAAGAACAAACTGTCCTTCTAAATAATATTCAGACATATTTTGCTGTTGTTTTTCAGTCTACCTGTCACAGAATGTCAAGTGCTCTCCTGACTACCTCTGTCACCGTGGGGACCAGGTCCGTTGATTGACATTTGTGATGATATAATATAATATATGCCAGTTAACAGACGCTTTTATCCAAAGCGGCTTACGGCACACGGGCATGCATTTTACTTATGGGTGGCACATACGTTCACCTTGACACACAGAACGCCACGACGGGCACGCTACCTCTGGGGGAAACCTTTCACTCAGATGAGCGTTTGGCCGGACACAGCGTCTTGATTAGACCTGCTGTGGGACATGTTCCTGAGTGTCTGGGAATATATCTGGGAATACGTCTGGGAATACAGAGAAGGATGGAGAATGAGAGGTTGGACGGGGGTTCTAGTTGATGTTGGATGGACGGGGTTCCTAGTGAATGTTGGATGGACAGGGGTTCTAGTGAATGAATTCTTTCTAGGGCAGTGTTCGTTTGGCGGTTTGATCGTGTTAGACATGGGACTGTAACAGACACACACAAAGGTCACACACACAATAAACTGTAGACTACACATCAGACAGAATGTGAAAGAATGTGCTCAGTCTACAAAGTGGAAACAGATTATGTGTAATATTTTACATAACGTGTTTATGGATGTTTATTTTAACACATTTCGGAGGTGCAGGTGGAATGCAGGAGGCCGTATCAGAGCCTGAGCTTTCTGCAGCCCAGACAGAGAATGAACAAATATCCAAAATGGCTGCCAATCGCCCAGGGCAACCTCTCCCACACACAGTCCAACACTCGGCTCAGCTGACAAACATGCCTTGTGGCTAACTGTATGTTTTCACGGATGAACAGTTTGGATTAACAAAAGACTGAGGAAATAAACCCACATGTGTCTAATGACATTTCAGCTATTCCCTTCCAGCGGCTGGTTTGGATGTTTTCGTTGATCTATTGCTGCCAGCAAAGATTGGCTTTTGGACATATGCAATCTGTCAGGTTGGAGTGAGTATAGGTTTGTGAAAGCCCCCTCCCGAACACGCCACCCCTGTAATTCCTCACTCAATGCCCCGTCTCTAGTCTCGACTGGTGTCATGGAGACGGGGATGAGATCCTATCAGTAAAGTACTGGCATTTCATACCGTGTTTCGTCTGAGCCTGAGTGACTGTCAAATCGACCCCTGGCAATGACCGCAAGGACCGCAATGACCGTAGTGGAATGACATCGACCCCTGGCAATGACCGCAGTCGGATGACTTCTTCCCACTGCAGGGAGAAATTGGCCGCTCATAAATGTTGGTTCTCTGTCTGCCGTCTACGTGTTGGTTTCTTGGGGACTTGGAAGGGAAATTACATGCAGTAGATCTCTATTGGTGTGTGTTTTAATGATGTCATGTACCATATGACAGCTGTCAGAGTGGGTTAAGCTGATTGGCCTGCCAGAGTGACACAACCCCCCCTTCATAGGGTACCTGAAAAGCCTGCAGCCAATGAATGGCCTTTATTGAGTCCATGGGCACCTGTTCAGAAGGGCCATTCTTCTCCTTGTCCTTCACAGCCTGTCAGGTGGGATAAATGTGAACTTATCAACTGTCAATTTACTAAGCAGTGTGCAGAAACGGACATGAAGGGTAGTGAGTGAAAATCGGCAGATCTTGTGTTTCTTTGTGTCAAGGGACTGTTTGTGCCGAATGTGTCCTATAACCATCTAGAACCACCTAGAACCATCTTTTAACTATCTATTACCATCTATAAACATCTATAACCTTTATATAACCATCTATTCCAATCTGTAACTATCTATAACCGTTTTTAACTATCTATAACCATTTTAACTATCTACAACCATCTATAACCGTCTACTTCACATCTTTGAAAGATACCAACACATAATAAGACAGGATGACAAAATGCGCTCCTACATTGACAGATCTTATGCATCAAACACAAATAATGTTTGCATTTAAAATTCTATTTGTAAAGTTATTGTCCTCGGAATGTACATCTGTGTTTCCCCTCACATGTCTTGTCATCCTTTAAACATACAGTAGGAACTGTAAATAGATTAGAACAGATTGACATGAATCCAAACACCCTGATGCTCTTCTACTGAGTCTGCTACTTTTTATTTTGTCTGGGCCAGACGCCAGCCACTCTGGATTTCCATTTGACACCTCCCAACGCCAATTTAGGTACAAGCTTAGTTAGTTAACATTGCCATAAAACCATTCAGAGAATTCTATTGGAGAAGTAGTTTCTGAATGTCTTATATTTGAAGATCATCTTTGAAGCACATAATGGCCAGCATTAAAATAATATGTGTCCACATCATCTGGTAATATTTCAGATGCAGGTAAGATAATAAATGTGTCCACATCATCTGGTAATATTTCAGATGCAGGTAAGATAATAAATGTGTCCACATCATCTGGTAATATTTCAGATGCAGGTAAGATAATAAATGTGTCCACATCATCTGGTAATATTTCAGATGCAGGTAAGATAATAAATGTGTCCACATCATCTGGTAATATTTCAGATGCAGGTAAGATAATAAATGTGTCCACATCATCTGGTAATATTTCAGATGCAGGTAAGATAATAAATGTGTCCACATCATCTGGTAATATTTCAGATGCAGGTAAGATAATAAATGTGTCCACATCATCTGGTAATATTTCAGATGCAGGTAAGATAATAAATGTGTCCACATCATCTGGTAATATTTCAGATGCAGGTAAGATAATAAATGTGTCCACATCATCTGGTAATATTTCAGATGCAGGTAAGATAATAAATGTGTCCACATCATCTGGTAATATTTCAGATGCAGGTAAGATAATAAATGTGTCCACATCATCTGGTAATATTTCAGATGCAGGTAAGATAATATATGTGTCCACATCATCTGGTAATATTTCAGATGCAGGTAAGATAATATATGTGTCCACATCATCTGGTAATATTTCAGATGAGGCAGGTAACCTTCCTGGGTGGTCTGTTAAAGTGTAAATATTGGAGGTCCTGAAACGTATTGTGTCAAAACATGCAGAGCTGCTACTATTCTGGAGATGAGAGAGACCTCCACGAGCAACTGAACTTGTCTTTAGAATGCAGCCTGCTGACAGACATGGACTTTAATGTGAAAACATGCGTGTTGGGACAACGTTGTCTGTATCTGCAAGTGCACACGTCATTGGAACTTTCTCCAAAACCTAACAAATTGATGACATGAGCACATTAAAAAAACGCTGTCAAATTGTAGGTTTAGCAGGTTTAGTGTCTCCTGTCAGATAAGGGATTAGGGTTTGTGACAGTCTGTGCAGGTGAAACCCCACAAAGATGTGGTGCTATTGGACCAGGGCTTCTGTGTGACTCACCTGTGTGTCGGCTACTGGACAGGACCAGGGGTTCTGTGTGACTCACCTGTGTGTCGGCTACTGGACAGGAACAGGGGTTCTGTGTGACTCACCTGTGTGTCGGCTACTGGACCAGGGCTTCTGTGTGACTCACCTGTGTGTCGGCTACTCGACCAGGGCTTCTGTGTGACTCACCTGTGTGTCGGCTACTGGACAGGACTAGGGCTTCTGTGTGACTCACCTGTGTGTCGGCTACTGGACAGGACCAGGGCTTCTGTGTGACTCACCTGTGTGTCGACTACTGGATAGGACCTGGTCTTCTGTGTGACTCACCTGTGTGTCGGCTACTGGACAGGACCAGGGCTTCTGTGTGACTCACCTGTGTGTCGGCTACTGGACAGGACCAGGGCTTCTGTGTGACTCACCTGTGTGTCGACTACTGGACCAGGGGTTCTGTGTGACTCACCTGTGTGTCGACTACTGCGCTGGTTATCGTGCCAGCAGACAATAGCCAGAACCCGCATGAACAATATGAGGAGCGCACGGGAAAACAGGAAAACACCTGAAAAACAAACATGGCACAGTGGTTCCTCATGCAGGCGTGGCTAGTGCTTTGACAGAGACTCTCTTGTCCAGGGCAGGCATAGACAATGCAGAGACAATTGGCCGGGGCTCCGGGGCCAGCACCAGAAGGCCTCTCCCTGTAAGCCCACTGATTAAATGGCTCTAATGTGAGCCGTGTTTTGTACCATGTTTGCCTTTTTCCAAAGCTTTTGTGTCGGGGAAAGACTGATGTTCCCTCGGAAGCCTCCGAAACACTTTCAAGTGTCACTGCGCCAGCCTGAATCAGGGAGGCATGTGTGGTGAGGCTTTGTAAAGCTGTTTGTTTGGGAGGGACTGAGTTAGTTCAGTGTGCCCAGACAGGGCTTTCTGCCTGGATCTGTTCATGTGTTTGTTCTCACAGTTTGGATGGAACAGAACTAATGGCTGTGTCAACCTTTACAGTCATGATTCACGTTGGGTTTGTTGACTCAGGAGACGCTTTCACCTACAACAAAACAAGACCCTTACGCCAAAAAGAGAAGGACACGAGGATATGAGTGTCTCACCTTTAAGTGGTGGGAAAAGAGCTGCATTCTAACAAGAACAATATGTGTGTGTGTGTGTGTGTGTGCGTGTGCGTGTGTGTGTGTGGTGCATCTAGCCAGTAGATGTCAGTGTCAATGTTCTTACCTCTCACAGACTCTGTGCCTCATTCACCACAACAGGTTTCATAATCTCTGCCTCCCTGACGCCCTGATACACCGTTGCTTTCCACTGTCAATGTTTACCTGTCTTCTGGTCCACACCCAACTTCACCGTGAGCCATTTGTGATGAGGCCCAGGGTGATCCAATGAGATCCAGAGAGGTCCAAGGGGATATATAGCGGTCCAGGGTGATCCAGTGAGATCCAGTGGCTCCAGTGGGTTGTCTATCAATCAGAAGGTTGGTGGTTCGATCCCCGGTTCCTCCTGGGAAATTGTTGAGGTGTCCATGAGCAAGACACCTAACCCCAGCTGCTCCTGGCGAGCCTGCAGTCGCCTTGCATGGTAGACGCGGTCGTCAGTCTATAAATGAGTGAATGGATAAAAGCGCTATATAAAAGCGCAGCATTTACCATTCATCTAGGTGGATCTAGGAGGATCCTGTGAGATTTCTCTGTAGAGCAGTAGCTGGCAGATAGAGTCGTCAGAGATCAGGGGAACTAACTGTCAGCAGGTAGCTAATCACAGAGCAAACAGGATTACTGGCCGACTGTTTCCACGGTGCTACAGTGACACAATCTATAATTGCTGTGGGAATGGGATGGGTGTCTGCTCTGGTTTCAGACAGAACTGTGAATGTACTGCCCATTATCTGATGAACACCCGATCAGCTATTAATTGAGATGGCCTGCATGATATCGATCAAGTTCACAACTGTTGATCATGTGCATGATGTGTACCATTGACATTTTTTACGTAGCGTTAGAAATAAAGCCATGTACTCTACCTGTAAAGCCTGCTGCTAGCTCACCTGCTCTCTGTAATTACAAACCCAACTGACCTCGTGACAAACACTTTTACATTTGTTTGTTAAGTATCTAGATATGATTGCTGAAGGTGTAGCAAGTCATATTGAACAGGAGTATTTGTCAAGTGCTATAGGCGTAATAACATAACCCGTTTGGTTCAAATATATTTGCACATGAATCACATCCTAAATCTCAATTAAGCTGTTGAGTGATAAATACATACGGAGTGTCTGAAAACAACCAGAGAAGTGGACGTCACATTATTGTGTTAGTAATCAGAGAGCTGTAGACACAGGTTCTATCAAACCAAGTCAGGTGAATTAATTTGCTTCAGGCGTGGTGTTTGTTAAAGCTCTTTGAGACAGCTGTCATTGTATAAAGGGCTGTCATGAAATGCATTTGATTGATTTAACTAGTCACTGGTGTTTTCCACCCTCTGTCACAGAGAGCCTTGTTCCTTATCTGGGTTCCTACCTGAGGAGATTGGGCCCAGACCCATCACACTAGAGTGAAGTAAAGGGAAGGAGAACCGGGAGCACCACCGTCTGTCCTCAAACCATGTAGAAGGTGTGACCATAATGTTCAGTGTGGGGAGCGTACTCAAACCATGTAGAAGGTGTGACCTTAATGTCCAGTGTGGGGAGCGTACTCAAACCATGTAGAAGGTGTGACCATAATGTCCAGTGTGGGGAGCGTACTCAAACCACGTAGAAGGTGTGACCATAATGTCCAGTGTGGGGAGCGTACTCAAACCATGTAGAAGGTGTGACCATAATGTCCAGTGTGGGGAGCGTACTCAAACCATGTAGAAGGTGAGACCTTAATGTCCAGTGTGGGGAGCGTACTCAAACCATGTAGAAGGTGTGACCATAATGTCCAGTGTGGGGAGCGTACTCAAACCATGTAGAAGGTGTGACCTTAATGTCCAGTGTGGGGAGCGTACTCAAACCATGTAGAAGGTGTGACCTTAATGTCCAGTGTGGGGAGCGTACTCAGCCATGTAGAAAGTGTGACCATCAAACCATGTAGAAGGTGTGACCATAATGTCCAGTGTGGGGAGTGTACTCAAACCATGTAGAAGGTGTGACCATAATGTCCAGTGTGGGGAGCGTACTCAAACCATGTAGAAGGTGTGACCTTAATGTCCAGTGTGGGGAGCGTACTCAAACCATGTAGAAGGTGTGACCTTAATGTCCAGTGTGGGGAGCGTACTCAAACCATGTAGAAGGTGTGACCTTAATGTCCACTCCAACCATGAGCCCCTATTTCCTGTCAGGCTGGCATGACGGGTGGATGTGGAACTGTTTGTGTTGGTCTGCCGTCCCGTGAATATACCCCCTATAATCTCTGTTCTCTGTCAGACAGTAATCTGCTCCGGTATCAGGCACAGAGGACAAGTCTGGCACCTGGGGCACACAGTGTTGTTACAGTATCTTCTGAACACACAGTGCAGAAGAAACATTACTGTGGTAGACATGGTGCTTTACTCTTTATCAGGAGACCGTCTGAGGTATCTCTGATTTGTCCGGCTTCCCCAGCATGTTTTGTAGTGCTGGCTGATTGGCTGATAAGAGTAATAGATATCATCTTCATCCTATCATGTCAGCTCTCTCTGAGGCTTCGTGTGAGGCTTTATGTTGTGGAGACACTCATTTACATCTAAAGTTGCATACATCCACTTTAATCCATTATATTGTCCCACATGTGTGACCAACTGAAACTGCCTTGCTAGATCCATTGGCTATTCAGAACAATGTTGTTTCCAGGGATTAGAGTGGGACTATCCAGGGATTAGAGTAGGACTATTCAGGGGTTAGAGTAGGACTATCCAGGGGTTAAAGTAGGACTATTCAGGGGTTAGATTAGGACTATTAAGGGGTTAGAGTAGGACTATCCAGGGGTTAGAGTAGGACTATCCAGGGGTTAGAGTAGGACTATTCAGGGGTTAGAGTAGGACTATCCAGGGGTTAAGTAGGACTATCCAGGGGTTAGAGAAGGACTATCCAGGGGTTAGAGTAGAACTATTCAGGGGTTAGAGTAGGACTATCCAGGGGTTAGAGTAGGACTATTCAGGGGTTAGAGTAGGACTATTCAGGAGTTAGAGTAGGACTATTCAGGGGTTAGAGTAGGACTATCCAGGGGTTAGAGTAGGACTATTCTGGGGTTAGAGTAGGATTATTCAGGGGTTAGTGTAGGACTATCCAAGGGTTAGAGTAGGACTATCCAGGGGTTAGAGTAGGATTATTCAGGGGTTAGAGTAGGACTATTCAGGGGTTAGAGTAGGACTATTCAGGGGTTAGAGTAGGACTATTCAGGGGTTAGAGTAGGACTATTCAGGGGTTAGAGTAGGACTATTCAGGGGTTAGAGTAGGACTATTCAGGGGTTAGAGTAGGACTATTCAGGGGTTAGAGTAGGACTATTCAGGGGTTAGAGTAGGACTATTCAGGGGTTAGAGTAGGACTATTCAGGGGTTAGAGTAGGACTATTCAGGGGTTAGAGTAGGACTATTCAGGGGTTAGAGTAGGACTATTCAGGGGTTAGAGTAGGACTATTCAGGAGTTAGAGTAGGACTATTCAGGGGTTAGAGTAGGACTATTCAGGAGTTAGAGTGGGACGTGGAGCTGGTAACCAGTCACTGGTTGCATTTGGCTTCAGCAGACACTCTGTATCACTGCCTTTTTGAATGTGTGATTACAATCTGTGAGTGTTTGTAAGGAGTGCTGGCGTCACTGGGCCTAATCACGGCAGACACACGCTAAAATCCCTGTGGTCGTGTTGTGGAGACACTTATTTACATCCCTTTAAGTGGCTGGGCGAATGGGGAGTCTGTCAAAACACACTAGAGGCCCTGACACTTGGTGTCTGAAGGTGTTTGGCCACCCTCCTCAGGTCTCACCCTGATTCACTTGTCCCCACACACACACACACACACACACACACACACACACACACACACACACACACACACACACACACACACACACACACACACACACACACACACACACACACACACACACACACACACACACACACACACACACACACACACACACACACACACACACACACACACACACACACACACACACACACACACACACACACACACACAGACACACACACACACACAGACACACACACACACACACACACACACACACACACACACACACACACACACACACACACACACACACACACACACACACACACACACACACACACACACACACACACACACACACACACACACACACACACACACACAGACACACACACACACACACACACACACACACACAGACACACACACACACACAGACAAGTACCTCTGGACATTACGGCTGAATCAATTCCCTCTGGCCGTTTCAAGTGCTGAGTGAGGGAGCCGGCCGAGGTGTCTAGACTGGCTCTAATGCTACCATGTGCTCCCACATAGCTTATCTCACAAACACACTCCTAAACAAAAGCCTGAAGGCTAAACTCTTGACAGGTGTAGAGGGTAGGCATCACCTATAATGACATGAGCTGACCTGCAGGCCATTGCTAGCATCCCTCTGGTGTGGCTTTGGAATGCCACACATTTATCAGAGGGTCCCCGACCACGTTCTGTCCCTGGTGTTGGACTCAAACATGAACCAGCTTTCACTTGAGGGGACCGAAGACTTGAAGGAGATCTTGTGGTTTGATTTAATGCCATTATGAAGATGTGCTGGGATCACGCTGGTCTTGGCAGGTCAGGTTAGGGCAGGAGTAAAGACCTGAACAACTTTGAAGGGGCCAAATTGTTACGGTCTGACGACTGGGTCATGGCTCCTCCAGTGACAGGGTGTTGGATGCAAAAGCTCATGCCAAACCCACAGGTCTACTGTAGAAGGACTACTGTAGAAGGTCTACTGTAGAAGGTCTATTGTAGAAGGTCTACTGTAGAAGGTCTACTGTAGAAGGTCTACTGTAGAAGGTCTACTGTAGAAGGTCTACTGTAGAAGGTCTACTGCAGAAGGTCTACTGTAGAAGGTCTACTGTAGAAGGTCTACTGTAGAAGGACTACTGTAGAAGGTCTACTGTAGAAGGTCTACTGCAGAAGGTCTACTGCAGAAGGTCTACTGTAGAAGGTCTACTGCAGAAGGTCTACTGTAGAAGGTCTACTGCAGAAGGTCTACTGTAGAAGGTCTACTGTAGAAGGTCTACTGCAGAAGGACTACTGTAGAAGGTCTACTGCAGAAGGTCTACTGTAGAAGGTCTACTGTAGAAGGTCTACTGCAGAAGGTCTACTGTAGAAGGTCTACTGCAGAAGGTCTACTGTAGAAGGTCTACTGTAGAAGGACTACTGTAGAAGGTCTACTGTAGAAGGACTACTGTAGAAGGTGTACTGCAGAAGGTCTACTGCAGAAGGTCTACTGCAGAAGGTCTACTGTAGAAGGACTACTGTAGAAGGTCTACTGTAGAAGGTCTACTGTAGAAGGTCTACTGTAGAAGGTCTACTGCAGAAGGTCTACTGTAGAAGGACTACTGTAGAAGGTCTACTGTAGAAGGTCTACTGCAGAAGGTCTACTGTAGAAGGTCTACTGTAGAAGGTCTACTGTAGAAGGTCTACTGCAGAAGGTCTACTGTAGAAGGACTACTGTAGAAGGACTACTGTAGAAGGACTACTGTAGAAGGTCTACTGTAGAAGGTCTACTGCAGAAGGTCTACTGCAGAAGGTCTACTGTAGAAGGACTACTGTAGAAGGTCTACTGCAGAAGGTCTACTGTAGAAGGACTACTGTAGAAGGTCTACTGTAGAAGGTCTACTGTAGAAGGTCTACTGCAGAAGGTCTACTGTAGAAGGACTACTGCAGAAGGTCTACTGTAGAAGGTCTACTGTAGAAGGTCTACTGCAGAAGGTCTACTGCAGAAGGACTACTGTAGAAGGTCTACTGTAGAAGGTCTACTGTAGAAGGTCTACTGTAGAAGGTCTACTGCAGAAGGTCTACTGCAGAAGGTCTACTGCAGAAGGTCTACTGTAGAAGGTCTACTGTAGAAGGTCTACTGTAGAAGGTCTATTTTAGAAGGTCTACTGTAGAAGGTCTACTGTAGAAGGTCTACTGCAGAAGGTCTACTGCAGAAGGTCTACTGTAGAAGGTCTACTGTAGAAGGTCTACTGTAGAAGGACTACTGTAGAAGGTCTACTGTAGAAGGTCTACTGTAGAAGGACTACTGTAGAAGGTCTACTGCAGAAGGACTACTGTAGAAGGTCTACTGTAGAAGGTCTACTGTAGAAGGACTACTGTAGAAGGTCTACTGTAGAAGGTCTACTGTAGAAGGTCTACTGTAGAAGGTCTACTGTAGAAGGTCTACTGTAGAAGGTCTACTGTAGAAGGTCTACTTTAGAAGGTCTACTGTAGAAGGTCTACTGTAGAAGGTCTACTGTAGAAGGACTACTGTAGAAGGTCTACTGTAGAAGGTCTACTGTAGAAGGTCTACTGTAGAAGGACTACTGTAGAAGGTCTACTGTAGAAGGTCTACTGTAGAAGGTCTACTGCAGAAGGTCTACTTTAGAAGGTCTACTGTAGAAGGTCTACTGCAGAAGGTCTACTGCAGAAGGACTACTGTAGAAGGTCTACTGTAGAAGGTCTACTGTAGAAGGTCTACTGTAGAAGGTCTACTGCAGAAGGTCTACTTTAGAAGGTCTACTGTAGAAGGTCTACTGTAGAAGGTCTACTGTAGAAGGACTACTGTAGAAGGTCTACTGTAGAAGGTCTACTGTAGAAGGTCTACTGTAGAAGGTCTACTGTAGAAGGTCTACTGTAGAAGGTCTACTGTAGAAGGTCTACTGTAGAAGGTCTACTGTAGAAGGTCTACTGTAGAAGGTCTACTGTAGAAGGTCTACTGTAGAAGGTCTACTGTAGAAGGTCTACTGTAGAAGGTCTACTGTAGAAGGTCTACTGTAGAAGGTCTACTGAAGGTCTACTGTAGAAGGTCTACTGTAGAAGGTCTACTGTAGAAGGTCTACTGTAGAAGGTCTACTGTAGAAGGTCTACTGTAGAAGGTCTACTGTAGAAGGTCTACTGTAGAAGGTCTACTGTAGAAGGTCTACTGCAGAAGGTCTACTGTAGAAGGTCTACTGCAGAAGGTCTACTGCAGAAGGTCTACTGCAGAAGGTCTACTGCAGAAGGTCTACTGTAGAAGGTCTACTGTAGAAGGTCTACTGCAGAAGGTCTACTGTAGAAGGTCTACTGCAGAAGGTCTACTGTAGAAGGACTACTGTAGGTCTACTGCAGAAGGTCTACTGTAGAAGGTCTACTGCAGAAGGTCTACTGCAGAAGGTCTACTGTAGAAGGTCTACTGCAGAAGGTCTACTGCAGAAGGTCTACTGTAGAAGGTCTACTGTAGAAGGTCTACTGCAGAAGGTCTACTGTAGAAGGTCTACTGCAGAAGGTCTACTGCAGAAGGACTACTGCAGAAGGACTACTGTAGGTCTACTGCAGAAGGTCTACTGTAGAAGGTCTACTGTAGAAGGTCTACTGCAGAAGGTCTACTGTAGAAGGTCTACTGTAGAAGGTCTACTGTAGAAGGTCTACTGTAGAAGGTCTACTGTAGAAGGTCTACTGTAGAAGGTCTACTGTAGAAGGTCTACTGCAGAAGGTCTACTGCAGAAGGTCTACTGCAGAAGGTCTACTGTAGATGGTCTACTGTAGAAGGTCTACTGTAGAAGGTCTACTGCAGAAGGTCTACTGCAGAAGGTCTACTGCAGAAGGTCTACTGTAGATGGTCTACTGTAGAAGGTCTACTGTAGAAGGTCTACTGCAGAAGGTCTACTGTAGAAGGTCTACTGTAGAAGGTCTACTGCAGAAGGTCTACTGCAGAAGGTCTACTGTAGAAGGTCTACTGCAGAAGGTCTACTGTAGATGGTTTACTGTAGAAGGTCTACTGTAGAAGGTCTACTGCAGAAGGTCTACTGTAGAAGGTCTACTGTAGAAGGTCTACTGCAGAAGGTCTACTGCAGAAGGTCTACTGTAGAAGGTCTACTGTAGAAGGTCTACTGCAGAAGGTCTACTGTAGAAGGTCTACTGTAGAAGGTCTACTGTAGAAGGACTACTGTAGAAGGACTACTGTAGAAGGTCTACTGTAGAAGGTCTACTGCAGAAGGTCTTCAGCAGAAGGTCTACTGTAGAAGGTCTACTGTAGAAGGTCTACTGCAGAAGGTCTACTGTAGAAGGTCTACTGTAGAAGGTCTACTGTAGAAGGTCTACTGCAGAAGGTCTACTGCAGAAGGTCTACTGTAGAAGGTCTACTGTAGAAGGTCTACTGTAGAAGGTCTACTGCAGAAGGTCTACTGCAGAAGGTTTACTGCAGAAGGTCTTCTGTAGAAGGTCTACTGTAGAAGGACTACTGTAGAAGGTCTACTGCAGAAGGTCTACTGTAGAAGGTCTACTGTAGAAGGTCTACTGTAGAAGGACTACTGTAGAAGGTCTACTGCAGAAGGTCTACTGTAGAAGGTCTACTGTAGAAGGTCTACTGTAGAAGGTCTACTGTAGAAGGTCTACTGTAGAAGGTCTACTGCAGAAGGTCTACTGTAGAAGGTCTACTGTAGAAGGTCTACTGTAGAAGGTCTACTGCAGAAGGTCTACTGCAGAAGGTCTACTGTAGAAGGACTACTGCAGAAGGTCTACTGTAGAAGGTCTACTGTAGAAGGTCTACTGTAGAAGGTCTACTGTAGAAGGACTACTGTAGGTCTACTGTAGAAGGTCTACTGTAGAAGGTCTACTGTAGAAGGACTACTGTAGAAGGACTACTGTAGAAGGTGTACTGCAGAAGGTCTACTGTAGAAGGTCTACTTTAGAAGGTCTACTGTAGAAAGTCTACTGCAGAAGGTCTACTGTAGAAGGTCTACTGTAGAAGGTCTACTGTAGAAGGACTACTGTAGAAGGACTACTGTAGAAGGTCTACTGCAGAAGGTCTACTGTAGAAGGTCTACTGTAGAAGGTCTACTGCAGAAGGTCTACTGTAGAAGGTCTACTGTAGAAGGTCTACTGTGGAAGGACTACTGTAGAAGGTCTACCGTAGAAGGTCTACCGTAGAAGGTCTACCGCAGAAGGTCTACCGCAGAAGGTCTACTGCAGAAGGTCTACTGTAGAAGGACTACTGTAGAAGGTCTACTGTAGAAGGTCTACTGTAGAAGGTCTACTGCAGAAGGTCTACTGCAGAAGGTCTACTGTAGAAGGTCTACTTTAGAAGGTCTACTGTAGAAGGTCTACTGCAGAAGGTCTACTGTAGAAGGTCTACTGTAGAAGGTCTACTGCAGAAGGTCTACTGTAGAAGGTCTACTGTAGAAAGTCTACTGTGGCACAAGTCACTGACATGTTCATTATGGTTACAGGAAGAATATATTACAACACAGTACATGGCACCCCCCTGCAAATGGTTCTGTGTAGCCTCAGACAAGTGCCCTTGTTTGGAGAGGACAAAAGTAATTCACTTCCCTTGTGAGAGGTCATCATTTCTTTGCTCATCTGTGTATATTCCAGTCATGTTTTTCCTTGATGTCACAATTATACAGGAGTTCAAATGAACGCAAATGTAAACACATGAAATGCTGAGAACAGACTAGTGTTAAGGAATGTCTACGGAAAGTGACTCAGGAGTGTGCAGTCCCAGAGATACAGTTTCCTGTGTTAGTATGGCTTCAGTAACACAGATACAGTTTCCTGTGTTAGTATGGCTTCAGTAACACAGATACAGTTTCCTGTGTTAGTATGGCTTCAGTAACACAGATACAGTTTCCTGTGTTAGTATGGCTTCAGTAACACAGATACAGTTTCCTGTGTTAGTATGGCTTCAGTAACACCGATACAGTTTCCTGTGTTAATATGGCTTCAGTAACACAGATACAGTTTCCTGTGTTAATATGGCTTCAGTAACACAGATACAGTTTCCTGTGTTAGTTTGGCTTCAGTAACACAGACGCCTGTGGCCACGACCTGCTGATACGTATCCGTTTATCCGGCACTCTTCATTCCGACTGTATCTGTTCTGTTCATGTGGAGCCTCTGTGAAGTTGTTTGGGTCATTCATCCTCCTCTCTTATCTTATCTCCAGCCGTGCCAGAGAGAGCCAGGCTGTCCGCTCGGAACCGGAATGGTGCCTTGAGCTGCTGAGTGGCTTGGAGGCGAATCTAGACTTAATATTGAAACTTGCACATTCTACCTGGGTAACTATTAGTTGTTGCTAATTGAATTCATTTTTTTATTACAATTAGCGTTTGCCAGACCAGCAACTAATAAACATTAAACTAACAAACAAAAAGACATAAACAATGAAGACATGAACAAAACCACTATTGTGTAGGTATGCAGTATATTGTGTCTTGAATTATGTTTGTGAATCATGTTTGAGTGCATCTTGTGTCATTTACAGTTTACATGTTTTGTAAAGATGATGCTGTTTGCCTGATTTATTGCTAAATGAAGAAAGTGATGTTTTGTGCAAAATTATGTTTTAATTGAATTCCTTTTTGGTCATGACGGTTACATATGGACACGTATGGATACATATAGACTTTCTGAGCTGTATAATATCTGAGATGTGAGGACATTTGTCTAATATTAGCTCTAGCTTCAACATTTAGCCGACTGGGAATATTCTGTGTTCCAAGTGATTGAGATGGACCTGTTGGCCAACCAGTTCAGAAGTGGGTCTCTGTCTCTTCCCATCTCCAGCACCCGACCATCTGCCATGAGCATCACATCACCAGGGGTCAGAAGTAGTAGCACCAGCGGAGGGGTCAAACTGAGGTCAGCGCTTAGAGGGAACGACGGGGCGCAGTAAGTCAGGGGAGGCTGGTAGGAGGAGAACATGGGAGGTGGAGGAAGACGAAGGGGAAGATGAGTCAGGGGAGGCTGGTAGGAGGAGAACATGGGAGGTGGAGGAAGACGAAGGGGAAGATGAGTCAGGGGAGGCTGGTAGGAGGAGAACATGGGAGGTGGAGGAAGACGAAGGGGAAGATGAGTCAGGGAGGCTGGTAGGAGGAGAACATGGGAGGTGGAGGAAGACGAAGGGGAAGATGAGTCAGGGGAGGCTGGTAGGAGGAGAACATGGGAGGTGGAGGAAGACGAAGGGGAAGATGAGTCAGGGGAGGCTGGTAGGAGGAGAACATGGGAGGTGGAGGAAGACGAAGGGGAAGATGAGTCAGGGGAGGCTGGTAGGAGGAGAACATGGGAGGTAGAGGAAGACGAAGGGGAAGATGAGTCAGGGGAGGCTGGTAGGAGGAGAACAAGGGAGGTAGAGGAAGACGAAGGGGAAAGTGGTGGCTACAAGTGCAAGCAGATGACCTCTGTTTGCTCGACTGGTTCCTGTCTGAAGGTAATGTTCTCATGATGTGTATGGTTCTGGAGCCAGTAAATAGTGAGATCAAATCCTATCAGGTCACTCAGCTGTGAAGGACCAGCACATCCGTATTCTGAGTTACATTAGCTCTCATTCAAATGACACATTGACCGTTAGTAGCACGGCTGTGAGACACGGGTATAAAGTTTAGCAGACTTTTGATTAACACTAAACTGTTTTTACCATATTGTTCAAGAGCACCACGATGTGTGTTTGACTGGTGTCCGGTGCCACTCTCCCATAGCCTGACTAGCCAAGGAAGGGTGAGGGGGTGAGGTGTGGGGAAGGTGTTTGTGCCTAGCTGCCCCTTTGCCCTCATTACTCACCCTTATCATCACTCAGGCACTCCAGTAAAGTTGACAGTTGACCCCTTTGCGGGGCTGGAAGGGCAATGGACCTAATGAGCTCTTCTTTGACGTGATACCTTCAGACAGCAATCTCAGGGTGTCTCTGGGAAGGGTTGACTTCCCCTTTCTGAGTGTCTGTGTTGATATTTGTAAAAATGTGGAGTGGAGGCGTCAGTTTCCACAGCACCCCATAGCCCTCCATAGCCCTCCACAGGCCTCCATAGCCCTCCACAGGCCTCCATAGCCCTCCACAGGCCTCCATAGCCCTCCACAGGCCTCCATAGCCCTCCATTGCCTTCCATAGTCCTCTAAAGTCCTCCATAGCCCTTCACAACCCTCCATAGCCTCCATAACCCTCCATAGTCCTCCACAATGCTCCACAACCCTCGATAGACCTCCACAGGCCTTCCATAGCCCTCCACAACCCCCCATAGCCCTCCACAGGCCACCATAGTCCTCCATAGCCCTCCATAACGCTCCACAATGCTCCAAAACCCTCCATAGCCCTCCATTGCCTTCCATAGTCCTCTAAAGTCCTCCATAGCCCTTCACAACCCTCCATAGCCCTGCACAGGCCTCCATGGCCCTCCATAGCCCTCCTTAGTCCTCAATAGTCTTCCACGGGCCTCCATGGCCCTCCACAGGCCATCCATTGTCCATTGCTCTTCTGACCAAAGTTCTGCTGTCAAGAGTCCCTGTGTTGCACCAAGCAATATCACCTCCACATGCAGTGCTCAACTGACACGCAAAAAGAACCAGGGTTCAGTGGCAGGCTATTGTGAGTCAGGCTTTTTTATTTTCTTATGGAGAACACATGTCCATTAATGACAGACACAGAGCAAAGACGGGTTGCTTAGTTCATACGGAGTGATTACAGAGGACGGAGCGGGCGCTTGTGACCGGAGCTTTGCTTTTGATCATGTAATTCACCAAGGTGGCGCTGAGGAACTCCAGAGGCAGAACTGGCAGTGGGTTTCACCACTGAGCCGATCCCACAGATGGCAGGGAACCAGAGGCTTGTTGGACTTTTTAAGGCGTACCACTGGGCATTCCTCAACCCACTCTCTTGTGGAAAACGTGAGGACGTGCCAATTTTGCAAGCAACCAATTATGTTTGGACCAGGCTGGCAAAATGTGGAACCAATAATATAGTGTATCGTCAGCGAGGACCAGATAAAAATGTCCTGCCATCAATGTATAATCCTTTTATCGTTTACACATAATCCTATATCCATATGAGTGAACAAACAACTCTTTGGTGGCTTGACACGGTCGTGTGATTTACAACTGAATTGAGCCAATTTCTGGATCACACTAAAGAGGGTACACATGTTTATCTTTCTCAACAGAGGGACAGGTGTGCCTCATCCGTGAGTGAAGGAGTGGCACCTTGTGTTTATGGGTAGCACGTGTGCTTACACTAATACAAGAGGGTACATTATGTGCCACAATATGCTAATACACATCTAGGTAAATAAAGGAGCTGTCAAATGTACCTTAAGAGAAATTAGTTTAAAGGGTGTACAGATCTGCAGTTGTTTACTCGCCTTCATCGGTGAGACTCTTTATCCTCCATGGTTTTCCTTCTCTTTGGGATTATTAACCTTACGTAAAAATTTCAGAGACATGTCAAAGTGGACTTGAGATGCTAGATTATGTAAACTTTAACAATAGCTAAAGACGTCCCTTTCCGAGGTAGCATGTTCCAGGGAGTTTGTAGGTGTGAATACAATTACGTTGGAACTGTTCACACACACCACTCAGCTGCTACTCTGTTGTCATTTTCAGAACTATCTCGTCCTTTAATTTACATTCTGATGTCTTAGAGGGAATCGTTTAGCACCCAAATCCCATTCCCATGCTCCTTCAGGCCAATTATGTGTGAAACCGATCTCACTGACCTAGGATGCTCTCAAACATGACACAAAACACCTAAAGGTCCACCAGGGTCAAGTGTCCCTTTAAAAACAAGGAACAGTCTTTGGACAGTGTTCTGAGCTCATTGGGTTGTCTCTCCGGTCCCTTAGCCAATGATTAGGCAAATACTGACCTCTTCCCCAAGTTAGAATCGCAAGCACTTTGACGGTTCTTCTAAGAACAGCGTGTCCCACGAGTCTTTTCACGATATACAAGCTTGTTCAGGTTATTGTTGACTTTTTGTTGACTCATAAACAGAATAACAAATGATTGGATAATTGGCATAAATCCAGTAGCAAATCTCTGTGTTATAGAACAGAAGTAATAAACAACAGATCCAGATCACATGAGACGCATTGGACTAAACCCTTAACTTATTTCGGGCTTCGAGTGAGGCACTAATTGACCAGTTATTAACTAATTGCTCAAGACAAACTGTTTTGTCTCCACGACCCTGAGGTTTTAAGAAGTGGGGGATTCTTGCTCTGTTAATTGCAAATGAACAGAATGTAGAGCAACAATAGGCTAACAAAAACGAGTTCCGCGATTATCATTGTAGAGAGAACAGGACAGGGCCAAAGGCTAGCTCTCACTAATTAGGAGCCAGGCTACTCCAGACCCTGTTGAGTCTTTGTGCTGGGTGTGTGTTGGGTCCAAGTGTGTTGAGGCTTTCAGGCTGGCAGACGGGCGCCGGTTTCAGGACAAAGGACTGTCTGCGGTCGGGTCGCAAGGTCTCCTAAGCTGTGTTCCAAACCGTGACAGATCCATCATCGTTCTCTCGCTCCTGTACACACACACACACACACACACACAATCCTAGCCAACACTTTGTGATCAGGCTCAGATTTACGTACAGAATCATCACATTTGCCATAATAGATATAGAGTAACTAGATTACACCACAAGGCCAATTGAAACATACCATTTGAAGGCTACAGTATAAACAAGATTCACCCCCAAATAGTCCTAGTAAGCGAAAATGTGAAACTTGAATAAACAATATTGGACAAGATGGACTACCAGGAGTGAAAATTTTAAAAACCCCAAAATACAGACACATTTGTCAATTAATTTGCATCGGTGACAATTGCTATGACCACTCGACTCGAGGTCTAATTACAGTTTGAGTTTTGGTTCAGCACACCGTCACTCTGGTTCTTCTGAACAGTTTTCCAGACCTCTGCCTGCTTGTCTTGGTATTTTCATTTTTTATTTAAGCCATTCATTTTTATTGTGAGTGGCAACAGGAGTTCCTCTACAAGCCACTACGGCTTCCTCAACAGGCTCTTTAGCCCCCCCCCAGAATATTTTTGGGGTGGACGCTGGGTGGCGGACTGCTGTGGAGGGCACGATGGACTGTCAAGGAGTATGCCCCGGGAGAAGCCGAAGGCTGAGTGTGCCAGGGAAACCGGCTCAAGGGCAGGCTTTAGAACTGGCCACCCGTCCAATAAAATAGAGCATCCTGGCCAGCCGTCCAATAAAATAGAGCATCCTGGCCAGCCGTCCAATAAAATAGAGCATCCTGGCCAGCCGTCCAATAAAATAGAGCATCCTGGCCAGCCGTCCAATAAAATAGAGCATCCTGGCCAGCCGTCCAATAAAATAGAGCATCCTGGCCAGCCGTCCAATAAAATAGAGCATCCTGGCCAGCCGTCCTTTGAGGGTGACTCCTCCTGCCATTATGGTTCTCCTTCTTGTCTCTGGGGTGACTCCTCCTTCCATTATGGTTCTCCTTCTTGTCTCTGGGGTGACTCCTCCTGCCATTATGGCTCTCCTTGTCTCTGGGGTAACTCCTTCCTCTGTACCAGGCATCCTTTTCAAAGGTTTTTTCTTCCACTAAATCCCAAGTAGAGTTTATATTAAAAACAAAGATTGTAAATGTATGCCAGGTATTTATGGAATAAAGTTGATGTTGTTTGATATGTATATGTCAATCACTAAATTAGTTATTGTTTTTCAAAACTGTAAATGGCTATTGGCGTATGTCTGTTGAATGTCTGTTGAATGTCTGTTGAATGTCTGTTGAATGTCTGTTGAATGTCTGTTGAATGTCTGTTGAATGCCTGTTGAATGCCTGTTGAATGCCTGTTGAATGCCTGTTGAATGTCTGTTGAATGTCTGTTGAATGTCTGTTGAATGTCTGTTGAATGTTGCAAATATCAAACCAACTTTACCTCCGTATTTATAAAAGCATTATAATCAAATGTTCAGTGTTTGTTGCACATGTTAAGGCACAGGTACCAATTTCCCATAAACAGATCAGCTTGTGCTTTACTCTGACACCTGGTAACAGGATTTTACTAAACCTCACGCGTGGTCTGGTCTTTAAATTTGTCGTATAAATGTGTTATTGTAACATGGTCCGTATGGTCTAGTAGAAGCTTCAGCAACACAACATGTAATGAATATTGAACTGTAGGTGCCTCCCCTTTAATTAGCATTTAATTAATTAGATGTGTAGGTACAGATTGGGTCTAATATATATATATATATATATATATATATACATATAAATATACACGGTTCTAGTATTCTTATTTCTGTAATCATTGACCGCAGTACGGTATTACATGTCTGTTGTTCATTTTTACTGGACTCTTTAAACATAATTATATCTTTGGTTAGTTGTTAAATTCATGTTGAGTGAAATAAAACGATTTAATTACATTTGTAATCAATTATTGGGGGGGGGGGCATTTGTTTGGTTAAATGTTAATTGTAGATCTGCTGTGTTCATCAATGTGGTCATTGGACCGGCATGTAACTTAAGCCGCACAATGAAATATTTTAGAAATGCAGATTACAACTTTGAAAATGGTTGAAGTGTGATATCAAACCAACTTAAACCATGTTCAAAATACACGGATTGAAATAATTTAAATTAAGGTCCTTGTTTAAAAATGTATTAATTTTTTACAAATGTTTTTTCAAATAAACTAATTGAACACATGTTATAACCCACGTTTCGATATTTTGCAACTATTGGTGTCCTCATGTCACGACTTTTTATTTGCACGTTTCTGCTTCTCAAGCTATTAGTTACAGACGCAGAAATTGTTGCATGAGGAATTGTGCTGAATGTGCTCACAGAAAGCTTACACAAATCCATGGAGCTTAAATCATACAAACAGCACCTGAACGACACATTATTTTTTATTTAAAAGTGTGAGGAACTGAACAAAAGCATATTAATTTGCCAGAATAAACCAGCCCAAAAGATGCCAATTCAGCTTCCTCTGACGAGGAAGTCTTCAGTGCTGGTGAAAAGAAACCTGAGTTTTACCTGCAAATTGGACATTTCTGCGCGTAGTAAGATTATCACCAGGGTATGAATAGGGTATGCAGGTAATAGGGTATGCAGGAAATAGGGTATGCAGGAAATAGGGTATGCAGGTAATAGGGTATGCAGGTAATAGGGTATGCAGGTAATAGGGTATGCAGGTGAATAGGGTGTGCAGGTGAATAGGGTATGCAGGTAATAGGGTATGCAGGTGAATAGGGTATGCAGGAAATAGGGTATGCAGGTAAATAGGGTATGCGGGTAATAGGGTATGCAGGTAATAGGGTATGCAGGTGAATAGGGTATGCAGGTGAATAGGGTATGCAGGTAATAGGGTATGCAGGTGAATAGGGTATGCAGGTAATAGGGTATGCAGGTGAATAGGGTATGCAGGTGAATAGGGTATGCAGGTGAATAGGGTATGCAGGTGAATAGGGTATGCGGGTAATAGGGTATGCAGGTAATAGGGTATGCAGGTGAATAGGGTATGCAGGTAATAGGGTATGCAGGTGAATAGGGTATGCAGGTGAATAGGGTATGCAGGTGAATAGGGTATGCAGGTGAATAGGGTATGCAGGTGAATATGCAGGTGAATATGCAGGTGAATAGGGTATGCAGGTGAATATGCAGGTGAATAGGGTATGCAGGTGAATATGCAGGTGAATAGGGTATGCAGGTGAATATGCAGGTGAATAGGGTATGCAGGTGAATATGCAGGTGAATAGGGTATGCAGGTGAATATGCAGGTGAATAGGGTATGCAGGTGAATATGCAGGTCCGCATCTCCTTCATTTCTTATCTCAGGATGAACAAAAATGCATCACAAACATTTGAAACTCATTAGGCATCCTAACAACAAGCGCTAAATAGTGTTTATGTACAATATATTTCTATGTAAAAATGAAAGTTATGAATGCAACAAGTTGAAGTCTAAGTAGGCCAGTATAAACACGCCAATGTACAGATTTGAATAAATTAATTACATGTTGCTTATAATTTGATCCATTAAGAATATTTACAGAATTGCTTTTCTTTGAAACATAAATAATTCAAACTCATCTATCGTTCATGTGGTGAGTTACAAACGTCGTTCCAAATCAACTTCAGAAATGAGTCCTTCTCGATTTCAGTCCCTTTGACATTTATTGTAGCTCAATGAAATTTTTGGAATACAGCTTTTTCCTCATCTTGCGGTCGAAAAGCCCTGGCGTTCATTTTCCTTTTGGGGCCTAGAACAAATCCATAGCAATCCAGACGTTATATGTGATCTAGTGTATGTCAATAATAGGCTATTTGATGAACTCGCATCACCAGTCCAGATCCACCCACCCATCTCACAGCTGGCCTCATCCCAGATCCACTCATCCATCTCACATAGGCCTCATCCCAGATCCACTCATCCATCTCACAGCTGGCCTCATCCCAGATCCACTCATCCATCTCACATAGGCCTCATCCCAGATCCACTCATCCATCTCACATAGGCCTCATCCCAGATCCACTCCATCCATCTCACAGCTGGCCTCATCCCAGATCCACTCATCCATCTCACAGCTGGCCTCATCCCAGATCCACTCATCCATCTCACATAGGCCTCATCCCAGATCCACTCATCCATCTCACATAGGCCTCATCCCAGATCCATCTCATCCATCCCAGATCCACATCCATCTCACAGGCCTCATCCCAGATCCACTCATCCATCTCACAGCTGGCCTCATCCCAGATCCACTCATCCATCTCACATAGGCCTCATCCCAGATCCACTCATCCATCTCACAGCTGGCCTCATCCCAGATCCACTCATCCATCTCACATAGGCCTCATCCCAGATCCACTCATCCATCTCACAGCTGGCCTCATCCCAGATCCACTCCCAGATCCATCTCCATCAGCTGGCCTCATCCCAGATCCACTCATCCATCTCACAGCTGGCCTCATCCCAGATCCACTCATCCATCTCACAGCTGGCCTCATCCCAGATCCACTCATCCATCTCACAGCTGGCCTCATCCCAGATCCACTCATCCATCTCACAGCTGGCCTCATCCCAGATCCACTCATCCATCTCACAGCTGGCCTCATCCCAGATCCACTCATCCATCTCACAGCTGGCCTCATCCCAGATCCACTCATCCATCTCACAGCTGGCCTCATCCCAGATCCACTCATCCATCTCACATAGGCCTCATCCCAGATCCACCCACCCAGAATAATGTCAACACACACGTCGACGAAACAGGCATGTCGGTCATTCAAGGACAGGCGAGATGTCCTTGGGTTTTTCCAGTCCTCGGACCAGCCTCTGTATATTTTGCAGTTCATTAGTGGAGTCCTTCACAGATGTTTCTGGGGATGCCGTCCTTTGTCTGGCGGCTTTGTGGCTGTGATGCTCGGATACAGGACTTGTTTCTCTGCTCCCAGATTTGGACAGGTCGGGTGAGTTTAGACTGCCTGGTAGGCCTGTGGTTAGCAGGCTTGTGCCTGGAGAAACAGACGCTGGGATCTGATAGGGGTTGAATCTCAGCCGTGGTCGGGAGGTGGTGAGGAACGGGTTTCGACCCATAGTGGAGGCTGCGGTACAGGCAGGCAGGGCGGAGGCAGCAGCAGCTGCAGCAGCCATGTAACTGTATGGGTACGGGAACAGCCCTCCGAAAGGTGGCATCGAAATTCCCTGTGTTAAGAAAAAATAATGTCGTTATAAACCCAGACACGATAGACAGATATACGTTCAGGCATGTCATACTTGTTTAATATCCGCGGGCGTTCTAGGGACCGTTGCATTTTCCTCTCTGTGTCTATAATGTTTAATACAGGCGAACTGTTATACAGATAATGCTTGTTCTTTCAGAGTTAAAGTGTATGCATTATTATGCATTGTATTATGTATTATGCATTGACTCAAAATCGAATGCACGCCGCACACATCAGGCAAATATTGATATATTAATTTATTAAATGCAATTCTGGCTAACAAATGTATATAAAGTGTGTATTAAAATTATGTGTTTAATTGTCAACATCTACTGCAACTGAATTCATCGTTATCATGCATCTGCCGTGGTCATGTGCTTCTATATAACAGGAAACCTTATTAAAGTGATTACCTGAGACGCAAGCATATGCTGAGACAGGTGAAACGGGAAGGGACCATGAGAACCCACGCTTTGGGACGATATCCCCCCGTTTTCCAGACCATTTGCTCCTGACACTGATGCCAACAGATGCCCCATGCCCATGGTGGAGAATGCCCCGGGTGCCATGGCAAACTGTCCGGGATGGAACAACATTTGTCCCGTATTCAAATGATTGAAGAACTGTTGACTATGCAACCCGGAGAGGGCCATACTGTGCAGGTGACTTGCGCTAAATTGTGCGGATGGGCTCTCAGTCTGCACCATTAGGGGAGAAAACCCATCTTTTAACCCGCTGAGGCCACCGACGTCCACGTCTTTCTTCGCAGGTTCCATGTCTCTGCGGTGCTTTTGATCTAACTTGTCCTTTTCCAGATGTTTAATACTAAACACAGAGTCGCCCTCCTTCCTTGAGTGCAGGCTGTCGCACTTCTCCAGAGGAGACCTGCCTCTAACTCGGTCGTCGCATTTCGGGCTGAGAGGAGAGGTTGGTTCGGGTTCGGGTCCCGGGCTGCTGGCTGCGACCGAGCGATCTTCATGTTGGTCTAGATCCGGGTCGCTGTCGGTGCAGTTCTTGTCTGTAAAACATTAAACATCGATATGTTATTATATTATAGATTGGCTTTCCAAATTCCAAACGTTAGATCGAAAAGCAAAGTGCCGCAGACAGCCTCCCGTGTGCTATAACACTGTTACAAACCCCAGCAGCACATATGCATGGCATTAGTGTCTATATTATTAGAAGGAAGTACTCGTGATTCCCTGTTTACATTCACTTCCTAACCACTTCCTAACCACTTCCCTCGCACGCGTAAAAACGCACGGTTCGTTGGTTCGATTGACGCGTCATGATTTAAGTTATTTGAACTATAGGCCTGTGTTTAGTGCTTATAGGTGCTTATCTAATGCTTGTCAGTGCGTCTAGTAAATAGTTATCTGGAATACAGGGGGGCGAACTGGACCTGTCAGTAGATGGTCAGATGGTCAGTAGATGGCGCTTTGGACCAAGTCATACAGTTATTAAAGGCCAGGTTCTACAGCCATAGAACGATGTGAACAGAAAACACAATAGCATGGTATTGTTTCTTCTGTATAATAATATAATATATTTAGATTCCCCATATCTCACCCTCAGTCATAATGCAATATCATAAGGAATATATCACCACACGCAGAATCCACTTGTTATCAGCAATACAGGGTGTTCATGTTTAAAAGACAATATAACAAGATCTATTCGGTTGTATTACCATTTTTATTTAGCGTTGTTTAACAGTTATTAATGAGCAATCATACCTCGACTGGTTCTGTTTAACCGTAGGGGACTGGTTACCGGGCCCAATGGAGAATGAACCGAATCCCTGCCGGTGGCTTGTTCACACGATGAGTCATCTGAGTCGACACAGTCCCGGTCCCCTTTGAGGTCCCGGTCCTCATACATGCGCAGTGACGGAAGGGTTAACTGCTTCCTGCACACCGAACTGAGATTAGTTAATGCAACTGTATATTGAGATTAGTTAATGCAACTATTGAGATTAATGCAACTGTATATTGAGATTAGTTAATGCAACTGTATATTGAGATTAGTTAATGCAACTGTATATTGAGATTAGTTAATGCAACTGTATATTGAGATTAGTTAATGCAACTGTATATTGAGATTAGTTAATGCAACTGTATATTGAGATTAGTTAATGCAATTGTATATTGATGACATGTACATCGATAATGTGTTTTTCATCGGCGTTATTTTTCAATTCGACACTGAAGAAATGAATATACCTCTTTTCTCTTCGTCCATTTCCCGTGTCTCTGAAGCCTTTTGCGAAAGGGTTGTGATCAATTTTGAGCTGTGTGATCTGTGGAGAAAAGGAGATTGCATGTCATTAATATATTGCATCAACACTTGGTTACTATACTGGGCCTGTTCATTTGACTAATTCCACTGATTAACAAAATAGTGTCACTGATTTAACAGGCATTTTTTTAGACAAAACTTGGGTGAGATTTAGTGGAATAATTAATATTGTAAATTTGAGTTTTTCCGAACTGGTTTATAAGCAGTAGCATATATGGGTTTGGGGTAACAGATCAAACAAACTGTAAATAGTCACCGTATTATAAAGAAAGAATTAACGGTAAAACTATGTTTTTAGTTTAAATAATTGGGTACCCTGTACCCCTTTCACACACACACACACACACACACACACACACACACACACACACACACACACACACACACACACACACACACACACACACACACCTTGTCATTTTGATATGCTGTGACAGCGATAAAATCCGTCTCTGGAAATACATATGTCCTGAAGGTGCTGTAGGGGAGTTTCAGAATGTCATTCGCCCTCACGATGTGAAACCGGGGCTGGTATTTATGCATCGAGTTCAGGATGGTCTGGGGAGACAAACAGACAGAAAACTGGTTCAATCTAGTCGTGCTGATACACGCTTTGGTTTTACATAAGATGCCTAAAAAAGGATGATATTCCAAATGTGAGATTATGGCAGGAAATGTATGTACACACACAAACATATTGAATCATTGATTTTTCTTTAACCATGGTTTTACTATACAAATTGCAAAAAGAGACTATAACAATCTGTAACAACCTATTCAAGATTTAATTTAACAATTATTTTAATTTACCATGAAATATAAAATATCTATGCTATGTTTGGTTAACGTTTTAAGGCGATTCATTTATAACTGATCACATTTGTTTTGCATTGAGGGCTCAGTAAGGCCAACCAGCAAGATACTGGCACTGTATTGGAACTGGAAGATTATTAGGCCTTATCATTATCGTATGTCTGTAGGCCAACACAAAACGGTTAGGCCTAAATTATTACGCATTCAAAACTTTTTTCCTGTTTTAAGTTCATTTAAAAAGTACAGTATACAGCATTTAGCATGTCCTTCCAGATATGTGAAAATGGTGATTAAATCAAAAGCTAAACATGCCTTATTTAAATGCCTTTGCATGTTGGAAACTTGGTATGCAGGGTATGAACGCAAATACAAGCCCCAGTAACCAACGGAAACACTCACAATCCTGTAAAATGTACGGAGAAAAAAACATGTAGAAAAGTAAGAACCTATTGGAATAATGCCTTTGGGGTTTTTTATAGCATTTTTCACTTGGTCGTTCTTAATGTTTCGTGTAATATTTCTGCAAATGAAAAGTACATTAATCAAATGTGCCCTTTGTTATTTAATTGTAGGGTATTTTTATGCAAAAACTTTGTAAATGTTATTAAACACATAAATTGTTTTTGTCTTTCAAACACCAACAGTGCTCCAGTAATCTGAATATAGGTGTTTTAATATAGTGATGAACATATATTTGCTGGTTTTAGAGTAAAAGGCAGCATAAAAAGACAATAAAAAGTTAAGCTTAACGTCTCTTATACTGTCGTTTTTAAGCAGATTATTTTTATTTCTAAATATGGACACTTTTTAAGGCGTAATCATGGATTTTTTAATGTTTTATCAGACAGAAAAACAAGAGACGATAGAAAATGACCTAACGTGCATCAGGTAGTGAAATAAAACACAGAACTTATGGTGCACTAAGAAGGCCCAGGAAATGATGCTCTTATAATATTGTTTTACACATTCAACTACACACAATGTAATATATAATTGACAAAAAATACCATTAGAATACACCTGATTGTGAGTAGGTAACAGCTTACATTTTAGGTAAATAACCAAAGGTTGAGAATATTTAGAGATTTAACTTGCCACACCACAACTTTAAAATCATTTTGGACATTGTTGTAAGCATGATAGAAAAAACGTATACTTATATATTAACTATTAAAAGGCTTCTGATGTGGGTGTCAATCAAACTGACTATCAACAATGAGACAAAACATTTTCACACACACAATTTTCATTTCTATAGGCAAATACAGTAAACTATAAGGCAGAGTTTGATACAAACCTTCAAGTTGAATGAAGTACTGTGCTAAATGTTGCTCATGTTACGTGGGCAAATTGTCCAATCTATAGTGGTTGAACATTTAAATAATCCGTACTAGAACAGATTAAAAACAGCCGTATACTGTGGCTTAGGCATGAGAAAACACTGAAAGAGAAAGTGTTTTCGTTTTTCTCGTTCGGGTTTTCAGTCCCTGACAAGGTGTGGCACAGTGATTGATCAAGGAGTGTTACAGACTAACATGTCATGTTCCAAAATAATCTGATACAATGGATTAACCCTCCTGGAAAGTGAAGGTATTTTTCATTTAAATGTCTGACATCTCATTTGACACGAGTTTTATTTCAGATGCTACATTTAAACTAGTACAACCTTAAAGCACGTAAACCTCTTGTTTTCTCATGTATATGTATACAACCACATAAGGCATCGCGTCGTATTAAGAAGGTCAAACAGGACCCCAAAGGTCAAATGAGGAGGCTCTATAAGCAACACAACAGATAGTAGGTCTGCCCTCTGTCTTTGACCTGGTTCTACTAGATTCAATAACAACTGTTGTCACTCCACTTCGCAAACAACTCTTAAAGCAAACTAGTTTCGTTAAATATATTTTTTCACTATAGCCTAAACCCAAACATGTATCTGAAGCTGCATAGTAGATAATTATAATCATACCAATATTTATGTTCATGGATCAAATGTAGCCTAATTAATTAATAACATGATTCATTTTACGATTTTACGAACACATACACATTATGTAGGAATAACTACTAGGCCTTGTATTGTAATACCTTAGGCTATATGTCCAAAATTAGATAAATTGGGCAAAACCATATATATACGCCTTGTTCAATATAAGCATTAATCCATAGTCAATAGCAGTGGTAAATGAAAAACAATTGATTAAACACATTATCTGGACATCATCAGATTAAATGAATAAATTGGGGTACTTACAAATCCATGCTTGTCCGAGATATTATTAGTTAACTTGAGTTTATGAAAGGCAACAGGCTTTGCCATCCACTGTTCTCCAGTAGCAGGGCTGTCCGGGTGGATGTACATCCTCTTGGGCATCTCTGGGTCGGCCTTCCCCGCTACCATCCAACGGGAGTTGTGGAACTTATATCGGCAGTCGTCCGCTGACACAATATCCATTAGCAGGATATACTTGGCTTTCTTATCCAGCCCATTGACACGAACTTTAAATGGAGGAAACATCCTCCTGAAAAAAGGAAAACGAGAGTGAGCATATTAATATGGCTTTTCTATGAAACCAAACAATTCCTGTATTAGAAAATAATATTTAAGATTTTACAGTTTTGTAGCCAGCTCAAATTATATTTGTCATATTATATATTATATATTATTATTATATAATATTTTCAATGTGTTAAATATAAAAGATAGCCTAACTAATGTCTTAAAACAATTCTCAGCGGGATATATGAATCTTCTAGATGTCTACGGCTGGTCTTGGATCAGGTCAACAGCTAGCCCAACTAAACAATTACATGTTTCCCCATTCAATCACTTGTTAAGATTGGGACATTTATGGATTACATTCGGTCATTCTTTTTCTTGTGTTTCGCATAATTTCCCTTCATAACGTCAGTAGGTTATAATGTTGCACAGATTCAGCCTTATTTTCTATCCTTATTTTATGACTAAGGGGTACATCTGCATTACTTTCAGCCTTCTATACATTCTGCATCATGCTTAAATGACCATTAAAACGTGTAACTTTAAAATAATTTCCATCCCAACACATGAAACTGTGTGGTGAAAATATCTGTCAGGACAAATGCAGGAGTATTTACTAATAATCTATCAAATGTTGTTCGATAACCTTTGACAGCAACATCGCGATTAACCCACTAATGGTTGATCCAGTATTTATAATAGTTTCATAATAACATAATATAGCCGTACAAGTCATATACCCCAACAGTAAATCATGCATTTACCTTCCAGATTTCGTAATAACCATCTCGGTTCCTATTTTGTGAAATTGATCCCATAAATCCTTGGCCTCCAGAGTGACTTTTGGGTCGTCCTCGACCTCCTCCTCCGGCTCCAAGCTCTTGAGGGAGCGGAGATGAGCAGCCTGGTGGTGATGACCCAGCGCGGCGTGGAGACCTGCGTCCGCGGCCCCGGAGAGAGCGTGTTCGGACCGGGGTTTGGTGAGGGCGCCGTGGGACAGGGTCAGTCCGGGGAAGAAGGACGGCTGAGCCGCTGCAAGGAACGCTGACATGGGAAAGTCGGCCGGCCGGTGAGCGTGGAAAGGGTGGTAAGCCATGGCAGTCCCTGTGTAAACTGGATCTCTCATCGGTGCATCCAAAAATCGATATGGATTATTCATACGCTTTTATGTCCCCTCTAAGCAGAAGTATTGGTGTCGGTATCCGAAACGCAGATGTCTTAGTGTAGCTGAAATATATATATATATATAATATATATAACCAAGATCGCACCGCTCCTCGTCGTCTCCAACTGACCCGGTGAGGAAATGTGTGCACGGGTTCTCCTGATGCTCTCCCACACGGCACCACGATACTATCCAAGAGGCTGCATCAATACTTCCAGAGCACAGCTACCCTTCTTATCCACACAAGTAACTTTCGTTAACAGAATATCACCAGTCTTTACTGGGATCCAATGCTGGCTGCTGAGCTCGAATAGAGAGTCCAGCTCAGACCACCGTGGAATAGTGACTGTCTAACATGTCCCTCCTCTCTGGATCTCCACACTAATCAATCAAGGCCCCTTAATTGTCGATTTTACGCGTTCCGGACCAATTGTGGAGCTCCATAGGCGTGGTTGTGACAGCTCCGGCGGAGATCCGTAAGGGGGGGTAAAAGGTGTCGGAAGCGTTACCAGTAAGAAAACATGTCAACAGAATAAAATATTAACCAATGACAGAGTGAAGATTTGGAAAGCCCTCCCCCATACTTGGATTCAGGCACCAGGGCTGGCTGTTGCTCCATGGCTGGTGAGGATGACGGTTCCTCCTGTTGCTTGCTCGTTATATCAACCCATTACTCCATTCTAGGACAAGCTCATACATATCATGTCGTATAGAGAAAATATTCGTTCAGTTAATCGTATTTAGAAAGGATTGCATTCATGCGTATTAATGAATAATGCAACTATACCGCGTATATGGCAACACATGCTGTTGTATCGACTGCTCTGGATAGTTAATTGATTTAAAGACTTAATAATTGAAATAGAGCGATTTAGGATAAACTGGACACAATCTACAGAAGTAGGTTATTGTAAAGTACAATTTGCATTGATCTTTAACATGACATCGGCCTATATTAAACCAACGTATCCAAATAAACAAACATAATGGACCTACTGACCTTTGGTAATAATTTATCATGACATGTACCGTGACTGCAAGGGGAACTTGGTCTGACAGTGGTAGGCAAACTGACTTATTTTACTGCTGTGGCACGTGTGCGTAAATGCAACACGGAAACCAGTGATGTTTTCATCACAACATATGCTCATAATGCTGTGTGCGGATATATTCTTATAAATGCCATTGTGCATGCCTTTAAGATGTTCTCTAGGTTTGTTAAGGAACGCTTGGCGCCAGTCGGCTGGCGTCCCACAATAAGAGCCCTCTGCTGTCACATCATATTTACCCAGACATATTAGACATCTCCACAGACTCCTGTGCTCCCTTCAGATCAGCTCCCATCCCGTCTGCCAGACATCTCCACAGACTGCTGTTCTCCCGTCAGATCAGCTTCCATCCCATATGCATTCTCTCCAAGGCTGCAGTTTACCAGAGATCCTTAACTTCGGATTTCCTGCACTTGTCACAAATCTGCGGTGGTTTTGTCGCTGTAATCGTTTATTCAAATGCAGCTTCTTTTCATGATTGAATGAAGAGGTGTCATTTGTAAGTTTAGTGCGCGCTGGCGTGAACTCTGCTGTCAGACTCAACCTTTTAAAATCATTAAAAATCCAGCTGAATATACTGGACCTCTTGCAGTATGGTGAGACTATACAACTTAAATATTTACACAGTAATACAATATTGTGGGTCATATTCTTTTTTAAATATTATTTAAAAAATTTACTTTTTTTTCGAAAACTATAAGACACATTATATAGTTGTATGTTGTCTAATCGAATAATGTTTAATTTATTATTGTGGAAAAATAAAACAAGTTTGTATTTTGGAGAGTTTTGGTGTTGATGATGATGTCTGGATGCACCTTAGACCATAATATACAGGCAGACAAGAAAAGGAAAGGCATTTTTTTAAATGATGTATTGTTTCATTGGTTTTAATTTCGTTAGTGGAATTCTGTTTATTCAACATATTAGACATTTCACTTTTCAGATGTATATTTATTTTCAATAGAAAAATTGTAGCCTACCAAAACAGTGAACGTGTATCTTTGACTTTCGGCTTATACCGATTACTTTACTATAACAATTAGGGCAAATTTACATAATTATTGATGCGGTCATTATGACAGGCCTGCAGTGTCTGTTGATATTTACGTCCTGCTCCTTTCATAATGTCAGCACTCCATACACTTTTATCTAGGGGCCATATTTTGCGATGGTTGTGGTGAATTTCAGTGGAGTCTGACGGCGTTTGGACACTTTTGCTATTATTTTGTTAAAACCTCATTTGGTACCAAACGTTGAGAAAAGTACTCCATACAATATACACACTAGAGTCTAATTATTATTTATTATTATTATTATGTATACGGCTCTTACATAAACTCGGACACATGTAGGCCTACTTGTTTTAGGGATTCTACAGAGTTTTACGGATACAGAGTGGCATATCAGCCCTTGTTATAGTTCATGTTAATTATATCTCGTTTATCGTGGACCGACATATATTTGGCTGGTGTTAAAAAATACAAAAACGTCCTGTCATTTATAAGAGAGATCTGTGTGTCTTGATCAAATAGCGGAACAGGCGATAATATCCTTTATTTCATGTGTTGCGGGCCTATAGGCCTACGTCTCTAGGCGATGTAATAAAGTAGATCCTCAAAAAACAAGTAGATCCTCATTTTTTAGACACATTATTTAGCACTGATTGGATGCATCGTGATCTGATTGTCCCCGTCCAATAATGCAGCTAAATGAAACGTGTTCCTGAATCCTTTCAGCCTTTCCCTTCCAACTCTCTCCCTCCCTCTCTCTCCAACTCTCTCCCTCTCTCTCTCCTTTCCCTTCCAACTCTCTCCCCCTCTCTCTCTCCCTCTCTCTCTCCCTCTCTCTCTCTCCCCCCCTCTCTCTCCCCCTCTCTCTCTGTCTCTCTCTGTCTCTCTCTTTCTCTGTGTCTCTCTCTCTGTCTCTCTCCCCCCCCCTCTCTCTCTGTGTGTCTCTCTCTCTCTCACTCTCCCCCCTCTCTCTCTGCTCCTATATTTATCCTCTGGACTGAGTTCATGGCGCCAGACCGTTTAAGACCTGTCAGAGTCCCTCATATTTCTTCGTCAAAGGCGAAGCAACTATATTCTCCGAGACTAAACCAATTCCCCTCCTCTTATCCGTGATCAATTCCCTCCACTCTTCTCGGTGACCATCCATCCGTCCATCCACTCATTCATGTGTTCATTCAAATCTTGTTTTAATCTCATGGCATCAGTGTTTGCTGGTTAAGCAATATGCTTTATAACGTGGATGTCTCATCTTATTCACTCCATTCAGTGGGAAACCGTCCTGTTTCTTTGAGATGGAAGGTGAAACATCTTATTCATAGCGGCAATAGTTGCTTTGCCAGGTTTCCTTATAACCCAATCATTCTCTAAACACATATTAGATGCATATTAGGTATATTAGAAATATATGTTTCTTATCCTATAAACTACAGTACATTTATACTAACTCTGTTATAGATATGCTACAGTATATATATATATGTTTAGATATGGTATTTTAGACCATTTTACTAGACCGTTGGCTGATTACTTTGAGCATTTTTCCTAACACTTTCTTCTCACTTATAAGGTTGGCCTGGCAGGATAATTTGCCAATCATTATAGATATTCATGTGTGCAGGAGGATCTTGACTCCGTTAGTATCTGGTGATGAGAGAATTAAGGAGCATTTCTGAAATTCACCTTTCCCGTAGTTAACAACTGGGGCGCTATATTAAGACCCTAAAATACATTCATATATACACATATTTGTGTCAGTCTATATGGTTAACATGTTCTTCTTTAGACTATGCATTTAATTTTGGAGAATATGGTGAGTTACCTAGCTGTTTCTTCATATGTACCCTCTGTTTGATGTGGGTCTAACCCTTATTGTGTTGGAAATTATAAAACATTTGCTATTGCTTAATTGTGTCTATATAACCCATTTACAATCAATAGTAATTAATCGTTGATTGATGCCGGGGCATTTGTAGCTCAGTCAGCCTGCAGTTTCCTTATGATCCTTTCGAACACAGCCATTGACGTACTACGGTCTGACGTCACTACGTACGCGGAAGCATCTCGGGGAGAAGTGGAGCCGTAGTCCGCATAGACATAATATAGTCCGTAGTCCGCATAGACATAATATAGTCCGTAGTCCACATAGACATAATATAGTCCGTAGTCCGCATATACTTAATATAGTCCTGGATGAGTTCGATGGGATCAAAACCCCAATGTGTCGTGGGTAAATTGTGACTGATCTGCACCAAAAATAAATGTTATTTATGATGCTTAGTGGTCAGTCAGCAGGCTGAGGTTTTTTATTGAATATTGTCGATACAATAATTAGCCAATGACGTATAGTTATGAGCTTATTATGTGACAATATTAACTTACTATTGGTTTGTGTTCATATTTAGGCCTACAGAGGGGTTGGCAGGCTACTTTTTATTTAAATTAAACTCCTTCCTGAGCTTAATGTAAATAGGAATTGGTTTGTTCATTTAAATGTGATCGGGACCCATGGTTACCCGCTGGGCTTGAGGTTATGCATTAAGTTAATTTGTATCAACTCGCTCCTATTAAACTATTAAACTCACAAATGAGGCATAAGACAGATGCTGCGTTGCACTTAATCAATGCATATCATTTACTGAGTGGCTAGAGGTTTTTTATTTAATTGTCCAAAAAATTAATGTAAAAGGTTGATTTCGAATCAGATATGCTTAGGGACATATGGACTTCACGAGGGCCTGCTCATGTATAACCAGTGTCAACCTGCTCATATAGCTGCTTATTCCATAGCACGACATGTAAAGTCCTATATCATTAAATACTAAACACAAGGCCATTTACTACAAATCAAACGGGTTTGTTTTGTGGAACAAATTATTGAGCAAGCATTTCCCATGTAGTCCTATTTGACCTACATTTAGTTCTCATAACAACTGAAATACATGATATGATATACCATGGTGAAAAAACATCAGATGAACTAATCTTATTTTATGAAGTCTAACTTTCTGTCTGTAGCCTAACTGGGTTTTATTTTTTTACGAATTTGTAAGGGCAATGAGTCACTGAAATATACACAAAGACAGGGTACCATAGTGAAATTAACGAATAAAATGAACATGTTGTATGACGAGCACACATAAAATGATGAATTCAAGTACAAATATACAACGTTATTAATTATTAATTTGATATGTTTAAAATAAAAAAGCAGCATTTTGCAACTCGTTCTGGCCCCGATTTTTGTGTTCAGAAAAATGTGTTTGCAGGTGTGGGTTATATATTGAACTTTATAAAGCACTATATTCTCAAAGGATATTTTTCCTGATAGGTTAATTATAAATTAAAGTTTTTTTTTCTTTTGATGATTCATGAGACATTTGTTTACCCTACATATGATATATCACTGAAACATATTTACAATCTAATCGAGTTTGTCTCTTTAAAAAACACCCCAAAATGTCATGCCATTTTTGAACAATATTTTAGAACATCAATTAGTATTTATTTTCACACATGATATTATTTGTATCATGAACAATTACATAACATGGATTTCCTACTTTTGATAAATACATGTATTTAATTTAGCTCTGTTTAGAAATGTATCTTATCAAGTTAAAAAGTAAACTGACCACGTCATGATCCAATTTAGGGATATATTTTTTGTTGGTAATTTTTAGATAAAATAGAGTGTGAGGATTTGTTTTGCGACTGTTGTTTCTGAGGAATGATGAGATGACAGACACAATAATCACAGAGATAAGCATTATACTCTAGCTACTGTTGTACCTTTTCTCTCCCAGGAGACACCAGACTGGTGTAACAGTCAGTCATTGTTCAAACTGAATCCTGAAACAATGGGGTTGAGTGTGTTTGTGTCTCTGTTTTTCATTCCCTCAATAAAGACCACTTCAGCTCGTAATTGTCTTGTCCCGCCTTGCATTTGAATAATGTTGATTCTACAAAAGAGCCTATTGAGTGGATTTGTTTCTACCCAGAATGCCCCGTTCTAAACCCTGATGCATGACGGGAACACGTCTGTTTAGATAATTAATTATATGATTCTATTTTTCTGTTGTTTTAAATAAACAAAAAATTTCAGAAAAGTTATATTCTTTTGTAATTTTATATTATGCTACCTACAGTCGTTTGAAAGAAGTTACATGAACTGACATGATTGTGATTATAACATTTTTGATTTTTGAAGATTAATGAAAATAACACAGATCAATTATATTTTGGTACCACACTGCATGTGATCACGGGTGTCTAAATGCTCTACAAACTGCCTTTGGACCTGGCTGACAGGGACGCTACTAGCTAATTAGGATGCATGAAGCCTTTATTAACTATTGTCATGCATCAACAGAGTCTGCTTTCTCTTCTGATATGAAATGAAAAGCATCTGACCATCACGCATTAGATATTAAACACTGCTTATGCTGCATCTTAGGCACAATGTTCGTGATGTTACTTATTAAATCGGCTTCCGGAAAAAGCAATGATCATATCATAAAAAATACTTTTGTAGACATCAATTCATTGTTTCCCCTGTGCTTCAAAGTGTTTTCCAAATGTTGGCCATCCAGTGGGTGTTTGTCTCAGCGATTCTCCCCAGATCAAAGGCCTATAGCCACACATGAGTGGGAGACTAGCTAGCCTGTGTACTGGATTGTAAGGGGGATGCAGGAACCAGACAAGTCAGCATCTCCTCATATCAACGCTGCTCTGTGGAATGTTCACACCAGGGTCAGGTGAGGGCTTGGCCTGTGTGGGAGGAGTTTGTCATCTCACACAGTCAGGTGAGGGCTTGGCCTGTGTGGGAGGAGTTTGTCATCTCACACAGTCAGGTGAGGGCTTGGCCTGTGTGGGAGGAGTTTGTCATCTCACACAGTCAGGTGAGGGCTTGGCCTGTGTGGGAGGAGTTTGTCATCTCACACAGTCAGGTGAGGGCTTGGCCTGTGTGGGAGGAGTTTGTCATCTCACACAGACAGGTGAGGGCTTGGCCTGTGTGGGAGGAGTTTGTCATCTCACACAGTCAGGTGAGGGCTTGGCCTGTGTGGGAGGAGTTTGTCATCTCACACAGTCAGGTGAGGGCTTGGCCTGTGTCAGAGGGGTTTGTCAGCTGACACAGTCATTATATAAATGATACAATACTATATATGGAAATACTATATATAAAATACTATGTTTTTACTGTTTGGTGTGTTAATATGTTTTTTGTCAATGAACAGAGGAACTCACAATTTGTAGCCAAAGTTCTCTGAAATGACAAAATAACTTAAGTGTTTCCTTTCTTAGACAGTTTGAGCGTGTAATCCACCCTTTGAGTTTGTTTACTCAGTTAAAGCCACCAAAAGCTACATTAGCGCATTAATGCTGAAAAAAAGACAGTATAGTATTTATTCCATACCTGATTCATCTCAGATTCTCATCATCATATGTTATAATATGCATAATATGTAGAAATGTAGGAAATATAAGAAGCACACTTCTTTGTAAACTTTTTTACTAACAGAGTAAGTACGCCTTTCAATCCTAATTTTCTCCTCTTCCGGTATTGATGTCAGTTTCTCTTCACTTAATAATAAAAATACAGGCAGCGTTTTGTATTCTGTCTTCGTGCTCTACTGAGAGTTGGCTGGCTGGCGAGCCAATGTGGAGTGCAGAAAGAGTGAACGGGTGAGCTGAAAGGGAGCTGGATGACAGGAAAGGCTCAGGCTATAGGAAGTGATGTCAGTGGTCCCACACAAGATGAATGGCTCTCCACGTACAGGGTGCAATAACTTGTAATCAAAGCCATGAGACGGGCACGGACCGGAGAGTTGAGGAGAGGTTGAGGAGGGGTTGAGGAGGGGTAGGACATGGATTGAACTTCCTCGCTCCCTCTTTCATTTGGTGCGGATGAGCGGTGAGGAGGAGGTGGTGAGGGGGTTTGTTTGTTTTGACAGGATGAAAATGAAGAAACAGACCGACAGACAGACGGGTCGAGGCAGAGAGAGACGGGGAGGCAGAGAGAGAGACGGGGAGGCAGAGAGAGAGAGACAGGGAGGCAGAGAGAGAGACGGGAGGCAGAGAGAGACGGGGAGGCAGAGAGAGACGGGGAGGCACAGAGAGAGGAGGCAGAGAGAGAGACGGGGAGGCAGAGAGAGAGACGGGGAGGCAGAGAGAGAGACGGGGAGGCAGAGAGAGGAGGCAGGCAGAGAGAGAGACGGGAGCGGGGAGACAGGGAGGCAGAGAGAGAGACAGGGAGGCAGAGAGAGAGGAGGCAGAGAGAGAGACGGGGAGGCAGAGAGAGAGACGGGGAGGCAGAGAGAGAGAGAGACAGGGAGGCAGAGAGAGAGACGGGGAGGCAGAGAGAGACGGGAGGCAGAGAGACGGGGAGGCACAGAGAGAGAGGCAGAGAGAGAAACGCGGAGGCAGAGAGAGAGGAGAGAGAGACGGGGAGGCAGAGAGAGAGAGAGACGGGGAGGCAGAGAGAGACGGGGAGGCAGAGAGAGAGAGAGAGAGGGGGGGAGGCAGAGTGAGACTGGGAGGCAGAGAGAGAGAGAGACGGGGGGAGGCAGAGAGAGAGACTGGGAGGCAGAGAGAGAGAGAGACGGGGAGGCAGAGAGAGACGGGGAGGCAGAGAGAGACGGGGAGGCATAAATTGTACAGTACGATTTGAAGTGAAGCAGGATGATGACGGGTTCTGCTTCTCCTCACTCACTGATGTTGAGGCGGGATCGGTCCCTGACACCCCCCCCCTCTCCAGCACCCCCTCCAGCCCCTCCCTGCCCCGGCCAGCAGCACATCAGAGGAGCGCTGGAGCAGGAAGGAGGCAATCAATCTGAACGACGGCGCACGGCTTTCACCTCTCCGGTCACAGTCCACACCTGGGACCCATTGAGCTGAATGTTAGGTCGCACAGAGCTTCGGGCGAGTCATCCCCAGGTCGAAACTGTAAAGTAGAAATCACATCTGAAGTCTGCAGACGGTCTCAGTGATAAACAGGAATAAGAGAAGGAACCCATAGGAGAGGGAACTCAGAGTTATGGCTGAGTAACCAGAATGCAATGCGGATGTAACTTTATTCCCGAGAGATCAAAGGCAAACCAAACACATTCCCATATCTGTTTACAGTCATTAGATGGTTTTACTGGGTCTACATTGTTCTCCTGCCATTACACAGGATCGGTCCACAAGGATCCAACATGCATTGCAATATTTGGGATAGTTAAAACTGTTAATGACATATCATTTCATGTAATCTACTCATTCTTTCTACTGATTTGATTGATCATTTAATTAAACAAACCCACACACACACGCACACAAATGCACATGCACACACATGCACATGCACACACACACACACACACACACACACACACACACACACACACACACACACACACACACACACACACACACACACACACACACACACACACACACACACACACACACGCACACGCACACGCACACGCACACGCACATGCACATGCACAGACATAGGTTGTTTCTACTTATCTGAAGTAATCCATAATGATATCAATTTGGCAGCCAAAGTTCAGGCCCCAGTACCCCAGTATCCCAGTACCCCAGTACCCCAGTACCCCAGTACCCCAGTACCCCAGTACCCCAGTACCCCAGTATCCCAGTATCCCAGTACCCCAGTATCCCAGTACCACAGTATCCCAGTACCCCAGTATCCCAGTATCCCAGTACCCCAGTATCCCAGTACCACAGTATCCCAGTACCCCAGTATCCCAGTATCCCAGTACCCCAGTATCCCAGTATCCCAGTATCCCAGTATCCCAGTACCCCAGTATCCCAGTACCCCAGTATCCCAGTACCACAGTACCCCAGTATCCCAGTATTCCAGTACCACAGTACCCCAGTACCCCAGTACCCCAGTACCCCAGTATCCCAGTACCCCAGTATCCCAGTACCCCAGTACCCCAGTACCCCAGTACCCCAGTATCCCAGTACCCCAGTATCCCAGTACCCCAGTATCCCAGTATCCCAGTACCCCAGTACCCCAGTACCACAGTATCCCAGTACCCCAGTATCCCAGTATCCCAGTACCCCAGTATCCCAGTACCACAGTATCCCAGTACCCCAGTATCCCAGTATCCCCGTACCCCAGTATCCCAGTATCCCAGTACCCCAGTATCCCAGTATCCCAGTATCCCAGTATCCCAGTACCACAGTATCCCAGTACCCCAGTATCCCAGTATTCCAGTATCCCAGTACCCCAGTATCCCAGTACCACAGTACCCCAGTATCCCAGTATTCCAGTACCACAGTACCCCAGTATCCCAGTACCCCAGTACCCCAGTACCCCAGTATCCCAGTACCACAGTATCCCAGTATCCCAGTACCCCAGTATCCCAGTATCCCAGTACCCCAGTACCACAGTATCCCAGTATCCCAGTACCCCAGTATCCCAGTACCCCAGTACCCCAGTATCCCAGTATCCCAGTATCCCAGTACCACAGTATCCCAGTACCCCAGTATCCCAGTATCCCAGTATCCCAGTACCCCAGTATCCCAGTACCCCAGTACCCCAGTACCCCAGTATCCCAGTACCCCAGTATCCCAGTATCCCAGTACCCCAGTACCCCAGTATCCCAGTATCCCAGTATCCCAGTACCACAGTATCCCAGTACCCCAGTATCCCAGTATTCCAGTATCCCAGTACCCCAGTATCCCAGTACCACAGTACCCCAGTATCCCAGTATTCCAGTACCACAGTACCCCAGTATCCCAGTACCCCAGTACCCCAGTACCCCAGTATCCCAGTACCACAGTATCCCAGTATCCCAGTACCCCAGTATCCCAGTATCCCAGTACCCCAGTACCACAGTATCCCAGTATTCCAGTACCCCAGTACCCCAGTACCCCAGTACCCCAGTATCCCAGTATCCCAGTACCACAGTATCCCAGTACCCCAGTATCCCAGTATTCCAGTATCCCAGTACCCCAGTATCCCAGTACCACAGTACCCCAGTATCCCAGTATTCCAGTACCACAGTACCCCAGTATCCCAGTACCCCAGTACCCCAGTATCCCAGTATCCCAGTACCACAGTATCCCAGTATCCCAGTACCCCAGTATCCCAGTATCCCAGTACCCCAGTACCACAGTATCCCAGTATTCCAGTACCCCAGTACCCCAGTACCCCAGTATCCCAGTACCACAGTATCCCAGTATCCCAGTACCCCAGTACCCCAGTATCCCAGTACCACAGTATCCCAGTATCCCAGTATCCCAGTACCCCAGTATCCCAGTACCACAGTATCCCAGTACCCCAGTATCCCAGTACCCCAGTACCCCAGTATCCCAGTATCCCAGTATCCCAGTATTCCAGTACCACAGTATCCCAGTATTCCAGTACCACTCTCCAAGCGTCAGCTACCAAAAGGAATGTGAGTGTGGCTCATTAGTATAAAGAACATAAGCTGAGTGAATTGGACCAAACACTTAAATGCTTTCTTCTACAACCTAACCTAATGCACAACTGTCATGTGTTCACTAATTTTGTAGCCAGATAAGTATTAACAGTTGCAAAATACGAACAAATGTCTGAAACTATCCAATCCTCCACCCAACATGGGTAGTTTGTTGGTATGTATTGTATTTTTCAGGAGATGAAGAGTTTAACTGTTGATACAACAACACAGTAGTGTCAAATGTGGGAATTTAAAGTACCTTCTAAACTGTCCAGATATGGATGGATTTAGTGCTTTTCTGTGAATAGCTGCAATCCTCTTATGTTTTCTCTTCTCACTTTAGGCTGACTCTAGTTCTGGGACATAAACCCAGTGCTTTCACGTGATAGCATTTCTTTTTTTGCCACTGATGTAAGGACAGATTCAGATTTCAGTCTTCTGGTCAGTATAAGATGTGAGACCCCAGGAAATTGACATGAGGGCTTTTCTACACACTACTGCGTTTGGGGTCGCTTGAAAATGTTGTATTC
>CM055747.1:940304-980304 GCA_029465975.1 Dallia pectoralis | reverse complement strand
CAAAATGGGTAGTACACTTTTAGTTTACTTATGATATACTTTCAAAAAGTACATTTAGAAAATAGTTAACTTACTTGAACTTTTAAGTACACTACCAAATCGAAAACGTTTTTACACATTTCTTCTGGAGATGTACGTTTTCTTTTATTATAGAGCAAAAACAGTCTAAATATTTTTTAAGTAGATTACAAGTAATTTTTTTAGATCCATCTTGTATATTCTAATACTCATGTCTATGAAATGCATTGCACGTTAAATATTTTTGTTACTGAAGCTGAAATCATAATTACTGCCAAACATTTTGAAGCCCTATATTCATATACTATACTAATAATAATCAATTGGAGTATTAATAAAAATGTCTATGAACTAATTCCGCCTTTGCTGTATGTATTTTGAGGAACATTTATAAGTCTGATATGAATGAAAGCCCCGACAGACAGGACATTAACATATATTTGAACATATTTTACATGCATTAACTGAGAAAAATGTCCAATGAAGCATCAGAAGAAGGCGGATGTAGGCGGAGCTGATTAGCGACGTCACTTCCTGTTCCTTGCGCGCGAGCAAAATATCATATGTTGAACCGGAGATATTGCAGCATGTTTCAGTCGCCATAAACTACGCTTTAAACTCGAGAATCAGGTGTAATGATTCCAAAAAGGACAAAGTACAGATGGAATGAACAGGTGAGTTTGAGCTAAATTCTAACTTTATCTATGCCTATATGAGATAACAGCTAACTAGCTACTTGGCTATGGTTAATGCTCACATCAACATTAGCTAGATAGCTATTTACGTCTGAGCCATGTAAGAAGAAAACACGTAACTAGCGCTTGTTAACAATTACTTATCTTTTATCTGCATCTTTTGTTTTTCAGGTAACTGGTAGCTACAGTTACTAATTAGGCAAGGTTGCTAGGTAGCTTGTTTGTAAGAGGCAGGGAACAAAAAATGAACATGTACTTTATCCTAATAAGCCATGTAGCCACTAGTTTGCTGATAATTTTTCTTTCTTGATGCTGTGTGTTATAAATTCTAACACGCTGGGTGTTTATAAGATGTTGCATTTAACGGCTATAGTATAAATTAAACGATGTACCTTACCCTTTCTCATTTCTTCAGGCTTCAGAGGAAGTTAATGTCAATGCAGAATACTCTGTATCTGATCCCAACAGCAAAGAGGGAGACATACCCAATCTCAGTAATGAAGAGGATGATGACATACACAATCCCAACAGCATGGAGGACAATGTACCCGATCCCAGCAGTGAAGAGGAAGACGTAACTGATCCCAGCAGTGAAGAGGAAGACGTACACAATACGAACAGTGAATGGGCGACAATTCATCTGCCTTGGTATGTTTCACGCAAGCGTGTATTTGGAATCCTAATTTAATATTGCGCAATTTCACAAATTCAGATAAAAGGTTAAATATATTAACCATGTTTGCTTGTTGTCTTGTGTTTTTACAGGGCATGCTAGGGAGAAATTTGAAGAAATAACAGTGCAAGATGTCCAGAGGATCTTGCACAAGAAGTGCAACAATGAATGCTTCAGACAAGTAAAGGCAGAAAAGATGTGAGCATGCATTTCATGTACAAAAATGAAGCATATTGTTAAATAAAATAACCATGTTTATTTTAACATTTAGAGTTCAAAATAGTTCTACAATGTACAACATTTTAAGTGTTCATAGCTGGTTTATCCCCCTTTAATGTAGCTTTGACAATATTATCTCATGAAAATATTTATGAAAACACACACGTTGTGTGTCTTGCCTCAAGATTTATTTAGGTATTTTGAATATGTACTGTATTTCCTTTATTTTAAAGATGTTAATTACACTTGAAGACAAAAGTATATTCTAAAGTTTCAAGTGGAACTCCTACCAGACACATGGCACTGATTGTTAGAGTATTGTTTAAGGTTCACTTGACAAACATGGCTTGTACAGTTATACTATGTGTTTAAATCTATTAGTAAATCATAGTAAATTAACATTTATTAGGTTTACTTCTTGAAGTACTTACATGAGTTGAAAGTGCACTTGAAAGTATTCAAATGTATACTTAAGTACTTCAAGAAGTGTACTTCATGAACTGAAAGTGCACTACACAGGTTACTTTTAAGTATACAAAAGTATACTTTTAAGTACTTTAAGACATCATAAACTAAAAAGTACACTACACGGGTTACTTTAAAGTATACAAAAGTATACTTTTAAGTACTTTAAGAAGTCTACTTCATAAACTAAAAGTACACTACACGGGTTACTTTAAAGTATTTAAAAGTATACTTAAAATAAACTAAGTGTACTCTAAAGTGTACTAAATAAACTAAAAAGTGGGCCAATTTAGTCTACTTAGTATAAAAATAGTATATAAATAAGTACTTTAGTACCTTAATAATAGTATACTTTTTAAACTTAAGTATACTCACAAAAATGAACTTAAAGTATACTTTTGTTTCGTAAGGTACGGTAACAGATTTGTTTTGGTGTTTGTGTATTAAGTGTAATACGTCTTTGACGTAGTGACCTAGTCGACTGCAGCAGCTGATCTGTGAGCACATTTGAGTTGTTCCGAATGATTCTGAAAATAAAGATAGCCTGTTTATTTCCAATTCACGCATTTACCGTTGAGCGCAACATAAGTTCAACACTGTCTTAGTATGTTTGTCTACATTGAAGAAGTGGCCGGCAGCCAGCCGTGGGCAGATAGGCACATCTATAATTCGAAGCTCACGCAGCTGAGAGGATTAACAAGTTAAATCGTTTTTTTAATGTTCAGTTTTTTTGTCTTGTTTTTGTTCTATTTGATTGTTCTTAAGTAAATAAATAATGTACATTTCTACATTTTGGGCTTTTATTTATGTTGCATAGTAGCTATGGATTTCAATAATTTAACATATAGGTGCATATATGTTAGGTGCATATAGGTGCATATATGTTAGGTGCATATAGGTGCATATATGCACCTAACATATAGGTGCATATATGCACATATAGGTGCATATATGCACATATATGTACATATAATATAGGAAAACGGCCAATTTTATATATGTCACATATATTAAAAACATATATCAAAACCTATATTAAAACATATATGTTTATATAGGTTCTTTCCATGTGGGGTTAGTGTTGTGTTAGTGTTGTGTTAGTGTTGTGTTAGTGCTGGGTTAGTGCTGGGTTAGTGTTGTGTTAGTGTTGTGTTAGTGCTGGGTTAGTGCTGGGTTAGTGCTGGGTTAGTGTTGTGTTAGTGCTGGGTTAGTGTTGGGTTAGTGCTGGGTTAGTGTTGTGTTAGTGCTGGGTTAGTGCTGGGTTAGTGTTGTGTTAGTGCTGGGTTAGTGCTGGGTTAGTGTTGTGTTAGTGCTGGGTTAGTGCTGGGTTAGTGTTGTGTTAGTGCTGGGTTAGTGCTGGGTTAGTGCTGGGTTAGTGTTGTGTTAGTGCTGGGTTAGTGCTGGGTTAGTGCTGGGTTAGTGTTGTGTTAGTGCTGGGTTAGTGCTGGGTTAGTGTTGTGTTAGTGCTGGGTTAGTGCTGGGTTAGTGCTGGGTTAGTGTTGTGTTAGTGCTGGGTTAGTGCTGGGTTAGTGTTGTGTTAGTGTTGTGTTAGTGCTGCTGGGTTAGTGCTGGGTTAGTGCTGGGTTAGTGTTGTGTTAGTGCTGGGTTAGTGTTGGGTTAGTGCTGGGTTAGTGTTGTGTTAGTGCTGGGTTAGTGCTGGGTTAGTGTTGTGTTAGTGCTGGGTTAGTGCTGGGTTAGTGTTGTGTTAGTGCTGGGTTAGTGCTGGGTTAGTGCTGGGTTAGTGTTGTGTTAGTGTTGTGTTAGTGCTGGGTTAGTGCTGGGTTAGTGCTGGGTTAGTGCTGGGTTAGTGTTGTGTTAGTGCTGGGTTAGTGCTGGGTTAGTGCTGGGTTAGTGTTGTGTTAGTGCTGGGTTAGTGCTGGGTTAGTGTTGTGTTAGTGCTGGGTTAGTGCTGGGTTAGTGCTGGGTTAGTGTTGTGTTAGTGCTGGGTTAGTGCTGGGTTAGTGTTGTGTTAGTGTTGTGTTAGTGCTGGGTTAGTGCTGGGTTAGTGCTGGGTTAGTGTTGTGTTAGTGCTGGGTTAGTGTTGGGTTAGTGCTGGGTTAGTGTTGTGTTAGTGCTGGGTTAGTGCTGGGTTAGTGTTGTGTTAGTGCTGGGTTAGTGCTGGGTTAGTGTTGTGTTAGTGCTGGGTTAGTGCTGGGTTTGTGTTGGGTTAGTGCTGGGTTAGTGCTGGGTTAGTGTTGTGTTAGTGCTGGGTTAGTGCTGGGTTAGTGCTGGGTTAGTGCTGGGTTAGTGCTGGGTTAGTGTTGTGTTAGTGTTGTGTTAGTGCTGGGTTAGTGCTGGGTTAGTGCTGGGTTAGTGTTGTGTTAGTGCTGGGTTAGTGTTGGGTTAGTGCTGGGTTAGTGTTGTGTTAGTGCTGGGTTAGTGCTGGGTTAGTGTTGTGTTAGTGCTGGGTTAGTGCTGGGTTAGTGTTGTGTTAGTGCTGGGTTAGTGCTGGGTTAGTGCTGGGTTAGTGTTGTGTTAGTGCTGGGTTAGTGCTGGGTTAGTGCTGGGTTAGTGTTGGGTTAGTGCTGGGTTAGTGCTGGGTTAGTGCACGACTCTGTACACACCAAGCCAGTTCTAAGGTCTCCTCACATTTTTATTTTAAATGCTCTATGTAGGATTTTTCAAAACTAATGTAATTTCAAGCAGCCCCCTGAAGGACAATCTGGTAGAGAAACATGTCCATAAAAAGTATCTAAAGATTTGTGTTGCAAAGAGAGAAACATGGAGTATGGAGGCTTTATGCATCACTTCAGGTCAAAGGCTCTCTTAAAGCACAAACATTACGGGCACCGAGTTTGTCTTGTTTTATGCATGAGTCCTAGAAACAAACTGTTTAGTGAAATATAACATGGGGCAAAAAAACAGCTGCCTAAATCCATGTTTATCAAAAATGGGACATTTGGTCATTCAGAAAAAAAGCCAGAGTCAGTTTGTAGCCAAGTGCAAGGCAAATCAACGCAAGTCAATGAGTGACTAATAGCTGTGCTTGGCCTGGGCTAAAATAACAGCTGTGCTTGGCCTGGGCTAAAATAACAGCTGTGCTTGGCCTGGGCTAAAATAACAGCTGTGCTTGGCCTGGGCTAAAATAACAGCTGTGCTTGGCCTGGGCTAAAATAACAGCTGTGCTTGGCCTGGGCTAAAATAACAGCTGTGCTTGGCCTGGGCTAAAATAACAGCTGTGCTTGGCCCAAATAATAATATGTTCTATTGAGAGGACCGGGTAGGTAACCACTGCTTTGTGAAACATTTGCCATTTTCTGAAATATCTGTGCAGACATAAGAAAATAACGTGCAGCAACAGATTTTATTTTGCTTTTATTATAATAAGCCAATTTTGGTCTTTGCAAAGTATCACAATGGATAATGTTTCTGGGACTCCTGTTTTTGAAAAACTGTGTTTTAATAAAATATCTTATCTAATAGTTTTTCTTGTGTTCATTTAGCATTTTCACTTTGACAGAAAATACAATTTATTGAGTGATAGGCAAATTTTTTTGGCTTTGTCACGTAAGCATTGCTGTAATCGTTCTCTGAGACAACAGACTTTGAAAGAAGGTCCAAAAATATGTTACACGGTTTTATAAAACTAGACAGTTTCCATATTTGTCACTATTTCCATTTATGGTTTGAATTCAGAAATGCTTTCTTAGTAGATAATATCAGTAGCTTTGGGAACATGTTCTAAATCCACAGCTTGCACCTTACAAATCAATGAGCAGTGTTACGCCTCGTTGACAGACAGCATGTGGAGTAATTTAAGTCAATCATAAAACCATTAGGAACAAACGTAACTTTCTGATGAATAATCACATCATTTGGCCGAGCAGCCTCGTAGTATTCGACACACTTTTGTGTTTAAAAGACCTGGAAAAAAACATATATATATATACTGAACAACATATTTTCCCTGTGTTCATAAGTTCATCCCATAACATTGAATTAAACGAAAGCAAGAGCTTTGACAAACAGCCTATTTCACAGTCTATTGGAACAAATAAAAAAGCACAGAAATTAAAATATGAAGTATTCAAATTTGGAAAAACATGTAATATGTGTGGCCTGTCTACAAGCTCTTTGAATAATATTTGTGTTGGGTTTAGCACTGATTATGTTGCTAAGCAGTGACAGGAATATGAGGTAAATACTATATATATTAGCGTTTTCCCTTGAAGTGAGGCCAGGCTTTTGCACAATCACATAATAATAATCTACCTCGTTAGTTGACATTGATGGTCAGGTATAGAAACTGCCTCCAAACCAACCAATTACTTAATCTTCTAAACTGTTCATGTTATCCCATTGGTGCTGTTTAAAATGAACACCCTCCACTGTAAACATGATCATTAGTCAAGTGAAACAAAGCTCTATTAGAATACTGGTTCTTACTTTACCTTTAATTTCAACAGGACTGCAAATGTTGATTCCATGAATATCACTTTATGATGTGAAGCTTACCATAAGGTCATCACTCAGTTGCTTTAGTATAATTATACAACTTGATGTTAGATAGATAAAAATGATATCTAAGAAAAGTATTTGCATGTTTTTTTCACCTTTACTTAACATCAAGGAGAAGTTAATTGTCCAGCGATTTGAAGAAAATGGTTCACTGCTTCTCCCGGTCCAAGGTACTCTCATAGGGAAGAACCATCTAACATGAAGTTTTAAAACAATGTAATCCTACTCTTAGTAATGTAAACTCATTGGGTGTCTGCTGTGACAAACCCCCCCTATTCTAGTGATCCCATAACTCAGATTTAACTCCTTCAACAGAGTGCCAATCCAATCAGTTGCTTAAAAGAAATAGCCTCTCAAACCAGAGAAGAAATGAAAAGTCATTTACATACAACAACTATTCAAGAATTGGCCTCGAAAATGTCGCCATTTTTATTATGTAAAAAGTATGTGAACATCTCAGTGGAAATGTCCACAATTCCACAAGTCCACCCACTAAACACCCAATGTAATGCTCTTTTTTGGGTCAGCATAGCTAGCTAGCTACATCGCTAGGTATCTAGAGAGTTCTAAAGTAATCTACACACGAGCACCAAGGCAAAGATACCGTACATATCAGGTCAGGAAACTCTGAAATGTAATAACATTCAATGCTCAAGTTACCCATGTGTTGTCAATGAACCTGCTTGTTGCATTTAGGTTCATTCTGGACAGCACTCAAATAAATGAGTATGACTTCATAGCATGTTCCAGAAACCTGTATTTGTCCAATCATATTTGAATGAGAAGCACCACACTACAACAAGAATCAAAGTTCTGAGAAACACGTTTTTAGAGTTACAATCTTACCACGCTAAACATGGTAGATTTAGTGTGTGTAGCTCAGTGGGTGGTGAACAGGGTTGCTATGGCAATGTGCAATGCCTCTTTATGCTTTTGCATGATGGTAGTTGAAGGAAGAAAGGATATTATTCAGACAGCACTCTGTACGTTGAGGACATCTGAACTGAAAATGAGCTAGGGGGTTTGTTCAGGTTCACTGGGGCTGATGGTTGTCTCACAAATTCTTTATTTTAAGTATCTCATCTTGCATTTGGAAAATGTGTAATGACAGCACAGCAAAAGGAGCTTTCTGTGTATTATCACTCTTTCTTATATCACTCTTTCTTATATCACTCTTTCTTATATCACTCTTTCTTATATCACTCTTTCTTATATCACTCTTTCTTATATCACTCTTTCCTATATCACTCTTTCTTATATCACTCTTTCTTATATCACTCTTTCTTATATCACTCTTTCTTATATCCCCCATGTCATCCATTTCCGTCTGACAGGTTTCACTGTAATCCCAAGTGCAGATTTCTGAGTCCAGTTACTCTAATGAACGTATCCTCTCCGGGACTTTCTTTCTTGCGACTCATTAAAAGGTTTTTGCAATTGTACTTAAAGAAACTTCAGTATGTTCTGTGTTAAAGGACGGACTGGATTTTTCACAGATTTTCAGCAGGGCTGAGAATGACCTCTCAGGCATATCAGGTAGCAGTCAGAACTAGATAGTAATTTAAAGTCACCTTGACAATACAGTCCAGTTCTGATACCATTAACTACAGTCCTGACGCGGGAGACTTGCGGTGTTCTGTATTTTATATTTTTGGATACATACATTTTTCATTGTCCTTTCATTCCCAATTCCATGCTCTTTCCATCAGCCGTGGGTCCGCCTAATGTGTGTGAGAGAGCCCCCTCGTCTGGGACTAGAGCCTAATGTGATCAGTAATGAATTTTGTGTTACATTAGGCCTGTAGAAATGGATGGACAAGCACAGACTACAAGTGTCCGGGAGTCGGACTTAATCTAATGACGGCCCGGCAGAGACAGAACCAATTAGAGGGAGAGGGGCCAAGTCCATCCTGCTGCTGGGACTGCAAATGAATAGGTACAAATCAAATCAGGGCATAATAGACGCGCTGCTAGAGGGACCAGTCAATGCTAACAGCATTAGGCCCTTGTGACCTCCCAACTCAGAGCCACATCACCCGGAGAAACTTCCAGCGGCCCCTTCAAGGAAAAATCTAAAGACCTCTAGTTCACTTAAGGAACGGGTTAGAGACATTGTTGCATTCGCCCGAACAATTGAAACATTTAGATGGTCTGTAGGACAGGTCCCCCCTGCAGGGGTTTAATACAATATTTCACACAGCATTTCAAACCTTTTAAAATCTAGGCTACTTTTATGGCAACTTATCTAAGGAAGACATCACTGTGCCTTTGGTCAAAGAAACTGGAGAGTAAAATAAAAATTTCAACTCGATTTGCTGAGGTTAACGTTATATTGGTTTGACTGGACTAATGGACAGTATTTAAACACTGCTATATTTGGAATGAGACTGAGACTTTTCTTCTTGTAAACTTTGTATAGTACGTCAATAAATCCCACAGAAATGATATTGCTAAAATGAGTGTCTGAGAAATCTGTGAGCTATAAGTGAATCACTTCAGACTGCATGTGAACACAGTGGACATACATAGGTAGAACTTGGGAAATGAGGTGAACTGAGGTGAACGCTTTAAAGAGAGGACAGGAGGACAGACAGGATAGAACAGAGGACAGACAGGATAGAACAGAGAACAGACAGGATAGAACAGAGGACAGACAGGATAGAACAGAGGACAGACAGGATAGAACAGAGGACAGACAGGATAGAACAGAGGACAGACAGGATAGAACAGAGGACAGGAGGACAGGAGGTGGTCTTGCAGAAGCGATTACACACACACCAAACACCACTGGGTTATCAGAAGGTCCTGAAGCGGAGCCCTTTGATGTGAAGGCCTCTGGCTATCTGCACTTGTCCCTTTGGCCCCCTGGCCTGTCTCAGCCACACACGGGCCCTCCTGACAGCTACTAATTTGTGGGCGAGGGTGTGGAGCCGGCAGCCGGTGTACAATACTGCTGATATGGGGGGACGACTGCTATCTACTAGCTAAACACTCAGCTAGCCCGGGGCAGACTCACACACAGCAAATAACTTTCTACCACTTCATAAAAGCTGTCTGAGCATGTACTATTGACTCCTGGAAGGATGGGTCTGTTCCCAGGCCAACAGATCCACACAGATCCACAATCAAAGAGCCGTTGTTTAGATAGGTGTGATTATTCAGGAGTGTGAGAAAACAACGCAGGCGCGGTGGCTCTACGCCGAAGTACGAATGCACCAACACATCCTGGTTTAATTCCAGGTCGCGTCATAGCCAGGATCTTGGATCTCAACTGTCTGTGCGTGATAATCTTAGCACTGTCTGGGATAGATGAGGGCATGGCAGGGAGATCATTCACACAGCACTTGAGTGATTACTTAGGGTTAGTACATGATGTCTGAGGTTGACACTCACACAATGGGATGTTATGTTATTTTATATAGTTGTGATCGTTAAATGGTCAGGCAGTACGAGGTGTGGAGACGTAAAGACAGTGTGAACTGCTCCTGGACCTGTTGGGGGTCAGGCAGTGCTAGGGGTGGAGACATAAAGACAGTGTGAACTGCTCCTGGACCTGTTGGGGGTCAGGCAGTACTAGGGGTGGAGACATAAAGACAGTGTGAACTGCTCCTGGACCTGTAGCTTTGGTTCGGTCTGTCTGGCCATGCACACTGACTGCTGGACATATTTGAAGGTCTAGCGTCCATGAGAAGTGTGATTAAAAGAGGCAGCAGACTGGTGGTCAGAGTACTCTCCTCCCTTTTCTCCCTTTCCTCACTTTTCTCCCTTTTCACCACTTTCCTCCCTTTTCTCCCTCAGCTTGTCTGACAGCCTCCACTCCTTTCACACCCATCTTTTAAAATGGCACAATCAAATAATCATGTGTCTCCTGAGAGAAAGACATAGAGAAAGAGAGAGGGTGAAATGAAGTGAGAGTCTGCAGAGTGTAGACATGCAGGCAGACAGACTCTATTGCTGGCAGAATGTATGTTCTCTCATCCAATCAGGAGTGGGATAAACAACATATGAAAGTCCATCTGTGTACATAGATGAGTGAGCGATTCTATCTAAGGCAGATGTCCGCAAACGCCGACTTGCAAATCACGCAATGGTAAATTGTCTAAGGTTTTATCAGTCACATTTAGTTGGACAACAAAGTGTTGGAGTGGCACATTGTCTTTCCTTTGAGTCAAGTGTCCTTATCTGATTGGTACCATGGGAAAAACCTGAGACACAGTTTTTCCAAACATAGTCTTCAAATTTAAGGGGATAAGCGGTTTGAATCAGTATGTTCTACTGTCCCAAAAAAATTGTAAACGCGCAGGAGTCAGCTTAGTAGTTCCCTTTTTCCTTGACCCACGAGGGCCCATCCTAACAGTCCAACATGCTAGAAGTCCAACATGCTAGTAGTCCAACATGCTAGTAGTCCAACATGCTAGTAGTCCAGCACGCTAACGGCCCAGCACGCTAGCAGTCCAGCACGCTAACGGCCCAGCACGCTAGTCCAGCACGCTAACAGCCCAGCACGCTAGTAGTCCAGCACGCTAACGGCCCAGCACGCTAGCAGTCCAGCACGCTAACGGCCCAGCACGCCAGCCAGCACGCTAACGGCCCAGCACGCTAGTAGTCCAGCACGCTCCCAGCACGCTAGTAGTCCAGCACGCTAACAGTCCAGCACGCTAACAGTCCAGCACGCTAGCAGTCCAGCACGCTAACGGCCCAGCACGCTAGCAGTCCAGCACGCTAACAGCCCAGCACGCTAGTAGTCCAGCACGCTAACGGCCCAGCACGCTAGTAGTCCAGCACGCTAACGGCCCAGCACGCTAGTAGTCCAGCACGCTAACAGTCCAGCACGCTAGTAGTCCAGCACGTTAACAGTCCAGCACGCTAACAGTCCAGCACGCTAACAGTCCAGCACGCTAACGGCCCAGCACGCTAGCAGTCCAGCATGCTAACAGCCTAGCACGCTAGTAGTCCAGCACGCTAGTAGTCCATCACGCTAACAGTCCAGCCTGCTAGTAGCCCAGCACGCTATTAGTCCAGCACGCTAACGGCTTGGCACACTGACACAGCTGACGAGGCTAACATCGCTGCCTCCGCTGACCTGAGAACTGCCACAAGTGTTTAGCGGCTGCGTGTTAATATGGACGTAAGCCCCTAGGATCAACCACATGCTAGGTGACTCCAGGAGCGTCCGCCATCCTCTTGACGCCAAGGGAACCACCTGGCTATATTACATTAGCATGTCAGCGTTAAATCATTTACTCGTTCACCCTCACTCCCCACCTACCCGGTTCTCTCCATGAACTCCGCCAGTGTCAGTAATCCCATCAATAGCTGCCTCCTGAGGGGTTTCACTGTAGCCTTCACACACACAATGGAGCTCTGCATTTCAGCTACTCGCTCCCTCTAAAAGCCATATCTGGAGCATACGAGGAGAAAGAAAGAGGGGTAATCTTTCAATTAGCTTTAAACCTTTAATAGCATAGAGAGCGCCTTCAGTGTCGGCTGTGTGTGGCACTTTCCACACTGTTCCTCTGTTCCTCAGTCTTCCTGCCTCAGGGCAACTAGCTGTGTGTGGTGTTTTCTGACTGGGAACGCAGACATGCTCAGCATCATACGAGATTGAAAAGCCCCACTTACAGAATACCTCATGCTTTTACTGACAGGATGAGTGGGTGTTAAAAAAAAGATATGATTGCTACAAAGACATCTAGAAAGATCATGTAGGATTTGGTTGAAGCTCAATGTTAAATGCATATCTCCCTACCCCCATATCCAAGCTGATATGATACCAGAGTTGCTGAAATGTCTAAATTAACTTAATCTCAGGAACGTCTTTCGTCAAAGGGCAGCTGAATCGGGTAATATTTAGAAAGACCAAAGAGCATTACCTTCCACTGGGTTGTGTGGTACTAAAAATTAATTACAGAGATGCCCTCCTAGTCCTCCAAGTTCATCAGTCACCTTATATTTAAAGTCTATTGAAACAGGAAGTCATGGATGAGCTTTTAAAGGTAAAAAATGTGCACGTTGCTTTGTGAAGATGTTCAGTGGGAATTAAGTATCAGTAAGGAGGGAGGGACAGTGCTGTTTGTAAGCCTATGTTGTTATCTACTAATCTGCTAATCTGCCGTCGCTCTGATGAATGGTTTGATAGCCAAACACAGCCAGGTGGACAGACAGGAATGTCCAGTGTTTTATCTTTTGTTATTGAGGCATTGGTACTGTAGTCACTAACAAGGCCTGTTCACACTAACAACACACAGTCATACGGCTAACTGAATGAATCCTTAAAATACTGACATTGACAGCAGTTTTAGTCATTGTTTTAGATGTTGCATTGGTGCCTTCCATACTCCATGCAAATACTAACAAGAGCTATTCCAAATTCAGAGCACACATTATACCACCTGAGCTACCAACTCCTCCAGCTTCAGCGTCCGGCAGGTGTGTAGGTGGCATAGAGACGACAGATTGCAGCTAATGACCCGCTCTATATAATGGAGGATGTGCTGTAGCCTGCCCTTGTCCTTGACACTGGCTGCAGTGTACCAGACGGTAATGGAGAAGGTCAGAATCGACTCAATGATGGCTGTGTAAAAGTTCACCATCAAAGTCTTTGGCGGGAAGCACTTCCTGCCAAAGGATGCACTTCCTGCAGTCAGTTGCAGTTGCAGCAGTTTTTCCTCAGGTCCAAGTGCCCGTCTGGTAAGGAGTTGTAACGAGTGACGAAAAAATCTATCACAGAGAAAACAACAAATGTAAAGTAAATGTCATTATTCAGAACGTATCACGGTTTAACATCCCCTTTGGTGTGGTCATTGCACAACTCTGATTGTGTTGGTGTTACATGTCTTTCATCCTTGCTTCTACTCGAGACTTTGGGTTTGTAATCAATCAACAATAGTTGGGATTTCTATAGGAATTGTTAGCATCAAGTTTCAAGGCTTAATATACTTCCATAGCTGGAGAGCAGCTGTTAGTTGTTAACCTAGACTTGCTCCCTGGAAAAGACCCTTTTCTGTAACTCAGAAAAGTACATTATTGTAACTTTTTTTTACAGTTTTTTTAACCTTTGGCCATTTATCACGCACCTTTGTACCATTTCAAATATTTCACTGGACTCAATTTCAGGAAAAACGGGAAAATTGGGGGTGTTCTAAAGCTTTTCACTGGTATTGTGGATAATGAACTGAACAAGCAAACTAGACCAACCTGTTGTGGACAAATCACAGATCACGTTCTGCCAGGTGTTGCTCACTTATGTTCTCCACCAATCACCAAGCTTTCGTGGTGCGATACGTTCCGTTGCAAATGTAAATAGAAAAGTGTTTAAACTTATTATGTAAATTGTATTTACATTGAACATGTTGTCATGACAACTGTTGTTAGGTCCTCAGAAACTGGGTAGGTGAGTTTTTAGGATTTAGCAGCTGCCCCTGTCATTTTCTGTGCAGCAATTTGCTTATGTTAAAAGCCGCAACAGTCTTTTGACCTCAAATCAAAACTCTACTACACACTGCTCACATCTCTACTACACATCTCTACTACACATTGCTCACATCTCTACTACACATCTCTACTACACACCGCTCACATCTCTACTACACATCTCTACTACACATTGCTCACATCTCTACTACACATCTCTACTACACACCGCTCACATCTCTACTACACATCTCTACTACACATTGCTCACATCTCTACTACACATCTCTACTACACACTGCTCACATCTCTACTACACATCTCTACTACACATCTCTACTACACACCGCTCACATCTCTACTATACATCTCTACTACACATTGCTCACATCTCTACTACACATCTCTACTACACATCTCTACTACACACCGCTCACATCTCTACTACACATCTCTACTACACATTGCTCACATCTCTACTACACATCTCTACTACACATTGCTCACATCTCTACTACACATCTCTACTACACACTGCTCACATCTCTACTACACATCTCTACTACACATTGCTCACATCTCTACTACACATCTCTACTACACACCGCTCACATCTCTACTACACACTGCTCACATCTCTACTACACATCTCTACTACACACCGCTCACATCTCTACTACACATCTCTACTACACATTGCTCACATCTCTACTACACATCTCTACTACACACCGCTCACATCTCTACTACACATCTCTACTACACACTGCTCACATCTCTACTACACATCTCTACTACACACCGCTCACATCTCTACTATACATTGCTCACATCTCTACTACACATCTCTACTACACACTGCTCACATCTCTACTACACATCTCTACTACACATTGCTCACATCTCTACTACACATCTCTACTACACATCTCTACTACACACCGCTCACATCTCTACTATACACTGCTCACATGTCACGGACAGACCGGCGTAGTGTGGATGAGGCCATTCGCAGAGTCGTATGCACCGTTAAAGACAGGTTTTATTGTAAATCAACATCACATCCACATCACATCTCTACTACACTCTGGTCATACACAGTATTGAGGGTCACTATGAGTGCATTGTGTTGCACTACAATACAGTTAATACATCAAAACTATTCAGGAACATGAACTGTTGAACAGCACCAACCCTGTCAGCGTTGCCTGGATGTTGTCTCATTAACTTTTTCTCTTCGAGCCTTTAATGGCCACTGCTGTCTGAGTCGGCCTGACAGCCTCACTAATGAAGTCAGCATGGGCACTGGTTGAGAGGGAAGGGTTAAAATAACCTTGACAAAGAGCAAGCGCCCAAGAGTTCGCTCCCTGACAAGCTGCTGACACACGCTGACATTTGCATGGAGGGAACCTCGGCACGCACGCACGCACGCACACACACACACACACACACACACACACACACACACACACACACACACACACACACACACACACACACACACACACACACACACACACACACACACACACACACACACACACACACACACACACACACACACACACACACAGGTGGGGGTGTTTTCCTGGTCATCCACAACAGTAAAGCCAAACATCTGGCTTTTTGGGTGCTTCTAGTACACACAGCTACTATACAGCTACTATACAGTTACCACACAGCTACCACACAGTTACTACACAGCTACCACACAGCTACTATACAGCTACTATACAGTTACCACACAGCTACTACACAGCTACCACACAGCTACTATACAGCTACTATACAGCTACCACACAGCTACCATACAGTTACTATACAGCTACTATACAGTTACCACACAGCTACCACACAGCTACTATACAGCTACTATACAGTTACCACACAGCTACCACACAATTACTATACAGCTACTATACAGTTACCTCACAGCTACCGCATAGTTACCACACAGTTACCACACAGCTACTATACAGCTACTATACAGCTACTATACAGCTACCACACAGCTACCACACAGTTACCATACAGCTACCATACAGCTACCACACAGCTACCACACAGCTACTATACAGCTACTATACAGTTACCACACAGCTACCACACAGTTACCATACAGCTACCATACAGCTACCACACAGCTACCACACAGCTACTATACAGCTACCATACAGCTACCACACAGCTACCACACAGCTACTACACAGCTACTATACAGTTACCATACAGCTACCACACAGCCACCACACAGCTACTACACAGCTACTACACAGCTACCATACAGCTACCACACAGCTACCACACAGCTACTACACAGTTACCACACAGCTACCACACAGCTACTACACAGTTACCACACAGCTACTACACAGCTACTATACAGTTACCATACAGCTACCACACAGCTACTATACACCTACCACACAGCTCAAACCACACAGCCCAAACCACACAGCCCAAACCACACAGCCCAAACAATACAGCTCAAACCACACAGCTACCACAAATAGCTACCACCCAGCTGAGAGCAGGTTGCCTGAAAGGCTTCCAGGAGCAACTTAAACAAATTATCTTTCCAGGCTCTGGTCACCCGGGTCCACGTTTTGAGAGTCACATTATGACTGTAATGGGTGGGCTTTATGTAAACAGAATATTACGGTTTACAATAAATAATGAATGAGGCAGCAGTCTGAGAGGAAGTTGGTGGTACACGTTTCTGTCAGAGGGTCTAATGGATTCCAAACAAGGTTGTGTTACAAGCAGACTAAATGAAGCAACGCTCTGTTTATGCTGACATGTTAATGTGCTTTAGAGCTACTTTACTGGCAGGGCTCCGGCAGTTTCTGTGCCACTCATCAATGACATCTCAGAGAGACTAGAATAAGAGAGAGAGAGAGAGAGAGAGAGAGAGAGAGAGAGAGAGAGAGAGAGAGAGAGAGAGAGAGAGAGAGCAGATCACAGGAAGATTGAGAAATTATTACACACATTCAAAGAAAGTGGAAAGTCAAACATGATACTGGAGAAGATGTTGGTTAATGATAGAACTACAAACATAGGTTGGCGTTAGCAGCAGGCTATAGTACAAACAGAGTTTAGCGTTAGCACCTAGCTAATGGTACAAACAGAGGTTAGCGTTAGCACCAGGCTAATGATATTACAAACAGAGGTTAGTGTTAGCAGCAGGCTAATGATAATACAAACAGAGGTTAGCATTAGCACCAAGCTAATGATAGTACAAACAGAGGTTAGCGTTAGCACCAGGCTAATGATAGTACACACAGAGGTTAGCGTTAGCACCAGGCTAATGATATTACAAACAGAGGTTAGTGTTAGCAGCATGCTAATGATAGTACAAACAGAGGTTAGCGTTAGCATCAGGCTAATACTAGTACAAACAGAGGTTAGCGTTAGCACCAGGCTAATACTAGTACAAACAGAGGTTAGCGTTAGCACCAGGCTAATACTAGTACAAACAGAGGTTAGCGTTAGCACCAGGCTAATACTAGTACAAACAGAGGTTAGCGTTAGCACCAGGCTAATACTAGTACAAACAGAGGTTAGCGTCAGAAACAGACTAAGGGGTGTTTTCTTCACAGTTCTTACAGGAGAGTAAAATAAACAGTAAATCCTAGAATTACTTTACATTTCTAAAATAATTTTTCTTTTCTCAATGATCACATTAGCACTAGTCATTAACCTTACATGTTTATTTGTGAGTGTATTAAGAAAAAGACAAGATCACAGGTCTAAAGTTGAGCTTTTCCACTCTAGCATGTTCATGTTGTGGACGGCTTATTAAATAGCTAACTTATTTAAAAGGGGAAAAGGAAGGATTTATTCCCACAATCTACCGATCAGAACTCAACTTCTAGCCAGAGATTCAACCACACAGAGAAAAACCATTTCAAACTCTCATCACTTTTTTACCCATCTCAAATGTACCCGTAATAAATTATTCACCCTAATTCATGTCAATACATACATATACCAACAGTGACACCACAGAGAACAAACAGCAACCCGTAACATACAGATCATCTGTCGGGATGAGAAGTGGTTCCTGTCCATTCAGATCTCAGGACCCGGAGTCCACTTGGATTGTACCTATAACAACCCTGAACCAAATATAAATACATCACTTTAAGGGCTTGTGTTCGGGACATTATGGCCAGTAGTAGAGAGGAGAGTAGAGAGGAGACATCCCTGTATGTTTCCCATAAGTGTCTCCTGAGTGCATGTGCCATTAACAGCCTCTACAGTTTTAAAGTAGTAGCCTGGGTGTCTGGACTTCCAGTTCCCCGTACCGTTACCCTACCCTACTCCGTTAGTGCTCCATCATGTCCTTCACACAACCCCCATTCAAAATATATGCATGTAAATCTCTATTACCTGCTTGCCCTTAAACTGTCTTATCCTGGATGTCACTGAGTTGAAATAGACTGCCTACAGGGGGACCGGCTGGTGTCCTGGTGCAGTCTCAACAACTTGGAGCTCAATGCTCTAAAGACAGTGGAGATGAGAGTGCTGACCATTGTCCCATTGTCCTGGGGAGATTCTCCATCAACACAGTGGAGTCCTTTCGCTTCCTGTGCAACACCATCGCCCAGGACCTCAAGTGGGAGCTGAACATCACATCATGTCTCTCACTAAGAAAGCACAACAAAGACTGTACTGCCTGCGGCAGCTCAAAAAGTACAACCAACGTCCATGATGAATAACACTTAGACAGCCATCATTGAGTCCACCATTACCTCCTCCATCACCATCTGGTACGCTGTAGCCGCTATCAAGGGTAAAGACAGACTGCAACACATCATCTGCACCGCAGAGCGGACCATTGGATGTAAGCTGCCATCCCTCAATGATCTGTTCAAAGTCAGGTGACTGAGGCAGGCAGCACAGAATCAGGCAGACCCCTCCCATCTTGTAACGGACTATTCAGAACTCTCCTCTCTGGCAGACGGCTACGTTCTATCAAGACCAAAACATCCAACCACAAGAAGTGCGTCTTCCCCACTGAATCTGATTCTAAAATCGTCTACGAATATATTAGAATTTGGTTTGACAGCCCCCTTATGTAATTCCCACATTGCCCACTAGCAAACTAAAGTCAAAAGATGAAGTGATCACTTGTTCTGCAATAGGGCATAGTCTATAAAGCAATCTTTACAATTTGCTGCTTAGAAGCTCCTCCATAAGTTAGATGGTTTTTACTACTTTGCCATCTGGTTTATAACCTTGACCTATGACACCCTGGTTAATTGACCCTCGTTTCATATTCAACGTCAGACACGCTGGTACCAACTTGTTTATAAGTGACTTAATGGTAAATGCCTCCAATGTTGACCGTGATTCCTGTGTGAGTGTGAGTGTGTGTATGTGTGTGTGTGTTGGGGGGTGATTCTTGTGTGTGCGTGTGTGTGTGTGTGGTGATTCCTGAGTGTATGTGTGTGTGAGTGTGTGTGTGTGTGTTTGCGTGTGTGTGTGTGAGTGTGTGTATGTGTGTGTGAGTGTGTGTGTGAGTGTGTGTGTGTGTGTGCGTGTGTGAGTGTGTGTGTGAGTGTGTGTGTGTGTGTGTGTGTGTGTGTGTGTGTGGTGATTCCTGTGTGTGTGTGTGTGTGTGTGTGTGTGTGTGTGTGTGTGTGGTGATTCCTGTGTGTGTGTGTGTGCGTGTGTGTGTGTGTGGTGATTCCTGTGTGTGCGTGTGTGTGTGTGTGTGTGTGTGTGTGTGTGTGGTTCCTGTGTGTGTGTGTGTGTATGTGTGTGTGTGTGTGTGGTGATTCCTGTGTGTGTGTGTGTGTGGTGATTCCTGTGTGTGTGTGTGTGTGTGATTCCTGTGAGTGATTCCTGTGTGTGTGTGTGTGTGTGTGTGTGTGTGTGTGTGTGTGTGAGTGTGTGTGTGTGTGGCCTCCTTATAAGTGACTTAGAATCTGCTGCCTGTTGTTCATCTCATCCACAGACGGCGACAGCAGTTTTAAAAAAAAGTCAGAAAGACCCAGACATCAGCCAGTCTTCCATGGAGAACCAACAGGCATGCGCGCACACACACACACACACACACACACACACACACACACACACACACACACACACACACACACACACACACACACACACACACACACACACACACACACACACACACACACACACACACGAGCGCACCAACACACACACACACACACACAGGAATCACCACACACACACACACGCACACACACACACACACACACACGAGCACATGAACACACATACACCCTTGCCGTGGCCTTGTCATACAGCATTATTCATCAATCCACTGACATCTTCCACAGATCCAGTACCGCATAGGAACGTGATATGATTGATGTGAGACATGGTTCCACCTGACTGCAGGCAGCTCCTGGACAACAGCCTGTCTCCTGCCAATACGTGCTCGCTATATCTCCAGCTGTAGACCAGTCATGTCTTTACAGCTGAAGCGTTTCTCCTGCTGTCCTGTGTAAAGCATGTGTACGTATGTGTCTGTTCATTTTGGTGGAGGGGTTGTTTGTCTTCACATTCAATATGTTTGGTTTCTGTGTTTGAGCACAAGTAGACAAACACAAGCAATGACAGACGAGGTGTTAATACAACGAGCAGGACTGCTGTGTGCTGGTCAGGAGTCTCTCTCTCCCCTGTCTCTCTCACAAACTTAAAATCACACACATTTTCTAGGATCCTAACATCACTAACTCTTGTGATGCTTTCGTTGCCATCAGGGAATGAGAAATGAAATGAGTCAACTGTTCTTTCTCACCACTATGTGTTGTGTGTGTCAGTACGTGTGTGTGTGTGTGTCGGTACGTGTGTGTGTGTGTCGGTGTGTGTGTGTGTGTGTTGGTGTGTGTGTGTGTCAGTCACAAAGAATCCCAGAAATACTAGGAAAAGATAAACATTAGTCCCACAAACAATGGAGAACATTATTAAAAAAGCCAAGCTGATGCTATAGAGCAAATGATTTCACAGCAGATTAAGAGTTCAAACATGATGACTGCACTTTCACTTTTTATACATTTTACTGTCAAAATAACATTTGTATTATGGGTATATTTTCTACTACTACTCTACTGCAAATATATGCCTTTTTTAACATGGACCAAAGGGCATGAGAGCAGAGACTGGTTTTCCAAGAAGAATCCCAAGGGTTGGTCTCTAACTCATCAAATAACGTCATCATGTCCACTTAGAACAACAAACCCATTTGCCTACTAAGTAGTTCAGGTCTGGGATCAGGAATAGGAAGTTCACAATAAAAATATACAAATAAATAAGTGGAAATAGAATGTTTTGCATTTCAGAGCAGACAGTTTACGACAATACTAACCACCATTAGAAAAACAATATTCTATGGTATTATTGCTCTTGGTTCTTGGTTTGGAAGGTACATTTAAACTTCCACTAACCACTGAATGAGACCTGGGTATTATGACAGCAGTACAACACCTCTTTATATTATCTCATATCTCGTATTATCCTATTATCGCTTACAGGAGGCAAGACTCAAGGGCTGAGAGAACAGAGGACGTTTTTAAATAACACAGAGAATTGAGACTTGTATGCAACCCGGCTTGGACTTGTGACTTTGGACTTCTATGTAACCCTTGTCTATATGTTCCCAGATATTTGGACTTCTATGTAACCCTTGTCTATATGTTCCCAGATATTTGGACTTCTATGTAACCCTTGTCTATATGTTCCCAGATATTTGGACTTCTATGTAACCCTTGTCTATAAGTTCCCAGATATTTGGACTTCTATGTAACCCTTGTCTATAAGTTCCCAGATATTTGGACTTCTATGTAACCCTTGTCTATATGTTCCCAGATATTTGGACTTCTATGTAACCCTTGTCTATATGTTCCCAGATATTTGGACTTCTATGTAACCCTTGTCTATATGTTCCCAGATATTTGGACTTCTATGTAACCCTTGTCTATATGTTCCCAGATATTTGGACTTCTATGTAACCCTTGTCTATATGTTCCCAGATATTTGGACTTCTATGTAACCCTTGTCTATATGTTCCCAGATATTTGGACTTCTATGTAACCCTTGTCTATATGTTCCCAGATATTTGGACTTCTATGTAACCCTTGTCTATATGTTCCCAGATATTTGGACTTCTATGTAACCCTTGTCTATATGTTCCCAGATATTTGGACTTCTATGTAACCCTTGTCTATATGTTCCCAGATATTTGGACTTCTATGTAACCCTTGTCTATATGTTCCCACCGCTGGCTCATATCGTCTCTTATCCTCACATTTATTCTATGGGATTCAACTCATTAAGGTCAGCATGCTTTTAGTTTAGTTCACGCGTATTCAGGCTAAAAACCATCAATGCTAAACAATGAATGTGTCATAGAAAACGGGGTGACCAACCTGCCCCATTAAAGAGTACAGCACGGGGGTTTATTTGGGTTTAATATCCTCTTGACCCCACTACAAATTCCTAGAGCCCACTAATGCAAAGTCTTTACACAGTTTTTTTTCTGATCAAAGTGGAGCTGCAGGAAAGGTTGGGGTGAGGAGTCAATTGGTTCACATAAAATAATGAGTGACTCTGACAAACATTGTAAACACGGAATGTGTGCTGACAGAATCATTGAGTCCTGGACAATCTCATCTCAGTCTCACTGAAAACAAGACTTGTAAATCCGCCCAAACATGTCCTGCAGTAAAAGTGTCAGGAAGGTCTATTTTTATTTGGCCACACGTGCAGAAGACGAGGCAGAGGTCTGTGGGCTGGGCAGAAGTTCACCCACCCATCTGACCTGCACAAGGCCGGACCTCCGCCACAGTAAACACCTCTCTACTGATATCGCCACTGGAATCCACACAGTAGGGAAACGATCCAGTGAACTGCAGCTGGATAGAAGTGTGACTGTTTCCACCCGAGCAGTGGTTGTGGCCTGGGGGCGGGGCCTGGGGCGGGGCCTGGGGGCGGGGCCTGGGGGAATGTGCTCTGGAGTCACTGCAGTTTGCTAGTCCCAGGTGTGGTCATGCTGCTGGACCTAACGAGGAGGAAATCCAGGGGGACACCTGAGAGGGAGTTAATTCACAGACCTGCTTCCTTATATAGGCGTCAATATAAACACTGGAGTAGCAAGCAGACCAGTGGCCAAGTCCCACAGATTTATGACAAATGACAGGAAGAGCTAATGGACACAGTCTGACTGGAGGAAGCCGTTAAAAACAGAGCGCCTAGCTGAGGCATGGTTGGGTTGGAGGACACAGTCACAGTGTCTGCAGGCTGGAGAACACAGTCACAGCAGAACCGTATCTGCAGGCTGGCTCGACCAGAGAGAACCCGGTCTGCAGTGGCAGAGGAACAGGTAGCGGACGAACACGCGGAACAGAAGTTCAAAGAACCCAGATTCCAGTGCACACTGCATAACTGTACACATCTGGGCCAGCAATCAGCAGACGGCTCTTAACCAGGGCCAAGGAAAACAGGGCAATAACAGATCCACTTTACAGATCATCGATCTGCCTCCTCCCCCTGGCCAAGGTAAACACAGGCTGGGGCTGAAGTTTGCTTTTTAAAGCAGGACTCTGGGATCAAGAGAAGGCCTCCAGCCCCATATTCACCCACAACCAGTGGTCTTCATATTTTCTCTCTGGCTGAGCCAAAACATTATGACCACTCACAGGTGAAGTGAATAGCGTAGGTCATCTCCTAACTACTAAGGACTAGGGAGATTAGATGGTGAACAATATGTGATGGTCAGTGTGTTGGGATGCAGGAGACATGGCCAGGAGTTAAGACCTGGGTGACTTTGACTTTCATGGTGATGATATTCCCAGATGGCTGTGACTTCTGTCAGCAAGATGAAGAGCCCTGCCACACTGCACACATTGTATAGGAATCATTTGAGGAACATGATGAAGAGTACCTCCACAGGACTACCACAGGACAACTCCATCTTAGAACACAGAAATAATCCTACAATCATCTCAGACGTAATGACACCAGATGTATAATTTACATGTACAACCGACTAAAAGAAAATCAATGGGAGTAAATCCTTCATATCCACACACACACACACACACACACACACACACACACACACACACACACACACACACACACACACACACACACACACACACACACACACACACACACACACACACACACACACACACACACACACACACACACACACACACACACACACACACGCACGCACACACACACGCACATCTACACACATCCACACACACACACACACAGAACTTAAGGCAGGAGACAACCTCCATTGAGAGAGTAAATGAGCTGTTCCACCCCTAGAGACCAGTGCTTACAGAGCGGAAACACAGAGCAGGTCTCCTGATAGAGGAGGAGGCAGGTTGGAGGAAATGAAGCCTGATGGTTGGGAGGTTTTATACTGGTTGGAGGTCTAATGAAAGGATCCAGCTCAGATATACAATGGCTGTGCATTGATATTACATGTTCACCCTAGTGTGTGTGTGTGTGAGTGTGTGTGTGTCCTATCAGACTGTGTGTGTGTGTGTGTGTCCTATCAGGTTGTGTGTGTGTGTGTGTCCTATCAGGTTGTGTGTGTGTGTGTGTGTCCTATCAGGTTGTGTGTGTGTGTGTGTGTCCTATCAGACTGTGTGTGTGTGTGTGTCCTATCAGGTTGTGTGTGTGTGTGTGTGTCCTATCAGACTGTGTGTGTGTGTGTGGTTGTGTGTGTGTGTGTGTGTCCTATCAGACTGTGTGTGTGTCCTATCAGGTTGTGTGTGTGTGTGTGTGTGTCCTATCAGGTGTGTGTGTGGTTGTGTGTGTGTGTGTGTCCTATCAGACTGTGTGTGTGTCCTATCAGGTTGTGTGTGTGTGTGTCCTATCAGACTGTGTGTGTGTGTGTGTGTCCTATCAGGTTGTGTGTGTGTGTGTGTGTCCTATCAGACTGTGTGTGTGTCCTATCAGACTGTGTGTGTGTCCTATCAGGTTGTGTGTGTGTGTGTGTGTCCTATCAGACTGTGTGTGTGTCCTATCAGGTTGTGTGTGTGTGTGTGTGTCCTATCAGACTGTGTGTGTGTCCTATCAGGTTGTGTGTGTGTGTGTGTGTCCTATCAGGTTGTGTGTCCTATCAGGTTGTGTGTGTGTGTGTGTGTCCTATCAGACTGTGTGTGTGTCCTATCAGACTGTGTGTGTGTCCTATCAGACTGTGTGTGTGTGTGGTGTGTGTGTGTGTGTGTCCTATCAGACTGTGTGTGTGTCCTATCAGGTTGTGTGTGTGTGTGTGTCCTATCAGACTGTGTGTGTGTCCTATCAGGTTGTGTGTGTGTGTGTGTGTCCTATCAGACTGTGTGTGTGTCCTATCAGGTTGTGTGTGTGTGTGTGTCCTATCAGGTTGTGTGTGTGTGTGTGTGTCCTATCAGACTGTGTGTGTGTGGTTGTGTGTGTGTGTGTGTGTCCTATCAGACTGTGTGTGTGTCCTATCAGGTTGTGTGTGTGTGTGTGTGTGTGTGTCCTATCAGACTGTGTGTGTGTCCTATCAGGTTGTGTGTGTGTGTGTGTGTCCTATCAGACTGTGTGTGTGTCCTATCAGGTTGTGTGTGTGTGTGTGTGTCCTATCAGACTGTGTGTGTGTCCTATCAGGTTGTGTGTGTGTGTTCACCCTAGCATATCATATAGTGGTCCATGGTGTCAACTACACTTGGGATTAGCTGGGTGATGTTTGCGTGATTGACCAGGTTACCGCAGGCCGAGTCCTCCTAGAACGGGAACACAGATTGACGGGCAGAAATCTGGAAGGATGAGTGAGCCTGAAGAGGAGAGATTAATGGGAGCCTGGGACCTGCTAAAACCAGCGGAACTACAATGATCTTACGTTAGTCACTGTACTTCTGTACATTATCATTGGTGTGCAATGCAATTTGGCTCCCAACATTCACCAAAAAGAACCGTTCAAAACGAATTGTTCTGTCCTGAGAAGCCCATCATTAGATAAAATAAACTGCTGATGCAGAACGTGAAGCGTGTAATACAGGCCTCGTAAAGTGTTCAACTGGGATTGACAAGCACTTAGACTTCTATTGAATTGATTGCAAATCTTTCTTTAGAGTTGAGTCCACTTGTCCAGGAAACCCAGGACTCAGAACTAAAGATCTGCAGACACACTATCCTACATACATCCAGAACTCCTTAAGATTCACCTCTGCTAGTCTGTTTGCCAGTTGAAACCCGTAAAACCATTGTGTCATTGTACTCAAAATATTCACTTTTTAAGTTTAAGTTGTTGTTAGTAAACAAAAAAATGTTTGTGTGTCTGACAAATATCAATTATCATGTGGATGAAACGTGAACTTAATCACAAAACAAAACAACAACTGTATAATGAATATTGCCTTGGTGATTACATCAATGACTTGATGATTTGAGAGCGATACTTTTCTTTTACGTCATTAGCAGAGACACCAGTTCTGTTACATTTAGGAAGCAACTAAGGCCTGCAGACGAGATTGGATGAGACTGGTCCTCTGTCCACATCCCATCCTACAGCAACATCCATGACAGGGAGATCCATCAAGACATCTTCTCATTAAATACCAGGTCTAATGTTTCCTTAATGTAATGGAGTTTGATTTACAGTGTCCAATGTCCAATATTGTTCTGTTACACTGGAGTTAAGAGCTCTCTTGGGCTTCTCCGGTTCGCGCAGGACCTCCGAGACTGTGTCGTTGGACTGTTGTGAGCACAGATGAGCCTGTGATCAGAACTCAGCGTAGTGAAACACTGTCCACGTCCGATTGAGGGGGATGACCGTGTCTCCAGTAGAATGGACACCGTAACCATGACGAGGACTGTCCTCCTGGGACCCTCCACACTGGTGTCAGACCACGTCATGCACATGTAGGTCTGTAGACCTCCAGTCAATGAGACGCAGACGCCCTGGCTCACTGGCCATCTCAGTTGTTATGTTTATTTAACGGGGAGAGAATCACATTAAAGTCAGGACAACTAATGACACAAGGCGACAGACATAAATAAAGTTAAGTGCAGCCGGTCGACGTGGGTTCCAGGCCACCCTAATTGACTTACTGCCAATATTTGGAGACTGCCGTCGCGGGAGAAAGACACCCTGAGCAGACTCTATGTCTGACGGGCAGGAATTCGATTAGGCTCATGACACTGGTATTTGACCAGAAGTGACAGAGGAGACAGGTAGCTGCTTTCATGAGATGACCATTAAGATGTCTAAACCGTATTCTGTCAAACCACATTCGTTGTGAAACGCTAATTAAATTGATAAAGGGACAACTGTGCTATGCTCACTCTGACCTCTCTATTCAACAGATTATGTCATAAACGATGTATTACTTGTCTAATCTAGTTAACGTACTGCCAGTCTGCCTGTCTGTCCTAATGCCCTTGTCACAATACATGACCCATCTATACAAGCTCTATATATCCCAGCAGCCCATGTTTGCTTTAGCCCTGCTGTGAATTTACTGCTTCGGTTTGCTAAAGGGCAAGTCTCTGTCAGAAACTGATACAGGCTGGTCGTCAACAGATCAGAAAACATGTGCACTACATTTTAAGGGGACATGCTGAAGTGAGAAGCTGGAGTCTGACAAGCGATCGTTTAGTCATTTCAGCAGGAGATCGATGGTTTCAGGTCACCTGACCTCTCAGACCACCTGCCACCAGTCTAGCAGCTGACCCAGAGATTCACACACACACACACACACACACACACCAGCAGTCAGCCCAGCAGCCCAACGTGGCGTACACACTGTACAGGGTGACACCTCCACCACCACCTCCTGGATCTCCTCCTGGATCTCCTCATCAAGGGGGTGTCCGAATAATTTAACATCACCTAATTTCCATCCATCTGAGAGGGCATTGGTGAGCACCAGTCTGACACCTTATGACTACTGCCCTGTTATTGGTGCTTATCAGCCAATGAGAGTGACAATAGTCCGGGTCAGTTATCACTGCCCTGTTATTGGTGCTTATCAGCCAATGAGAGTGACAATAGTCCGGGTCAGTTATCACTGCCCTGTTATTGGTGCTTATCAGCCAATGAGAGTGACAATAGTCCAAGTCAGCTATTACTGCCCTGTTATTGGTGCTTATCAGCCAATGAGAGTGACAATAGTCCGGGTCAGTTATCACTGCCCTGTTATTGGTGCTTATCAGCCAATGAGAGTGACAATAGTCCGGGTCAGTTATCACTGCCCTGTTATTGGTGCTTATCAGCCAATGAGAGTGACAATAGTCCGGGTCAGTTATCACTGCCCTGTTATTGGTGCTTATCAGCCAATGGGAGTGACAATAGTCCGGGTCAGTTATCACTGCCCTGTTATTGGTGCTTATCAGCCAATGAGAGTGACAATAGTCACACTGCCCTGTTATTGGTGCTTATCAGCCAATGAGAGTGACAATAGTCTTTATCACTGCCCTGTTATTGGTGCTTATCAGCCAATGGGAGTGACAATAGTCCGGGTCAGTTATCACTGCCCTGTTATTGGTGCTTATCAGCCAATGAGAGTGACAATAGTCCGGGTCAGTTATCACTGCCCTGTTATTGGTGCTTATCAGCCAATGAGAGTGACAATAGTCCGGGTCAGTTATCACTGCCCTGTTATTGGTGCTTATCAGCCAATGGGAGTGACAATAGTCCGGGTCAGTTATCACTGCCCTGTTATTGGTGCTTATCATCTCACCTCGTCAAACCTTTTTTGTATGGTTCTGTGCGGTTTGGCATCTTCTGTCCCCTTCCGAGGTAACGTGGGAGACTTTTCCAACAGATACTGAGATGTAAAGACAATGTCTAGATCCAACTAAGAAGGTTTGGTTCTGGATTCAGACACCCAAACAGTTCTGCTGTCACCAGTAACAACAATTATTTGACAGTGCCAAAGTTTTTAGCAGGCAAACTAAATAGTCACAGAGAATGTGCTTCCTAGGTTAGGTTTATAGACTAAAGACGGCATAATTAGTTTTGTGTTGCTAGAATTAGTTGTATTTAAATAGTATGTTGATGTTATTTCATTTAAACTGTTGTCATCTAGACTAAATAGACTTTAACACGAAAATACCAAAACAATGACATCATCGATCACTGTGATGATTTCACCAGATGTCAAACTGTGAGAGGACAGCCAATAAGATTAGCGAGTTAAACCCTGACATCCTAAGACTGAAAAATCAGTGGTGTAAAAACAGACACCCAACAGAGGGTTTAATTACCTGTTCGTTAACATCAACACTATGGAAAGACTGTAAATCCCTAAACCAATTTCAACCAATTAGATGCATTAGTTCCAACGACAACCTAGAGACAACCTAGAGACAACCTAGAGACAACCTAGAGACAGCCTAGAGACAACCTAGAGACAACTTAGAGACAACCTAGAGACAACCTAGAGACAACCTAGAGACAGCCTAGAGACAACCTAGAGACAACTTAGAGACAACCTAGAGACAACCTAGAGACAGCCTAGAGACAACCTAGAGACAACCTAGAGACAACCTAGAGACAGCCTAGAGACAACCTAGAGACAACCTAGAGACATCCTAGAGACAACCTAGAGACAGCCTGGAGACAACCTAGAGACAATTTAGAGACAACCTAGAGACAACCTAGAGACAGCCTAGAGACAACCTAGAGACAACCTAGAGACAACCTAGAGACAACCTAGAGACAGCCTAGATACAACCTCGAGACAACCTAGAGACAACCTAGAGACAGCCTAGAGACAACCTAGAGACAACTTAGAGACAACCTAGAGACAGCCTAGAGACAACCTAGAGACAACCTAGAGACAACCTAGAGACAGCCTAGAGACAACCTAGAGACAACTTAGAGACAACCTAGAGACAACCTAGAGACAGCCTAGAGACAACCTAGAGACAACCTAGAGACAACCTAGAGACAACCTAGAGACTCTGAGCGACGCCTCTTGAGAATAAATCCTAAGAAATAATCTAGAGGATTTGAATATTTTTCATTGTAATGTATCTGCTTGTCCTGTCATTATATTAATGTTCACCATTTTCTTTTTATCAGGTCCTATTGAGCGTCTACACTAGTTATTTAGCAGAAACTCATATCCACAGAAATTACATTTTTATTTTGACAAACTGTGGTGTAAACACAGACACTTAATGATATAACATTAGGATTGCGTTAAAGGGATATATCAGGATTTGACATTGAAGCCTCTTATCTATCAATGAGTAAAAATAACTCTTGGGTACCAACAATGTTCGTGCATCCAGTTTATAGTGAGAGGACATTTTAATGTTCGTGCATCCAGTTTATAGTGAGAGGCCATTTTAATGTTCGTGCATCCAGTTTATAGTGAGAGGCCATTTTAATGTTCGTGCATCCAGTTTATAGTGAGAGGACATTTTAATGTTCGTGGATCCAGTTTTGAAGTGAGAGGACATTTTAATGTTCGTGGATCCAGTTTTGAAGTGAGAGGACATTTTAATGTTCGTGCATCCAGTTGATAGTGAGAGGCCATTTTAATGTTCGTGCATCCAGTTTTGAAGTGAGGGGACATTTTAATGTTCGTGCATCCAGTTGATAGTGAGAGGCCATTTTAATGTTCGTGCATCCAGTTTTGAAGTGAGGGGACATTTTAATGTTCGTGCATCCAGTTTATAGTGAGAGGCCATTTTAATGTTCGTGCATCCAGTTTATAGTGAGAGGACATTTTAATGTTCGTGGATCCAGTTTTGAAGTGAGAGGACATTTTAATGTTCGTGGATCCAGTTTTGAAGTGAGAGGACATTTTAATGTTCGTGCATCCAGTTGATAGTGAGAGGCCATTTTAATGTTCGTGCATCCAGTTTTGAGGTGAGGGGACATTTTAATGTTCGTGCATCCAGTTGATAGTGAGAGGCCATTTTAATGTTCGTGCATCCAGTTTTGAAGTGAGGGGACATTTTAATGTTCGTGCATCCAGTTTATAGTGAGAGGCCATTTTAATGTTCGTGCATCCAGTTTATAGTGAGAGGACATTTTAATGTTCGTGGATCCAGTTTTGAAGTGAGAGGACATTTTAATGTTCGTGGATCCAGTTTTGAAGTGAGAGGACATTTTAATGTTCGTGCATCCAGTTGATAGTGAGAGGCCATTTTAATGTTCATGCATCCAGTTTTGAAGTGAGAGGACATTTTAATGTTCGTGCATCCAGTTGATAGTGAGAGGCCATTTTAATGTTCGTGCATCCAGTTTTGAAGTGAGGGGACATTTTAATGTTATCTCCAAACAAAAAGAATCATCTAACAAAGTTTCTAACACATTGAAAAAAATGACCATATGAATGTCATTATTCGAAAACAATTACACATTTGTCTAGAATTTTCTCACCTGTGGCAACTTGATTACGTTATTGTAATCTACTTCCAAGATTAAGTTGAGGATTAGGGTTGCTACTTATTGACATAAATCTGTTTACCAGCTAATTTCACAATATTCAGATTTTCATACGACAGTTAAGACATATGATCAAAAATTATTATTGACCTGATCTTCTTGGGGCATACAGGGAATCTGAAGAGTAGCTGCCGTTCACACTTGAGTGATTTAGCAAATGCTCTTATCTAGCACGACTTACGGTCACTCGACAACGAGGTTTAAAAAAGCCATCAGGTCAGGGTCAATAGGATTTAACTGTCAACCTAGAACACACACTCTGGTACTGCCAGTTCACCAGCCTGGTGATCAACTGCTCGCATCACGATTCCTTCTGAATGCCAACTTTATCACAGACAACCAACATGTAGTGTTAACCAATGTGCAGAACTTGATAGAGAGAAGACATCTTATGCCAGAATGCTGTGGATTTTCAGTAAATATATTATGGATTTCCAAACAGGACTTTGAATTTGCCAAACTTTTGCCAAAGTCTCTCAGTTCGGTAGATCTGACTAAATCTCCTGATTCCTGCCTAAAACCGTCAAATCTAGCAGGATAAACACTGTCACAGTAAGGTGAAGCCTTAACTACAAACTTAACTACAATTTACTAAATTGCTTTGCAAACACATTGCATTACGCTCTTGGATTTAAACAATGACAAGTTTGCTGAAGGGTTCAAGTACAGTTAAGCACCTTGTTAAAGGGTTCAAGTACAGTTAAGCACCTTGTTAAAGGGTTCAAGTACAGTTAAGCACTTTGCTGAAGGGTTCAAGTACAGTTAAGCACCTTGTTAAAGGGTTCAAGTACCCTTTGTTAAAGGGTTCAAGTACAGTTAAGCACTTTTTTAAAGGGTTCAAGTACACTTTGTTAAAGGGTTCAAGTACAGTTAAGCACCTTGCTGAATGGTTCAATTACAGTTAAGCACCTTGCTGACGGGTCAATTACAGATTTTTATTTTGTCAGATCTGTTATTCAAATGAGCAGCCCTTCAGTTAGATCTGAGACTGTTGTAGTTCCTGACTACAAGCAGGATATGCTGGGTCAGTCCAGGTCACAAGCGCCTCCACGATGTGTGCTTGACCTATGTAGAAAGCTCTCACAACGACCAACATATTATCCTGTATATAAGTGGAGAGTGGAGAGAGCAATATGGAACGGTTCCAGGGGTTGGAACTGTCCTCTCACATCTGTTGTAATGTAAAGAAGGCTTAGAGGAGTAGTAATCTCAGCCACCCTAAAGTAAAATCCTTTGGCCAAAGTTTTCCATTAACACTTGTGATTACCGTTGTGCAAATTAAGTGAGCTTAGGACTTTGTGGCTATAGAATCTAATGGAACAGTTTATCATCTGCCCACAACACCCAGTTGAAGGATTGACTTCACCAAATCCTGATCCATCCCAAGAAATCTGACAAAAACCCAAATCCAGGAACCAGTTCTGCCCGTGATGACATCTGTATGTGGGCTGGACAAATGGTCACAGCAGAATCTGACCAGAGAAATCTGTCAGCAAGACATTAGGGACCACTAACTTGGAAAAACGACTACAAATGTTTGTTCACTTAGACTTGACACTACTTTAGCCTAAGCCTGGTCTGTGGGTAGAAAAGACGCTGCCTTGTGCATCTCCTTGCCGGATGCAAGGCAGGTCCTGGAAAAACAAACCCCAGTAGCTGTTAGTCTGCCTGTACTGACAAGCGCTACAGGCGTAGGCAAACAGACAGAGCTGATGATGTGTCAGATATACGAGTGTTTTCTTTGTTTAGAGAGAGAGAGCAGGAGAGGAAGAGGAGAATAGGGAAAAAGAGCTCACACTCCCTCCCTTCATGAACCCCTCCTCTCCCCCACCTCTCCCCTCTCCCCCCACCTCCCCCTCTACCTTCCTCCCCCACCTCTCCCCCACCTCTCCCCCTCTTCTCCCCCACCTCCCCCACCTCCACCCTCCTCTCCCCCACCTCTCCCCTCCTCCCCCACCTCCCCCTATTCTCCCCTCACCTCTACCTTCCTCCCCCACTTCTCCCCCACCTCTCCCCCTCCTCTCCCCCCTCTCCCCTCCTCTCCCCCACCTCCCCCTCCTCTCCCCCCCCTCTACCTTCTTCCCCCCACCTCTCCCCCCACCTCTCCCCTCTCCCCCACTTCTCCCCTCCTCTCCCCCTCCTCTCCCCCCACCTCTACCTTCCTCCCCCACCTCTCCCCCTCCTCTCCCCACACCTCTCCCCCTCTTCTCCCCCACCTCCCCCACCTCTCCCCTCCTCCCCCACCTCTCCCCTCCTCCCCACACATATCCCCTCCTCTCCCAAGACCTATCCCCTCCTCTCCCCCACCTCCCTCCTCCTCTCCCCCACCTCTACCTTCCACCCCCCCCACCTCTCCCCCACCTCTCCCCCACCTCTACCTTCCTCCCCCACCTCTCCCCCTCCTCTCCCCCTCCTCTCCCCCTCCTCTCCCCCTGTTGATTGATCTGGAGTGATTAAACCTCCACCATCACCTCCCCTGCTTCTCATCACAGAACATGCTCTTTCAGCACCGGCCCTCCCACCTCAGGTCGCACCTCAGGTTAACTAAGCTGATGCTGTGCAGACTGGGGAGGCAGCAGAAGATGGTCTTAGAGCTGCAGTCCAGATATGGGCAGAGGGGAGGCTGGTCCAGGGTCAGATCTTATCTGCCGTGATGCCTTTCATCCAGCTACCCTTGCATAACTCATCTGCAAATACATCGTTGGAATCGCGGTCGCAGACGTTCTCATCCATCTGTAAGTTCTCTCTGCCCTTCGTGTTCTTGGAAACGGTGTTGTCTGCCCTCTCATCTGCTCTTTGATTCTAGCGAGGTGTACGATAACCAGAGTGCATGGTGGGACTTCATCACAGCGATTGTGTGAATGTCTGCTGTACAGCTGCTCAGGAATGTGTCTCCTCAGACATATTCTGTAATCTGGCACGGCGAGACGGCGAGCGACTGTCCCGTTCTCTGGTTCGCTTATGTTATCTATGTGGCCATATGATCAGAGAGACGCTTCTGGCACTAACATGCATCCATTATGGATTTATGTGACAGGCTGCAACACAAGACATGATTCTGCTGATGAGAGACGGGAAATCAGAGCAGCGTGGTTCCTAAGCAGACTTGTTCATGCAATACATCCATACAGGAATCTGGACTGGACAGGCAAGTAAATTATCCTCCCATTCCATCTATCTGTGTCAGTTTATCTGTCTGTCGGTCTGTCTGTCGGTCTGTCTGTCGGTCTGTCTGTCTGTCTGTCTCCAGCCTTCTGGATTTGGCTTGTTAGCAGACTGGACTGCACAAAACCTAGTGGATTAATGTACGCTGAAACATTAGACAGACCACCTAGAAACGAGGAAAACCGTTTGATTATTGTTCATTTGCCCATTGCCAAAGTTAAATATAACAGTTCCCATAAAGCAATGTTAGAAACACAGACTTAGGAATGGGAACGACCTGGCTTATGACCAGAGGAAGAGGAGGTGGTATTCCGTCTCAGGCAGCTCCGTGAGTGTTTATACTGAAGCCTGTGTAGATAGGCTGGCTGGAGAACCAGGGAGGATGTGAGCTCTGGGTTTCTGTGGGTGCATGCAAAACCCTCCCATCTTCTCATCCAGAAAACATCTAAGATGATGAGATATATGTATATATAAATGGCTCATGTATATTTAACTTAAACGGCGACATTATACTTGTACGCTATTGAAGTGACGGCACGGCACAAGAATGCCTTCTCACATGAAACTTCTCAAATTCTCGAGAGTCCAGTACAAAACGTGCCCTGTCCCTGTAACCACATGAGTCGAAACAAATCCCAAGTGGTATACACTCTGGCAGACGCTTATAATTATATGAAGGCATCCATGTCCTGTCAGCATGGCCATTAATTACAGCAGCCTAACAGTCACCAATCACAGTCCAGCGTATGAATGATTGACAGGTGGGCGGGTGTACGTTAGCCTGACGGTTGCGTTGCTAACTGGTATGTGTGGCACTCCAGACTGTGGACTTGGTGCCCGCTGGGTTAGAAGCACTAATGCCAGCTCAGGTTTCTAACACATGTAGCTTCTCGTGATTAAAACTTCACTGTCTCTCTGGCAAGGTCCTGTAGACATGTCTTAAACATTCTTTGGTCTGGAGAGTAATGACCACAAATAGTTGTCGTTAAGCGTGAATCCACTCCTAATGGAGACGTTCTGTGTGAACATTTGCATCCAGAACATTGGTCCCTACCTCAGTATGGCTGGCTTCCTGTCATCCCACTGACCAGATTATGTTCTGGAACCTGGAATAGTTATGGACTGAACAGTCCATGTTTGAAGGAATGGTCGCCCGACACAACGTATATCCATATGAAATACACAACCTGTGAATAATAATAGAGGGAAACTCACGTCTGTTAAATCGGGACAGAACCAAACTCTTCACATTTCATTAATCTTTCTGATTCTGTCAAGACTGTAAACGTGTGTGTGTGTGTATGTTTGTGTAACTGGCATATGTGTGATGTTCGTGAGTGTGTTGCGTGTGTGTGTGCGCGTGCGTGTGTGTGTAACTGGCATATGTGTCCTGTTCGTGAGTGTGTTGCGTGTGTGTGTTGCGTGTGTGCGTGTGTGTGCGTGTGTGTGCGTGTGTAACTGGCATATGTGTGATGTTTGCGTGTGTGTGTGTGTGTGTGTGTGCCTGTGCATACGTGTCTGTGTGTGTGCAGGTCTAATGAGAGCAGATCTTCAGCTGGTGGTTCCACACAAGCTGTTGCTGAAGCCATCGGTCAGTAATGCTCTCCCTGACATTAACCAGCGCGGGCTGGCTAGCTGCAGCAACCCAACGGTCTCTTCCTAATCTCTCCTGATTTATAGTGTGCTCTTCCTGTGGCTGAGCCTGGCCTGGAGACAGCCTGGCGTCCTCCTCCTACACACACACACCCTAGTCCCCCAAACAAATGCCCGCTCCAAACCCCCACTTCTGCTTCAACCAAGCCACTCGCTAAAACCAGTAGAACCTGGCAATGTTCAGACTGTCAGTCTATTGGAACAGGCCCATAGAAACGTTGTACGGAACAGCATGTATTTTACATCGATACTAGAACAATGCTAACTTCCCCTGGACCCGTTTTCTAAGTGTGCTGGTCTAGTTCGTGAATTGGTCAGCTAACGTGCACAACCACATGTCATCCTCAGAGACATGGTGATGTTTCACAGTGGCCTGGCAGTATCTACGGAAATCCATATATTCTGCCAGTCCAAGAAGAAAGAAAAGTATACTTACAATAAAACAAACCAGCTGGGAAACGTCCATAATGCATTTCTCCACACAGATGAAAAGCACGTACCCCTAATGTGAGATGCACTCACAACTAAGGACAGAGGCAAGGGCGAGGTTCACCTGGTGACGTCATTGAGTGGCTGCTTACATGTGGTTAGTGATTAGGGTGGCGTGAGCCTACAGAATATTATCCTCGTAATCTGTGTGAAAGTGAAGAGTTCAGCAGAGCCTGATCTGACCATGTTCCTCTGACCTTTGCAGGACGAGAAGATGGAACGCTGGGAAGCTTCGCAGAGGTCCTGACCTGCTGCAGACCCTGTCACTGTCCCTGGGGCGGCTCTGGGAGCCTGGCAGAACATCTCCTATAACATGAGTTCCCAGGACCAGACCAGGGATGTCACCAACCCAGGACCCAGAAGCAGCCTCCTCTATGTCAGCTACACAACGGCTCCAGGACCTCTGGTTTGCCTTTGGTTCCCAGAACCACAGGGCTGTTTCCCAGAGCCGCTGTACACTGCCTAACTACGGGGACTTCCCTTCACTAACTAAGCTACTTTTATCAGGGCACTATGAAAACGCATGGTTACGCTTTCAAACATTAAAAGTGGAGAATTTTATTTGGACAAACAGACACGACGGACCAACAGACACGACTGACAAACAGACTGTAGGTTCATTCTGTAGCTGAGATCTTCTGGAGTTATGAGTGTGTGGTCACTGTGGCTGTCAGTCTCATGCTGTCCTGTCATACTGTATAATTTACATCACAAGTTCATAGGCAGATGACAAAAAAAAAACCTTTTAGTTGCAAACTAAATCAGGAATTGACCACATGTGCACAGTGTAGACATGTTCCTGAATTATAAACCTAGTATTCTAGTCACACTCAGAAACATCAGACATGTTCAGGAATTAAAATCACAAGATGAAGCCAAGAAAAACCAAGAGGGAGGATATAAAAAGGGAGTTTTAAAGTGTGTCTGGGAGTGATTTATTTCACATGGTAGTTGGGTACCATCCCTGGCTCTCTATGAGAGAACCACACTGAGAACCCGGCTAAATGTGGCTAATGGAGTAAACACACACAGAGTTCCCACGCTTTCTTATTTACCCAGAGCTATTTCAGCTAGCACCTCTCACTCACAGTGATGCCTGCCCTGCTTCTGGGCTTTCCCTGTGGAACTGAGGGGTTATGTGAAAATACGGACAGCAGAGGAGAGGGTGATACAGAACGGGGGAGAAGGGGAGGAGAAATGGGGTGAGAGAGAGACCGATGGGAGGAGGAGAGATGGGCGATGGTGGGGGGGTGGGGGGGGCGATATAAAGGGAGCGGGTACACAGGGAGACTGTGTGACTGGAGCCAGGTCCGAGCAATTATCTCTGATAATGAGATCAGAACCCAACCAGAGCCAGACACACAGACACACTCATACAAGAAGAGCTGCACCCCCCACGCCCACCCCCACGCCCACCCCCACGCCCCCACAGGCTAACTCAAGGGCCACTAATTCCCTTCAGCGGCCCAGGGACATTGAAAATGGAGGCCTAATCACGGCCAAACAGCTGGCCCCTGGTTCCGGAATGTAGACACTTGAGTCGGGCTAATACCTCCATAACAAGGCTAGTCCTGCAGAGCCGGAGACGACTTTACTCCAGGGCCACTTGGACTAGATTAGACCTAAGAAAACATCCCAATAACATTTAAGTGCTTGGCAGTTAAGATCAGGTTGATACATTGTTGCTATCATTGTTCTTTTAATAGCATGTCTTATAGACAAATAATGTTTGACCGAGACATGGGCAGATATAGGTAGTTTCAGAGAGAGCAGACATGAAAGTTGTCAGAATTCAGAGAGACCAGACATGAATGTTCTCCGAATTCAGAGAGAGCAGACATGAAAGTTGTTCGAACAGAGATATACGTGAGTGGATGGGACCAAATGCCCTGGACATTGTGGAACCGAGTTATATGTGAGTACAGGAACAAGGGAACAAAGAGGACCCATTACGATGGACAGTAATAGAGGTTTAGACTATTTCCCCATGTCAGTTCCAGAGCTTTCCTCCATTCCCTGTGGCTTAACACTTTACACACACCAGCTCCTCGTGGAAGTTGATCCACAGCTCCTTATCCAGATGTTTTCATGTTCACTTTCTATCTGCCACACTTCGCCAGAATATCAACACTGGAAGGGGATTACACAAAGATCAGTGGAAAATTGCTATATCTGTAAATGTGGGCAGCTGTGCTTCGTCTCTGCACACAGGCAAATATAAGCCATTTTGTGAACGTTCTTGTATTAAACACAGCGGCATGTAATTCCTCTGCCCGTGAAAAAAGTGCTTTTTTGTCCGAATGTACCCAGACTTCAGCCAGAGTGACCTTATGGCAGTTGACCCGCGTTCGTACAGTATGCTGTACTATCACAGATGGACCATTGACCATCAGGCTACACAACAGTGGTTCTGGAAAGGCTATTGACAGACAGAGCCCCAACACAGCCCACCATCTGTGCCAACAGATAACATGATGATAAAGAGCCCGATGCCACACTTCACCAGGCAAACAGGCTGAGACACGCGTTTCCTAAATGAGCTCAGGAGAAATACAAGTGTATCTTAATGGTTCTCTTTCAGGTGAATGGGCTGAATTTAGACTAGTGGCCAGTGGCATTCACTTTGGACATCAGAAGGTGCTTCTGAGGTAATCGTGTCTACAGCCCTGGACACTGTCATATAGCCACATCACCCTCGTCTGGACAAAAGAACGCACTTCATCGCCAGCAGCTTGAGACATACTGGGAGGATATTGGAGCTCTGGTAGAGTGATGAGACATACTGGGAGGAGGTTAGAGCTCTGGTAGAGTGATGAGACATACTGGGAGGATATTGGAGCTCTGGTAGAGTGATGAGACATACTGGGAGGAGGTTGGGGCTCTGGTAGAGTGATGAGACATACTGGGAGGAGGTTGGGGCTCTGGTAGAGTGATGAGACATACTGGGAGGAGGTTGGGGCTCTGGTAGAGTGATGCGACATACTGGGAGGAGGTTGGAGCTCTGGTAGAGTGATGAGACATACTGGGAGGAGGTTGGGGCTCTGGTAGAGTGATGCGACATACTGGGAGGAGGTTGGAGCTCTGGTAGAGTGATGAGACATACTGGGAGGATATTGGAGCTCTGGTAGAGTGATGAGACATACTGGGAGGAGGTTGGAGCTCTGGTAGAGTGATGAGACATACTGGGAGGAGGTTAGAGCTCTGGTAGAGTGATGAGACATACTGGGAGGAGGTTAGAGCTCTGATAGAGTGATGCGACATACTGGGAGGAGGTTGGAGCTCTGGTAGAGTGATGAGACATACTGGGAGGAGGTTAGA
>CM055747.1:865304-935304 GCA_029465975.1 Dallia pectoralis | reverse complement strand
TGAACATGAGTCTGGGCTGCACGTTCGTTCATCATGTTTGAGTTTTAATAATAAAAAATAAAATAAAAATAAGAGAAGCCTTATCCCATCAAAACCACAACCAAAAAAGGTGACGCCATTTCATGGTACTTGTTGGTTGGATTTGAATCAGCAGCTGCTTTTCTTGGTGTTAGTTTCTGGCACCTGAACATATTACTGAACAGTAATACAGATGGGACGACACCAGGGCCGCGTTTGGGTTTGGGTTAGGGAATAGACAGTATGTTTGATTTATGGGTTGACTGTGTACTCTGGGGTAGAACCTGGTTTATAGTTGTGTTGACTGTGTACTATATTCTAGCACCTGGTTTATAGTTGTGTTGACTGTGTACTATATTCTAGCACCTGGTTTATATTTGTGTTGACTGTGTACTATATTCTAGCACCTGGTTTATGGTTGTGTTGACTGTGTACTATATTCTAGCACCTGGTTTATAGTTGGGTTGAATGTGTACTATATTCTAGCACCTGGTTTATAGTTGTGTTGACTGTGTACTATATTTTAGCACCTGGTTTATGGTTGTGTTGACTGTGTACTATATTCTAGCACCTGGTTTATAGTTGGGTTGAATGTGTACTATATTCTAGCACCTGGTTTATAGTTGGGTTGAATGTGTACTATATTCTAGCACCTGGTTTATAGTTGGGTTGAATGTGTACTATATTCTAGCACCTGGTTTATGGTTGTGTTGACTGTGTACTATATTCTAGCACCTGGTTTATGGTTGTGTTGACTGTGTACTATATTCTAGCACCTGGTTGGGTTGACAAATACAAGAGTGGAAACAGTCAAACCAGCAGTGAGTGGGAGGCTTTAGGAAGTCAAACAGGATGACGTGTGTGTGTGTGTGTAAACAGTTTTTCTAAAGTCACACTAAATCTAGAACAAACAGTACCAAACCAATAAACTGTTGACAGAATAACATACGATCTGCCTTCCCAGCTCCAGTGATGTCATTTGTAAAGGTCATGTGATCAGAAATAGACTATAGAACTGGAGAGGTCATGTGATCAGAGAGACTGTTGGACTGGAGAGGTCATGTGATCAGAGAGATTGTTGGACTGGAGAGGTCATGTGATCAGAGAGACTATTGGACTGGAGAGGTCATGTGATCAGAGAGACTGTTGGACTGGAGAGGTCATGTGATCAGAGATAGACTAGAGATACATGCTACTAGCACAACACAATGTCACTAATATGAAGCAGCCTAAACTATCTCCCAATCACCACGTGGCTTGTGTGTATATTCCTGTGCCTGTCTCTTATCAGTTTGACTAACGAGAGTGTTAGTGAAATCAAAACCAAGAGGCCCACACACCTACTTGTAGTTATCTGTGTATGGGCAACATGAAAGCTCCAGGGCTGGTCTCTCTCCTGCTGGGTCACCAACCCTTGGCCTGATCAAACACAGGAATAGGATTAGCAGAGATAACAGGAGATAGCGGAGGTAAACTTTCACAGCTCTGAACACACTTCAGAAGGATGAGGTATGTACACATAAACGTCAGTCTCTGTGAGATCGCAACAACTCACACACATTTGTACAGACGGAGTTCACAGGAGGACGAACTTACAGCTTTTGACAGAGGGCGTGGCCTATCTCTCCAACACCACTGGGATAATACACAGAGGGCGTGGCCTATCTCTCCAACACCACTGGGATAATACACAGAGGGCGTGGCCTATCTCTCCAACACCCCTGGGATAATACACAGAGGGCGTGGCCTATCTCTCCAACACCCCTGGGATAATAAACAGAGGGCGTGGCCTATCTCTCCAACACCACTGGGAAAATACATAGAGGGAGTGGCCTATCTCTCCAACACACACTAACAGGACTCACCACAAACTTGTCATTTAAAGAAAGTTTGAAATGTTGCGCATGTGACAAAGATATAAAATGCAAACAAGCAGATACTTTGTGGTTCTTGCTTACAACTGTTTATGGTTTAGGGATGATGACATATGAAACTAGGACAGTGAAGACGTACACAACCTGATTACACAAATGTACGGTCACCTGGTTCTCATAGTGTGGTGATGGTCGCTGAAATAAAAACTAACACAAACCGCCGACCTGGGCCCCCTGCTGTGCTGTAACAGTTGGGGTGTGAAAGCTGTAGCCAGAAATATCTTTCCTTTCTTAGATGATGCTTTCTGGCAGATTACTCACACTCCTTGCGTTTGTACTCCAGTGAGATGAATATGTGACTCAGGGCCGCAGGCTGTGTGCGTGAGTGTTTTTCAGACTGTGTGTTAATATGAGAGAAAGTGTGTGAGAGAAGCGTCAGAGAGGGGGAGATGGACTGAGACTGGAGTGAGTGAGAGAGAGTGACAGAGAGGGGGAGATGTACTGGGACTGGAGTGAGTGAGAGAAAGAGAGTGACAGAGAGGGGGAGATGGACTGGGACTGGAGTGTGTGAGAGAAAAGGAGAGACAGAGAGGGGGAGAGATGGACTGGGACTGTAGTGAGTGAGAGAAAAGGAGAGACAGAGAGGGGGAGAGATGGACTGGGACTGGAGTGTGTGAGAGAAAAGGAGAGACAGAGAGGGGGAGAGATGGACTGGGACTGGAGTGAGTGAGAGAAAAGGAGAGACAGAGAGGGGGAGAGATGGACTGGGACTGGAGTGTGTGAGAGAAAGAGAGGGGGAGAGATGGACTGGGACTGGAGTGAGTGAGAGAAAGAGAGGGGGAGATGGACTGGGACTGGAGTGAGTGAACATTTCAGAACGTGTGTTTGCGTATTTGTATATGTGCATTGTGTCCGTCCGTCTGTGTGTGTGTGTGTATCCGTCTGTGTGTATGTGTGTGTGTGTTGGGGGGATATGGTGTTTACAAGCGACTCTGATCTGATTATCAGTGTGTCGCGCCAGCAGACCCATTAAGCACACCATGTGACACGACCGGTGACCCAGGAAGCACACCATGTGACACGACCGGCCCTTTCTCCCTGACCCAGGAAGCACACCATGTGACACGACCAGTGACCCAGGAAGCACACCATGTGACACGACCGGCCCTTTCTCCCTGACCCAGTCACTGGAACAGACCTGAGCCACCAATGGAGACACTAGAGCAGTTTGGCCCAGTTTGGGGACCAGTGAGGGGCCCGGTTTGGGGGCAGGCCTTAGGGTCAGCATCTAAGACAAACTATTGTGTAGGTCCCTGTATTCAGCACCGATGTGTGTCTCCGTTCTGCTAATGAGCATGCCCAGAAGGTCCACGCTCAGTCCCAGAGTCCAGTCTCCAACCGGGACACACTGGAGGCTGAAACACAGAGAGTGAGAGTGACACAGACACAGGGAGAAAAAGATCACAGTCAGAATGGGAATTTGTTTAAGGGTGTTGCTGCTGGTGGACAATAGGGATTAAATACCACAATAAAAGTCCACATAAAACATGACATGTAATTATAAACACTGGGAGGTGATAGGATAATGAGATGTGAGGGGTGTGTACATTTATACATTCATGTAATGTACATGTTTACAGTTCTAGGAGATGCAACACGGAAATTAGAAACATGGGAGAGAGACTGAGGTTTACAGAGAAAGAAGGAGTGAAGTGAGTGGGAGATGAACAGATGAACAGAGACAGAGAGAAGAAGAGAGGAGGGGGGTAGAAGATGTGTCACAGCAGACACTAGAGCCACTTCTCACCCGAGAAACAAAGTCAACTATTGTGGTTGAATTCTGGATTTCATGTCTGCATGTAAGCAATGAACACCAGAAGAGGACCCCTATCAGATATGGACATTTATACTGTAATGGACATTTATACTGTAATGGACATTTATACTGTAATGGACATATATACTGTAATGGACATTTACTCTGTAATGGACATTTACTCTGTAATGGACATTTACACTGTAATGGACATATACACTGTAATGGACATTTATACTGTAATGGACATTTATACTGTAATGGACATTTATACTGTAATGGACATTTACACTGTAATGGACATATACACTGTAATGGACATTTATACTGTAATGGACATTTATACTGTAATGGACATATACACTGTAATGGACATTTATACTGTAATGGACATTTATACTGTAATGGACATTTATACTGTAATGGACATTTACACTGTAATGGACATTTACACTGTAATGGACATATACACTGTAATGGACATTTATACTGTAATGGACATTTATACTGTAATGGACATTTATACTGTAATGGACATTTATACTGTAATGGACATTTATGCTGTAATGGACATTTACACTGTAATGGACATTTACACTGTAATGGACATTTACACAGTAATGTACATATACACTGTAATGGACATTTATACTGTAATGGACATTTATACTGTAATGGACATTTATACTGTAATGGACATTTATGCTGTAATGGACATTTACACTGTAATGGACATTTACACTGTAATGGACATTTACACAGTAATGTACATATACACTGTAATGGACATTTATACTGTAATGGACATATACACTGTAATGGACATATACACTGTAATGGACATTTATACTGTAATGGACATTTATACTGTAATGGACATATACACTGTAATGGACATTTATACTGTAATGGACATTTATACTGTAATGGACATTTATGCTGTAATGGACATTTACACTGTAATGGACATTTACACTGTAATGGACATTTACACAGTAATGTACATATACAATGTAATGGACATTTATACTGTAATGGACATATACACTGTAATGGACATATACACTGTAATGGACATTTATACTGTAATGGACATATATACTGTAATGGACATTTACACTGTAATGGACATTTATACTGTAATGGACATTTACACTGTAATGGACATATATACACTGTAATGGACATTTATACTGTAATGGACATTTATACTGTAATGGACATTTACACTGTAATGGACATTTATACTGTAATGGACATTTACACTGTAATGGACATATATACACTGTAATGGACATTTATACTGTAATGGACATTTATACTGTAATGGACATTTACACTGTAATGGACATTTACACTGTAATGGACATTTATACTGTAATGGACATTTATACTGTAATGGACATTTATACTGTAATGGACATTTACACTGTAATGGACATATATACTGTAATGGACATTTACACTGTAATGGACATATATACTGTAGCTATACTTTGCCTGGTCTCCTGATTTGTCACACAAAACAGAGCTGACAGGATGAGTCAGTGTAGATTTATCGCACCTATCAAAGTAAAATGAAGTGATTATGCATTAACCACCCTAGTCCCAGTCCTAAACTCTCTGTTCTCTAATACCCATATATATAAACCACCCTAGTCCCAGTCCTAAACTCTCTGTTCTCTAATACCCATATATATAAACCACACTAGTCCCAGTCCTAAACTCTCTGTTCTCTAATACCCATATATATAAACCACACTAGTCCCAGTCCTAAACTCTCTGTTCTCTAATACCCATATATATAAACCACCCTAGTCCCAGTCCTAAACTCTCTGTTCTCTAATACCCATATATATAAACCACACTAGTCCCAGTCCTAAACTCTCTGTTCTCTAATACCCATATATATAAACCACACTAGTCCCAGTCCTAAACTCTCTGTTCTCTAATATCCATATATATAAACCACACTAGTCCCAGTCCTAAACTCTCTGTTCTCTAATATCCATATATATAAACCACACTAGTCCCAGTCCTAAACTCTCTGTTCTCTAATACCCATATATATAAACCACCCTAGTCCCAGTCCTAAACTCTCTGTTCTCTAATATCCATATATATAAACCACACTAGTCCCAGTCCTAAACTCTCTGTTCTCTAATACCCATATATATAAACCACACTAGTCCCAGTCCTAAACTCTCTGTTCTCTAATACGCATATGCAGTAACCACACTAGTCCCAGTCCTAAACTCTCTGCTATCTAAGAGCTGGGGGCAGACGAAGAACACAGCTTGATTCCCTCAGAAGGCTAAATTAATTATTTTGGGGTTGTTTCTGTGTCACCCAACCAGGCAGACAGAGAGGAGAGTAAAAGGAGATCACGTCATCTCCCATCACCCAGAGATGCTTCTCTCTCCTCTCACAGTTGAGCAAATACTCCGATGCCTTCCAGGAGGAGCGGAGTGGAGTCTGCCCTGTTAAAGCACTTTGGCTGTTGTCAGAGGACCACGCCAAGTAGGAAAGATCACACAGACTCTCAGATCTCTCAAACATCTCATCGTCCCGGACCGGCCAAGAGCCCTCAGGTGCCAGGCGAACGTAACGTGCCTGTGTGCGTTTGTGTGAGTGAGAAATATAGTGTGAGAGAATGTGTCTGATATCAAAGCAAACGCTTATTCAGACAGACCAGTGCTCCATTAAAGTGAAAGAGAATGTGTCTGATATTAAAGTAAACGCTTATTCAGACTAACCAAAGTCACAAAAGGTATTTGAAAGAACTATCTAATTAACCACATACATGTTTTAATTTACATTTGCAAATCAACGCTTCAACGTCTGCGTTCAAACTAAATACTTATCTTTGGCAGTAAAAGTCAAATAATAAAAAAATGACATAAAACATAGTTCAAGACATTTGTAGCTTAAACCCTGCAGGTACTACAGACGTTTATTTATTTTTTTACTTGTCATTTTGACAAAATATTAATTTAGCAAAACATTATTATAATTATATGTTCCATGACGGCCTTTAAAACAATTTCTAAGAAAAATTATCTTGCTGCTTGATGATGACAGCTCTTGCATATCTCTGATAATCTCTTCTAGATGGCAGAGACACTCAGTATGGTCTTTGTAAAGTGAGTGTTGGTCAGCCTGTGTGCCTGTAAAGTGAGTGTTGGTCAGCCTGTGTGCCTGTAAAGTGAGTGTTGGTCAGCCTGTGTGCCTGTAAAGTGAGTGTTGGTCAGCCTGTGTGCCTGTAAAGTGAGTGTTGGTCAGCCTGTGTGCCTGTAAAGTGAGTGTTGGTCAGCCTGTGTGCCTGTAAAGTGAGTGTTGGTCAGCCTGTGTGCCTGTAAAGTGAGTGTTGGTCAGCCTGTGTGCCTGTAAAGTGAGTGTTGGTCAGCCTGTGTGCCTGTAAAGTGAGTGTTGGTCAGCCTGTGTGCCTGTAAAGTGAGTGTTGGTCAGCCTGTGTGCCTGTAAAGTGAGTGTTGGTCAGCCTGTGTGCCTGTAAAGTGAGTGTTGGTCAGCCTGTGTGCCTGTAAAGTGAGTGTTGGTCAGCCTGTGTGCCTGTAAAGTGAGTGTTGGTCAGCCTGTGTGCCTGTAAAGTGAGTGTTGGTCAGCCTGTGTGCCTGTAAAGTGAGTGTTGGTCAGCCTGTGTGCCTGTAAAGTGAGTGTTGGTCAGCCTGTGTGCCTGTAAAGTGAGTGTTGGTCAGCCTGTGTGCCTGTAAAGTGAGTGTTGGTCAGCCTGTGTGCCTGTAAAGTTACGAGGCAATGATCTTTGGGATAAGGAAGGTGGGCGGGGCCACGCCAAGGGGTGTGGCCGAGAGATGACAGCTTGCATGTATCTATATTTACTGTTTTCTGCTCTCCGCCTGATCCCTGCTGGCACACTGTGATGACACCATTTCAGTGAAAATATGAGGGGAGGGAGGAGGGGGAGAAAAAGAGGAGGGGAGGGAGAGGAGGCGAGAAAGAGGAGGGGAGGGAGAGTCATGGCTGGCTGGCTAATCTGCAGCGACAGGCCGTCTCCAGTGGGGAGGGAACTCAGCGTGTCAGGCAGGTCATCACGGAGCAGGCAGACAGTCCATAAAATATTAAACACACCACACTGGTATTATATATCTCACTGATGCCTCATAGATACGGTGCCTCATTGATCTGATGCTTCATATATCTGATGCTTCGTAGATCTGACGCCTCCTAGATCTGACGCCTCATATATCTGACGCCTCATAGATCAGACGCTTCATATATCTGATGCCTCATATATCTGATGCCTCATAGATCTGATGCCTCATAGATCTGATGCCTCATAGATCTGATGCCTCATAGATTGAGTGTTTACTGGTAGCACTCAGATTTTGGGAAAATGTTACTTAACTTTGTGAACAGAAGGATTTACTGCACATGATTCACTGCACAAATGATTCACTGCACATGGATTCACTGCACAGGATTCACTGCACAAATGATTCACTGCACATGGGTTCACTGCACAGGATTCACTGCACAAATGATTCACTGCACATGGGTTCACTGCACAGGATTCACTGCACAAATGATTCACTGCACAGGATTCACTGCACAGGGATTGAAAGCACAGGATGTTGCAGTTTTTTTGACAGTTGCTACGTCCTGTGGAATTGATGGAATTGTTATTCACATTAATGAGGATTAAATATTCATAATTCTGATAATAACTACAGGAGGTAACATATGACGTGTTGAACCCAATAGATGCCTGTACAAGCAGGAATAAACAACAGATAACGTGGGATTGAGATACAAATGCAGGCGCGAATAGGAACCAGGTGAGATAAAACTCCAGGTGTAAAAATTGGATTGTATAGTGTAAAGAGATATAGATCAAATCTAGATTAAAACACCCGACATGTTTGGTTTATCACTTCAGTTAAATAACCACTCATAGTATATTGACTAAATTACATAAGACGCTATTTCCTGGGGTGAATAGGAAGAAATACAGCGCAGGACCGTTACAAGTAATATATTTTGAGTGCTTTTCTGGCAGACTTGGAGCCACTCTACGATGCACTTAGAGCAAAATATTTGGAGTAAGAGCCCACATTTCTTTCTATCAGTCTAATTTATTCAGCAGTTTATACTACAAGCAGATATCTCATTTTATTTGCTGAGATGAAGCTGCTCTCTTTAGTTGTCATGATTCTTGCCAGATGAGTTCTCCACAAATAAACATGGCAGTGTTGATGTAAAAATAGGACTCTGAGAGAGACTTGATTCCTCCCAGAGTTTCCGGAGGGACGATAAACACAGGGAGACCTGGCTCCAGAGTTCTCCCTGCCGTCCCATGTCACCTCCTCCTGCCCCCTGTCACCTCCTCCTGCCCTCGTCCTTCCTGTCTGAGGTGTAGACAGAGAGAGACAGAGAGACAGACAGAGAGACAAGCAATGGGGCAGAGATATGCCTGACCAGGTTAAATGACAGCCAAGAGGAGACGGTTATTTAAACAGGATGGTTTGTCTGTCAATTTGGTCACACCTGGGGTTCAGTTAGGAGATTTGGTAGCCAGGAATAATACGTGATTTAGACCTTAAAGATGAAGAATGACAGGATTGATGATGTATCTCTTACCTCACAGGAATGTCCCAGCTCGGCTCGTTTCACTTCCATGCCTCCAGATATTTAGCTTGATGATTGGCTTGAGTAGTGAGCCTCCTGTTTGGAGTTGTGTTGGTCAATTGGCAATTTCCGATTGTGACATGGCTGAAATGTCTTGACGTAGGTCAATGACCCTGCAGGCAGTTGGACCTAACAGGGGACGGGGCACCCAAACCTTCCTGAACCCCGGGGTCGCGACCTGGGCCTGACGATGGCAATGGTAGTTTTGGATTTCCTTTTTTGTCTCTTTGTTTCCTGTGATTATGTCACTTCATCTGGACCATTCTGTGTGAACAAATGGCTTGTTAAAAGGCTGCCAATGTGTCATAATGAAAGCAAGCCCATCCATGATGTGTCTATGATATTGAATGGATGGAAAACATAACTGTGCCATTGTTTTGTATGTAACGCTCAATCCTTCCTGTGTGGAGGGTTTATTTATTCCTGTATCGCTCAAACCTTTCTGTGTGGAGGGTTTATTTATTTCTGTAAAGCTCAAACCTTCCTGTGTGGAGGGTTTATTTATTCCTGTTACGCTCAAACCTTTCTGTGTGGAGGGTTTATTTATTCCTGTAACGCTCAAACCTTTCTGTGTGGAGGGTTTATTTATTCCTGTAACGCTCAAACCTTCCTGTGGAAGGTTTATTTATTCCTGTAACGCTCAAACCTTTCTGTGTGGAGGGTTTATGTGTTCCTGAATGCAACTATATTTCACAGTTACACTGAATCCTGTCAAGCTTTTGCATTGCCAGGCAACAATTTCAACATGTGGAATTCATGACCTGTGCTTCATATTACATTCCCTCCATCTTTCTAAAAACCCAAATTCCCTCTGAAAAAAAATGTGTGCGGTTAGTTCTTTGGGAAGACAGAACAGGATTTAATTGGAATCTTCAGTTTTGAGTGAACAAGTTGAAACTGACTCTGATGTGAGAAAGCAGGATGGGAAGAAGTGAGAACCACAATCTGGAGACCGCAGAGACAAAGAACAGGGAAGAAACATCATCTGAACCGGCTTGAGGGAGGCTTTCTGTGTTCGGCTGAATGCTCTCATCGCAATAAGACCTCAGCTCTCTGTTGCTTTGTCTGCCTGACTGCCGATATACTGTAACTATATGACACAGGAACTAACTGTTGGCACTCAGAAACACAAAGGGCATCATGAACACAAGCCTGAAACTGCTACGTAATCTTTGTTCTCAATAAAGCAGATTCTAGCGTGTGTTGCCTTATCATTCTGGCTCTGGGTAAATAAACATTCTTGTAGGTATCAAGCTTCCTGTGTCTAATTAACCCAGGGGGAAATAAAAAATTATATAAACATTTCCAAAATCAAATATTTACAGGTTGAATGTTCTAAAGGTTGAGCGTGCTAAATATTGTGGCAATAATTAAATAAGTAAACAAAATGCTTAGACATAGAGCACATACTTAGAAATACATTAGATTTTCTTTTCACAGCTGCCCTCTTTTTTCAATTCGAAGAGGTGAAAAGGAGAGCAGACATGCCCCATTTGCTTTTCCTCTTCCACTTTTCCTCTAAAATGCCCCCACTCCGCTAACTGCCTGATGGGAATCTGAAGTCCTAGTAATGCATCTCTGGTAGCCCCGGACTAGCATGGCCCACCTGGAGGGGGGTAGGCAGCTTTTGGTACACAGACACAGGGCTTCCACAGAGAACGCAGGCCTGTTTCTCTAGAGAACAGACTGCTGTCCACCTAACCGGTCATCTGGGTTCTATTTACTGTGAGGGTTGACCCGGGTACAAGTTCCAGCGCCACACTGACAGCTCGACGTGTTAAAGCTGTGACAGTTCTCACAGGGGTACCAATGCTGCGCCCCAAATGGGAGTGTCTAATAACCCCGCACCCCACCAGCCGGGCCTGAAGGCAGCCTCATATCCCCACAGCACAGTCTGGGCCTAATGGACAAGGTAAGGGTCATTAATCCACTTCAACCAAGGAGGAGGCTGGTCCTGCCTGGTGTTTGTTGGTAGAGGTCACTGTGTAATACAAGCCACTCTGGTAGCATTTACAACGAATTCTGATTTACTCAATTACTGTCCAAATAGCTGATGTTATTGGCCAAAAGACTAAATACGAATCTGGCAAAATCAACATTTCAGTGGCTCTATTTGAGGGTGCCAAAAGCCTTTTTTGTCTAGAAACATCAAAACATTGCAAACATTTCATATTATTGTAAGTCTGGTCTATGGTCTTGACTGAGACATAGAGTTGTGTTGCGAAAAAAGCGAATTTTCATTGACTTTAAATGAGGGTGAAAATAAAACTCAGTCTTGCAGAGAACTAGAGACATGAATAGTGAATAAGGAGACAACCCAAGGGTGGTGGAACAAACGCAGGACGTGCTCATTTTTCTCCTTACAACATTTCACCAGCCTGAATAAACTAGGATTGGATTAAAAATAAATACTTTGGCCTTTGGCTTCATGTGTGAACTTCATGTGTGCTCTACCAGAATACAGAGGGAGGTTGTGGGGCAGGTGGTTAGAACTGCTCCGTTATTCATGAGGCTATATAATTCATGTTTCTGAATCCTCAGGTGATCTCCACACAGCAGTGTGCCAAACAGACCTGTTATAAAGACACTTCCCTCATCCACACCAGTCAGTCCCAACGCCACTGGAAACCTGCACGATGGCTTACTTCACATCTGTGAAACGAGGCAGAAACAGAATAAAAAACCTGAGGCCAGGTGTTTGCCCGTATACACACGAGCACTAAGACAGTCAACAACACACACATGGAGAGGCAAGATCACACACATGATAGCACACACACATACGCGCGCGCACACACACACACACACACACACGCACATGCGCGTGGACACACACACACCTAGCCAATTGAGCAACACCTATTGCTGGATCAATACATTTGTATCTTACATAACGGAACATCTATATGGATTTTTTAGTTTTGTACTGTGTATGTGAAAAGTTTTTCAACCTATTGACATTTCCCAGTATTGTTGTAGTATGGACTTGGTCAATAAATTGGACTTGGTTAATATATGAAATAAGTTTTAATTAAAATAAAAAACTGTAGAATAATAATCTGACTCTTTTGCCTGTTTACGTTCCAAATGGAGCGGATGAGTTTCGTATCCTTGTATCATCATAGAGATTTATGTAGACTGGCCCACAGCTGATACACAGGTTCAGTCTATCATGTTCTGTAGACTGGCCCACAGCTGATACACAGGTTCATTCTATCATGTTCTGTAGACTGGCCCACAGCTGATACACAGGTTCAGTCTATCATGTTCTGTAGACTGGCCCACAGCTGATACACAGGTTCAGTCTATCATGTTCTGTAGACTGGCCTACAGCTGATACACAGGTTCAGTCTATCATGTTCTGTAGACTGGCCCACAGCTGATACACAGGTTCAGTCTATCATGTTCTGTAGACTGGCCCACAGCTGATACACAGGTTCAGTCTATCATGTTCTGTAGACTGGCCTACAGCTGATACACAGGTTCAGTCTATCATGTTCTGTAGACTGGCCCACAGCTGATACACAGGTTCAGTCTATCATGTTCTGTAGACTGGCCCACAGCTGATACACAGGTTCAGTCTATCATGTTCTGTAGACTGGCCCACAGCTGATACACAGGTTCATTCTATCATGTTCTGTAGACTGGCCCACAGCTGATACACAGGTTCAGTCTATCATGTTCTGTAGACTGGCCCACAGCTGATACACAGGTTCAGTCTATCATGTTCTGTAGACTGGCCTACAGCTGATACACAGGTTCAGTCTATCATGTTCTGTAGACTGGCCCACAGCTGATACACAGGTTCAGTCTATCATGTTCTGTAGACTGGCCTACAGCTGATACACAGGTTCAGTCTATCATGTTCTGTAGACTGGCCCACAGCTGATACACAGGTTCAGTCTATCATGTTCTGTAGTCTGGCCCACAGGTGATACACAGGTTCAGTCTATCATGTTCTGTAGACTGGCCCACAGCTGATACACAGGTTCAGTCTATCATGTTCTATACGCTGTCTCACTGTGGGCTTCTACCATAATTGCACAGTAAAGTTCTGGCCACTTGAAGACAGCAGTAACAGAAGACTTTACAGGCTGGGCATGGATTCCTGGACGACTGTGTAACCCGGGTTTTGTTTGCACTGGTGTTGCCTTTGGCTGACCAGACCATCCTAAAATACACGAGCTCCGACTGTAGTCTTGATGGAGTTGATTACACATTTCAAATGTCAACGTACAGATCACACACAACCCGAAGCCTCAAAGTGCATAGAACAATATCTGAGCTTTTCATTTAGCGTGGCAGTGCTGAGTTATGACTAAACTGGCTCGTTCCAAACCCAGGAAACATCATCTGCTTGGTCCAATTGGCATCAAGGTGTGGGAGAGACGGCAGCCAATGGGATGTGAATGGTTCTGAACGTCCCTGTGATTAGCAGGAATTAAACGCTGGTCATTTGGGTTTCCATTTGGGTTCGGGACGGTTCTGTGAAATGTGCCGATCATGTGCCGATCATTTGATTTCAGGAGTCCAGAGCCCCTCCATGTGATTTTATTGGGTGCCTGGAAAAGGAGATTCGACATTCTTGTTCTTGTGATGTGGATTGTCTAGATGTAGTTGTGAGATTGAGTCCTGTGACATGGAGAGTGTGTTTTCATACAATAGCAACATTACATCTGCACAGAACTCATGATACAGATATACTTCCAGTGTTCTGACCTACTGTGCTAATCAATATCTAATATTAATCACCATTATGTGATAACGCACCAGTTTGACTGTATATAATTGCTCTCATCCCTGTCGTCCTGTTTGCTGATTAAACTTTAGCAGTCATGCCAACACAGGACATCCTCAGATGTTTCAACCATGGTTTTTTTAATGGATCAGGTCAAGTGTTTGGTGACATTTAACTACAGCTGACTGTGTCCGTGATGTAATCCTCTTTATTTGATCAATGAGAGGAGTTCTGTTGTGTTCTTTGTTTTCTAGTCTGGAGCCTGAGGCCTCTCTGGGCGCCATACGAACACAGCGTGTGTGTAAACACAGTCTAGGGTGTGTGTGTGTGTGTGGCGCAGGACACACAGATATCTTCCTTATCCTGTCTGTCCCCGGCCACACTGACTCCATTGTGTAGCAGTGACTAGGACTGGACTGTGGGTGAATCACAACAGAATAATATCACACCACACAAACCAAGGTTTCCAGTGCCGATATCGCTCCCAAATGATGCAAATGTGTAGCTACTGACTGGTTGTAGTCTTCTGCGTTACCGTTCTCTATGTGGGTCTAGGGGGGGGGGGGTGTAATCAAGTGGACAGATTATTGAGAACCTAAAGCTGTGATATCGGCATTAACCCCTGAGGAAGGGGTGTCTGTTTTGTATGTAGCCACACACATCGAGAGGCATGGGTGTGGGAGGGGCGGGGTGTGGGTGGAGAGGCAGGGGTGTTGGAGGGGCGGGGTGTGGATGGAGAGGCAGGGGTGTGGGAGGGGCAGGGTGTGGAGGCAGGGGTGTGGGAGGGGCAGGGTGTGGAGGCAGGGGTGTGGGAGGGGTGGGGTGTGGATGGAGAGGCAGGGTGTGGGAGGGGCGGGGTGTGGATGGAGAGGCAGGGGTGTGGGAGGGGCAGGGTGTGGATGGAGAGGCAGGGGTGTGGGAGGGGCGGGGTGTGGGAGGGGTTTGTATGGAGAGGCAGGGGTGTGGGAGGGGTTTGTATGGAGAGGCAGGCATACAGTCATCCTATTGGATTCACACTCACATCTGACTATAATACATCCTATTGGATTCACACTCACATCTGACTATAATACATCCTATTGGATTCACACTCACATCTGACTATAATACATCCTATTGGATTCACACTCACATCTGACTATAATACATCCTATTGGATTCACACTCACATCTGACTATAATACATCCTATTGGATTCACACTCACATCTGACTATAATACATCCTATTGGATTCACACTCACATCTGACTATAATACATCCTATTGGATTCACACTCACATCTGACTATAATACATCCTATTGGATTCACACTCACATCTGACTATAATACATCCTATTGGATTCACACTCACATCTGACTATAATACATCCTATTGGATTCACACTCACATCTGACTATAATACATCCTATTGGATTCACACTCACATCTGACTATAATACATCCTATTGGATTCACACTCACATCTGACTATAATACATCCTATTGGATTCACACTCACATCTGACTATAATACATCCTATTGGATTCACACTCACATCTGACTATAATACATCCTATTGGATTCACACTCACATCTGACTATAATACATCCTATTGGATTCACACTCACATCTGACTATAATACATCCTTAACAGTTGGTCATCGAGACACGTCCATTGTTCTGTACAGAGTTGGGGTGACATAACAGGTTGACCCCCCACTTTTCCATAAGACCCCACACACAGCATATGAAACTACATGCTAAATTAATCTCCAAAGCCGTAGGGGAATGAACTGGGTTTATGAAGACGGGAGAGAATCTCAGTTTGACCCACAAAGAACATAAAGCTTCACAGACATCTGATTAAAACATGAAAGCTGTTTACAACGAAGAATGTATCCAGATACATAAGGAGTCTGTGCAGTGTCATAAGGAGTCTGTGCAATGTCATAAGGAGTCTGTGCAATGTCATAAGGAGTCTATGCAGTGTCATAAGGAGTCTATGCAGTGTCATAAGGAGTCTGTGCAGTGTCATAAGGAGTCTCTGCAGTGTCATAAGGAGTCTATGCAGTGTCATAAGGAGTCTATGCAGTGTCATAAGGAGTCTAGGCAGTGTCATAAGGAGTCTATGCAGCATCATAAGGAGTCTATGCAGTGTCATAAGGAGTCTATGCAGTGTCATAAGGAGTCTATGCAGTGTCATAAGGAGTCTATGCAGTGTCATAAGGAGTCTATGCAGTGTCATAAGGAGTCTGTGCAGTGTCATAAGGAGTCTATGCAGTGTCCTAAGGAGTCTATGCAGTGTCATAAGGAGTCTATGCAGTGTCATAAGGAGTCTATGCAGTGTCATAAGGAGTCTGTGCAGTGTCATAAGGAGTCTGTGCAGTGTCATAAGGAGTCTATGCAGTGTCATAAGGAGTCTATGCAGTGTCATAAGGAGTCTATGCAATGTCATAAGGAGTCTGTGCAATGTCATAAGGAGTCTATGCAGTGTCATAAGGAGTCTGTGCAGTGTCATAAGGAGTCTGTGCAGTGTCATAAGGAGTCTATGCAGTGTCATAAGGAGTCTATGCAGTGTCATAAGGAGTCTGTGCAGTGTCATAAGGAGTGTTGTAAAACAGAATCATCAGAAAAGGTTTCCTTTTCACACAAGGCATGGTTTTCACGTCAGAGTTGCTTGGAGATTTGAGGAATTAGCGGGTGAAAACCTTTACTACAACTGATCCAACTGGTGTGATATGAAAGTGACAATGAGCAGATCTTCTCCACCCCCCCAAAACACATGCAAATTTAGATAAACGTTGAATATATATAATACTATAATTATATTGTTGTACCAGATTGCATTTACACACAACTGGGAGATTTTACATTATATTTTTGTCTTCTGTTAAGGTCATTTCCAATGTGCGTAATAATAAATAATAATATTTCCATGGGAGCAAGCCTAACTAATTAAGTTTAGCGAGAGGTGATATGGTTACGTGCGAGCAGCTATAACATGGACAGGGGCTGGCTAGCGTTCCCAGAGTTACACATCCGTTAATTTATTCCATTATGAGCTCTGAATTTTGTTTGCTTGGATTGTCTTTCACTCTGTGTAATTCTCCAGAGTAGGCCATCAAATATTCATGAGTGCCACTTCATTGGCCTGGCAGGACAGAGTTAGCACCAGAGTTAGCACCAGAGTTAGCACCAGAGTTAGCTCCAGAGTTAGCACCCGAGTTAGCTCCATGAGTTAGCACCAGAGTTAGCACCAGAGTTAGCACCAGAGTTAGCACCAGAGTTAGCTCCAGAGTTAGCACCCGAGTTAGCTCCATGAGTTAGCACCAGAGTTAGCACCAGAGTTAGCACCAGAGTTAGCACCAGAGTTAGCTCCATGAGTTAGCACCAGAGTTAGCTCCAGAGTTAGCACCAGAGTTAGCACCAGAGTTAGCACCAGAGTTAGCTCCAGAGTTAGCACCAGAGTTAGCGCCATGAGTTAGCACCAGAGTTAGCACCAGAGTTAGCTCCAGAGTTAGCACCAGAGTTAGCGCCATGAGTTAGCGCCATGAGTTAGCGCCATGAGTTAGCGCCATGAGTTAGCGCCATGAGTTAGCGCCATGAGTTAGCTCCATGAGTTAGCTCCAGAGTCATAAACTTTACTGTTTTTCTGATTTTTTTCTCAGTCAGGATTTTTTGGTCTACTTCCTGTCATGTAGCTGCAGGGTCCTTTGATACAGTGGAGGGAGGAATTCGGTGAAGTGGTTTTATTGAAAACATTGACTGTGATTTTGGAGGCGACCGGGCCAGGCTGAGCTGGCCTGACCATACACATCTGAGAAGAGAGGCAGGCAATCAGACAGACAGACAGGCAGGCAGAAAGACAGACAGGCAGGCATACAGACAGACAGACAGACAGACAGACAGACAAACAGACAGGCAGACAGACAGACAGACAGACAGACAGACAGAAAGACAGGCAGACAGACAGACAGACAGGCAGGCAGGCAGGCAGGCAGGCAGGCGGCGGACAGGTGGGCAGGAAGGAAGGAAGGAAGGAAGGCAGACAGACAGGCAGACAGGCAGACAGGCAGACAGGCAGACAGGCAGGAAGGAAGGAAGGAAGGAAGGAAGGAAGGAAGGCAGGCAGGCAGGCAGACAGGCAGACAGACAGACAAGCAGACATACAGGCAGACAGACAGACAGACAGACAGACAGGCAGACAGGCAGACAGGCAGACAGGCAGGAAGGAAGGAAGGAAGGAAGGCAGGCAGGCAGGCAGGCAGGCAGGCAGGCAGACATGCAGGCAGACATGCAGGCAGACATGCAGGCAGACAGGCAGACAGGCAGACATACAGGCAGACATACAGGCAGACAGACAGACAGGCAGACATACAGGCAGACAGACAGGCAGACATACAGGCAGACAGACAGACAGACAGACAGACAGGCAGGCAGGCAGACAGACAGATAGGCAGGCAGACAGACAGACAGATAGGCAGGCAGACAGACAGACAGACAGACAGACAGACAGACAGACAGGCAGGCAGGCAGGCAGGCAGGCAGACAGACAGATAGGCAGGCAGGCAGACAGACAGATAGGCAGGCAGACAGACTGGCATGCAGGCAGGCAGGCAGCTCTGATGATTACAGAGACAAGCACCAGGCCTCTTCAATAATGAGCTACCAGCCGTGCGTCACCATGTAGCTGTGCCAAAATGGAAAAACTAGACACGAGATACTGTTGGCCTGGCCTGTAACCGTAGCTTTTCTTCCTTCCTTTTCCCTTCTTCTTCTTCTTCTTCTTCTGTCCACATTACTGAGGGTTAAATCAAAAACACAATGTGTTAGGGACCAGCAGGAAGCACGAAGCCAACAGTAAGCAAAATGTCACAGAGAAACCGCTTAATACATATTACTGGCTGGCAAGCAATCTGTCTTGGCTGTTCGGCAGGCGCCACAGTGAGGTATAGCAGTGGTCTGGAGTGGGGGATGGGCGGAGGGTGGGCGTGGGTCTGGGCGGGGCATACAATGGGGAATAGGCGGGGCATAGCGTGGGGGATGGGCGGGGCAGACAGACACACACCCATACCTTCCTCTACACTGTTTACAGTTTTCTCTCTCTCTCTTATTGTCTCTCTTTCTGTCTCTCTCTGTATGTTGGTCTTTCTGTTTCTCTCTCTCCCTCTCTCCCTCTCTCTCTCTCTCTCTCTCTCTCTCTCTCTCTCTCTCTCTCTCTCTCTCTCTCTCTCTCTCTCTCTCCCTCTCTCTCTCTCTCTCTCTCTCTCTCTCTCTCTCTCTCTCTCTCTCTCTCTCTCTCTCTCTCTCTCTCTCCCTCTCTCTCTCTCTCTCTCTCTCTCTCTCTCTCCCCTCTACCTCTCCCTCTCTCTCTCTCTCTCTCTCTCTCTCTCTCTCTCTCTCTTTCTCTCTCTCTCTCTCTGTCATTCTCACTCTCTGTGGCTGGTGTGTTGTCCATTGTAGCAGTGTGCTAAATGAAACATAAGGCTGAGGCATGTGTGAAATGGCCCTGACCCACTAATTATACATTCTCTCTCTCACAAATAAAGATTTCCTTTACATATTTAATGAAACGCCACAGCTGTCAAACAGGAGAACAAAACAATGGATTTAGAGGTGTTTAGAAATATGAATTTCTGACCACCTCATTTCAGCCCAAACTAACCCAGTCTGTCTTAACTCAACCCACCATTTCTAATCCTGCTGTACCCCACCTCGTTAGTGGCCTGGTTTTATAATTAACACGACTATAACGCGACAGCATGAACACATTTCTAATCTCCACAATCAGCTGTAGCTGCTGGTGCTGGCCGGGTGTTTGAGTTCAAAGCTTTATTTTCATCTTTTCACAGAATTAATAACAAATGAATCCCTGATGGACAGTTTGTGTTTCCTACGAAGCATCTGTCACTACATTCAATTGATATTGGCATTAACTATATTGACACTAACACACGAGGAACGTAAGCAGGCTTTGATTTGTGTGTCCTCCTTTTCCAGATTCTGGGTCAGGTTTTAAAGTATGATTGGGTTGGTGTCATGCTACAGAATTAAATCTCTGACGCAACAGACAAACCAATAGCCAATCAAGTCACTGTAATATTAAAACAAACCAATAGCCAATCAAGTCACTGTAATATTAAAACAAACCAATAGCCAATCAAGTCACTGTAATATTAAAACAAACCAATAGCCAATCAAGTCACTGTAATATTAAAACAAACCAATAGCCAATCAAGTCACTGTAATATTAAAACAAACCAATAGCCAATCAAGTCACTGTAATATTAAAACAAACCAATAGCCAATCAAGTCACTGTAATATTAAAACAAACCAATAGCCAATCAAGTCACTGTAATATTAAAACAAACCAATAGCCATTCAAGTCACTGTAATGTTAAAGCTTTTTCCCCATTCATTTTGCACTCTAAGGTCATAGTTCGGAGACAAGGTCATAGTTCGGAGACATGTACCCAGTCTAGCCCACATCTGAGACACATCCTTCCCCATGCAGGCTGGATCTCCACTGCAGCCTCCCGACCTGACAGATCTGAGCTACAGTATTTACTTGGTGAAGCTGGAGCTTGGCACAAGCAACGACCCTGAGATCACTCACAGCTCACTTATCCTGTCTTGTCCGTGTGGAGGTCTTTACACTGTGGCCCTCAGACCTCCTCAGGCCATGCACAGATGCCTTACATTTGGCCAATTGCACCATCCGATATTAACATTGCATGACAGCCAGCGTTTTCTCTTTTCATCAGAGCCGACGACAGATGGGTCAGGAAGGTGTGCCACATCATGTGTGAACCAGGAAAGTGGTTCTGTACTATGTAAGAGGCTTTTAGACTTCAGGGCTGTCAGAACGGAACCCTACCCGTGGTTCTGTACTAAGTAAGAGCCTTTAAGACAGGGTGCTGGGTGCAGGGTGCTGGGTGCAGGGTGCTGGGTGCAGGGTGCTTGGTGCTGGGTGCAGGGTGCTGGGTGCTGGGTGCAGGGTGCAGGGTGCTGGGTGCTGGGTGCAGGGTGCAGGGTGCTGGGTGCAGGGTGCTGGGTGCTGGGTGCAGGGTGCAGGGTGCAGGGTGCAGGGTGCTGGGTGCTGGGTGCAGGGTGCTGGGTGCAGGGTGCTAACCTATAAAATGGAGTATAAACTAAAATGTCTTATGATAGCTGTGATGAGTTTCCCTGAGTTCTATAACGTGACATGTTGACCACATTTTATTCATATTGAAGATTAGAAGTTACTGAATGAACTCCGTGTTTGTAAGAAGTCTCTGTCCTTTTAGAAATCAGGAAGTGTGTGACGCCAATTTGCTGCTAATAGTCTTGGTCTATTTTTTTACATCATGTAACATTTCATTGATATAATTACCCACGTGGAGACATTCCATGGATTAGAACATCTAGTAGCTGTGTAACAAGCGAGGTTTCCTTCATACAAATGTGCTTAGACTTGTGAAACAAGAAACAGTTAAAGCGATTTTCGTGTGGCGATCCAGACACCAACTGCAATGTAAATGTGTGTATGCATATTTGGATGTGTGTGTGTGTGTGTGTAGTGGAGGAGGGCCGGACACTCAGCGGAAATTAATGAACTGAGAATGACCTTTATCAATGATTCAAAGCACCAGTTCTGCCCCCTCATTCATCACACAGGCCTTTTGATCTCTGAGGCAAATCACTTGTGCTTTTAGCCAATCAGGAGACCTTAAAGAGACGAAGGTTCAGCACACCGACAGAGTGTCTATAACACACACACACACACACACACACATATACGGTCAGCTGTGCACCCTACATTAACCCGGTCATACGGTCAGCTGTGCACCCTACATTAACCCGGTCATACGGTCAGCTGTGCACCCTACATTAACCCGGTCATACGGTCAGCTGTGCACCCTACATTAACCCGGTCATACGGTCAGCTGTGCACCCTACATTAACCCGGTCATACGGTCAGCTGTGCACCCTACATTAACCCGGTCATACTGTCAGCTGTGCACCCTACATTAACCCAGTCATACTGTCAGCTGTGCACCCTACATTAACCCGGTCATACGGTCAGCTGTGCACCCTACATTAAACCGGTCTGTGCACCCTACATTAAACCGGTCAGCTGTGCACCCTACATTAACCCGGTCACGGTCAGCTGTGCACCCTACATTAACCCGGTCATACGGTCAGCTGTGCACCCTACATTAACCCGGTCATACGGTCAGCTGTGCACCCTACATTAACCAGCTGTGCACCCTACATTAACCCGGTCATACGGTCAGCTGTGCACCCTACATTAACCCGGTCATACGGTCAGCTGTCATACATTAACCCGGTCATACTGTCAGCTGTCAGCATTAACCCGGTCATGGTCAGCTGTGCACCCTACATTAACCCGGTCATACTGTCAGCTGTGCACCCTACATTAACCCGGTCATACGGTCAGCTGTGCACCCTACATTAAACCGGTAAACCGGTCATACGGTCAGCTGTGCACCCTACATTAACCCGGTCATACGGTCAGCTGTGCACCCTACATTAACCCGGTCATACGGTCAGCTGTGCACCCTACATTAACCCGGTCATACGGTCAGCTGTGCACCCTACATTAACCCGGTCATACCGTCAGAAACTACCCTGCATTAAACCGGTAAACAGGGTTCATTGAACAGAGCACTATAAAACCACAACTCTTTATCTGAAGTTAATCTGATGACACATACATTTTCCCATTACAAATGTATGAGCTTAGAAGAAACTGCACTAAAGCCTAATGATAATGTGCACCTATTTATATAGATGTGGATTTGTGGTTATGTCTAATCTAAACACAATACAGACTACAGTTTACGCAACTCTCTTTTCAAACGCAACACATTTTCACAGCTCAAATGCTGAAAGCTACCCAGCAGTTCAGATGTCACAGATCAGCATCAATGTTTAACATGCTACCCATGTTCCCAATCACAGAGCGAAACCAACTCCCCCGTGTAAACACTGTCGCCTAAATCTGGTCAGGAAAAAACAGAGAGCAAAGGTTGTCATTTAACTGGTAGAGTCAGAGGTTGTCATTTAACTGGTAGAGTCAGAGGTTGTCATTTAACTGGTAGAGTCAGAGGTTGTCATTTAACTGGTAGAGTCAGAGGTTGTCATTTAACTGGTTGAGTCAGAGGTTGTCATTTAACTGGTAGAGTCAGAGGTTGTCATTTAACTGGTAGAGTCAGAGGTTGTCATTTAACTGGTAGAGTCAGAGGTTGTCATTTAACTGTTTGAGGCAGAGGTTGTCATTTAACTGGTAGAGTCAGAGGTTGTCATTTAACTGGTAGAGTCAGAGGTTGTCATTTAACTGGTAGAGTCAGAGGTTGTCATTTAACTGGTAGAGGCAGAGGTTGTCATTTAACTGGTAGAGACAGAAGTTGCATATAAAGAAAATAGGAAATAATTCCATCTGAAATTTCCAGCCTATTGAACCATCTCAATGCATAATTAAAATGTTTATTATAATTTGCCAAATAAACATTGTTGCTTCATAAATTCATGTTTCCAATGACAAGCTCTGATCCCAGTCAACTATCTGAAAATCAAACCAGGCATATTTTTGCAGTCAGATGCCAGTCACTTATTAGGACACAGATTTTCCCAGATCTCCACTGTAACGCAGAATTCACCACGCCCTAATGTAACTACAAAATGACACATGTTTTAGGATCCATTAGTTGCTGCCAAAAGCAGCAGCTTTTCTCCCTGCGCTCCCAAACCAAAGAGACTCAATGCAAACATAAAAAAGTAAATCCACTGACAACAGAATGAAGGACCTGTTGTCTCAGCAATGCTCCAATGCTTGAAAATGGTTTTATTTGAGCACATGTGATGTTATTTTAAAACATATATATACATCATTTATCATCAGCTTGAACTATCCTGTCCTCTTTGCCTTTAGTAGTTGTATAACGATGGCCTTGACATTATCCTGTGGTCTCATTAAATCTTAACGTAGAATGAAATCCAGAATGTAGTTGTACATCCCAGCACATATCATTGTTTTGAGTAATTATTTAACCGGGACTGCAATTAAATTTTTTAATGTCTTTAAAAAATCTAGATAAAATATCCTCGCAGTGGCATTATATCAACATACACCTGTGTGTGAAATAGTCATATTTAAGCAATATATCAATAGAAATGGTTTTCATTTTCACATTTAAACAACCCCCTCAAGTTTTGCAAGAAAACTTAAACACTAAAAATGCATTAAATTGTGTATGACATAATGTAACCAGTGAAATTGTTGTACAATATATATTTATTTATAGAAGATAATATAGTTCTCACTGATTCAAACAGATGGATTAAACTGAAAATATAATATTGCTAAATGTAGTTAAATGCTACAGGTAATATATTAATATGTATTAACAAGAACAATCCTGCAATATTCCATACTTTTGTTTTCACTTTTCAGTTTTTTTCAGTATCTCTACTTTTTAAAACTATTTCCTTAACGATGTGTGAAATAAAAATGTAAAACATCACGCCCACACACAATCCCCCTTAATGTGTTTGATCATCGCGTTGAAATCTGAAGAGAAATCCCTTTTCTCTGGTCGCTTTGACTTCACACTTCATAACCTTGACTTAAGTGTGACGGTACCAACTATAAATACTGGACTGGAGCTGGCTGGCCCAGATAGGCTGACCTGAGACAGAACTCCATGTACACTACACCTCCCCAATCTGTCTGCCGAGGCAGGAGTCAGGGGGACATGGTAGGAGGTGCATTGAAAGGTAGGAGTTCATGAGGAGCTCTAACATTTTCAGAGTGATATTCTCGCTAGCAGCCTAATCCTGAGATACTGGTTACCAGGGAGACAAACATTACTAGACAATACAGCTGCTTGAAAATGACCGTCCACAATATGATCAATGTATTTATATCTGCGTCCTGGTCTTTTTTATGTCTCTTATACTGGAGCTTCACTCGGCTTTGTGCTACATGGACCAGTGGTCCTACCGAGACCTACAGTGGTCCTACCGAGACCTACAGTGGTCCTACCGAGACCTACAGTGGTCCTACCGAGACCTACAGTGGTCCTACCGAGACCTACAGTGGTCCTACCGAGACCTACAGTGGTCCTACCGAGACCTACAGTGGTTTCATGTGTTCAAAATAAACATTATGCATAAACTTGAAGGAAAACCACTTATCTACCTGTGGCTATTTTCTTCTGCTTTAATGTGGATGTGTGACGCGTGTTGTTTCTCACAGTACATAAACTGTGCTACAAGTCCCCACAATCGTTACAAGCTTCAGCCAACCAACCAAAAGACGGGGAGAGAAAATGCTCCATTTACATCTGCCGCACTGTGAGATATTAATCTGTCCAATGAAGTTGTGCTGTCTGTGCGGGTCCACAGACCGGGGCCACAGACCGGGGCCACAGACCGGGTCCACAGACCGGGTCCACAGACAGAGTCCACAGACCGGGTCCACAGACCGAGTCCACAGACCGAGTCCACAGACCGGGGCCACAGACCGGGGCCACAGACCAAGGCCACAGGGAGGAACCTTCATGTGTCTTTGATGGACAGCTGGCTGCTCCTCGGGTCAAAGGGCATCTGGGTGTCAACAGCCCAGAGCCCACATCAAAGGGCCTGAGGTAACTTGGGGCAACAGACCGTAGACTGTCCTGTATCAGGTCAGACCATGTGTGTGTTTATGTGTGTGTGTGTGTGTGTGTGTGTGTGCGTATGTAGGTATGTGCGTATGTAAGGCACTGACTCAATATTTCAATGTGAACAACAGTAGCTATAACTCATACAGTTTGAATGTGAATAAAGCCCACAGACTCATTAAGCTGTGTGCTTCTAACTCTCTGAAGGGCAAGCTGCCTCCACTAATGGGTCAGTGTTTAAATATCAGTACTCTTCACTTTGGGAACCAGAGAGCAGTAGTTGTCACACAGATCTCTTGCTCTTCAACTGGGCTCCTTGCAGTGAGAACGCCAGAGACACATCCAGTCGAACATACACACAGCAAATGTCAATACATTTATGGTCTCAGCACCCTAACCCTCTATAAACGCCTGAAGGATCTGTGTCACTTCCTGGCACTGATTTCAGATCCAACAGAGTCTCTCCCTCATTTGGATCACGGACACTTGTTTCCTCGTTTAGTGCCCTCACCTGGTTCCCTAATCCTCGTATGTCTGTTCCACCTTCCCGTGGGTAATATGTGTTTATATGTCCATGTGATGGTGTAATATGTGTTTATATGTCCATGTGATGGTGTAGTATGAGTTTATATGTCCATGTGATGGTGTAATATGTGCGTATATGTCCATGTGATGGTGTAATATGTGTTTATATGTCCATGTGATGTGATATGGTGTAATGTCCATGTGATGGTGTAATATATATGTCCATGTGATGGTGTAATATGTGTTTATATGTCCATGTGATGGTGTAATATGTGTTTATATGTCCATGTGATGGTGTAATATGTGTGTATATGTCCATGTGATGGTGTAATATGTGTTTATATGTCCATGTGATGGTGTAATATGTGTTTATATGTCCATGTGATGGTGTAGTATGTGTTTATATGTCCATGTGATGGTGTAATATGTGTTTATATGTCCATGTGATGGTGTAATATGTGTTTATATGTCCATGTGATGGTGTAATATGTGTGTTATATGTCCATGTGATGTGTATATGTCCATGTGATGGTGTATATGTCCATGTGATGGTGTAATATGTGTTTATATGTCCATGTGATGGTGTAATATGTGTGTATATGTCCATGTGATGGTGTAATATGTGTGTATATGTCCATGTGATGTGATGTAATATGTGTGTATATGTCCATGTGATATGTCCATGTGATGGTGTAATATGTGTTTATATGTCCATGTGATGGTGTAATATGTGTTTATATGTCCATGTGATGGTGTAATATGTGTTTATATGTCCATGTGATGGTGTAATATGTGTTTATATGTCCATGTGATGGTGTAATATGTGTTTATATGTCCATGTGATGGTGTAATATGTGTGATGGTGTATATGTCCATGTGATGGTGTAATATGTGTTTATATGTCCATGTGATGGTGTAATATGTGTGTATATGTCCATGTGATGGTGTAATATGTGTTTATATGTATATGTCCATGTGATGGTGTAATATGTGTTTATATGTCCATGTGATGGTGTAATATGTGTTTATATGTCCATGTGATGGTGTAGTATGTGTTTATATGTCCATGTGATGGTGTAATATGTGTTTATATGTCCATGTGATGGTGTAATATGTGTTTATATGTCCATGTGATGGTGTAATATGTGTTTATATGTCCATGTGATGGTGTAATATGTGTTTATATGTCCATGTGATGGTGTAATATGTGTTTATATGTCCATGTGATGGTGTAATATGTGTTTATATGTCCATGTGATGGTGTAATATGTGTTTATATGTCCATGTGATGGTGTAATATGTGTTTATATGTCCATGTGATGGTGTAATATGTGTGTATATGTCCATGTGATGGTGTAATATGTGTTTATATGTCCATGTGATGGTGTAATATGTGTTTATATGTCCATGTGATGGTGTAATATGTGTTTATATGTCCATGTGATGGTGTAATATGTGTTTATATGTCCATGTGATGGTGTAATATGTGTTTATATGTCCATGTGATGGTGTAGTATCTCTCCATTACAGTCAGTCTGCAGTTCAGCTGTGGAAACAGATGGTTGCATTGACTTCTCTCCATCAGGGCCCCAGTGACATTACCTTAGTAAAACATGTTATAGAGGAAGATCCACAAGACCATGGAATGTGGAGGAACAATACTGACAGGAAGATGAATTCACACAAAAATATTTAACCAGAACAGAACAGCTGTACTGGGTTCATCCCCATTCACGCACAGTGTTTACACACAACAACATGAACAGTACCAAGTGTACACATGGACGGGAACATGGGGAACCGCAGGAGGGGTGAAGACAGTGGACGAGGAGGGAGTTTGAGACGGAGTGAGAAAGCCCCGGGAAGAGACGAGTAACCAGAGCAGATGAATGAAAGAGAAGACACAGAGCTTGAGAGCGTCCCGGGATAGTTTGAGGGGAAACAGTGTCCGTTTGTGGTGGGCTATAATACTTTCCATTCAACTGGACTCGCAGATCGCAGATTCTCCTGATTGCAGCATGGCGCCCTCCTGGCCAGCCTCCTCACTGAAATTAAATCCACTCTACTCGGTAATAAATTATCATAGTCCATAAACAACACCACCGCTGGGAGAATAGAGACACACACAGAGGAGATCGATACACAGAGGAGGTGAAACAGACACACACAGAGGAGATCGATACACAGAGGAGGTGAAACAGATGATACCAAGTGTTAAAGAGAGAGGAGTACAAGCAAAACCAGCTAGAGATACAGATATTACATACATATATTACATATTATATACATATTATACAGATACAGATATTACATACATATATTACATATTATATACATATTATACAGATACAGATATTACATACATATATTACATATTATACAGATACAGATATTACATACATATATTACATATTATATACATATTATACAGATACAGAAATTACATACATATATTACATATTATACATATACAGAAATTACGTACATATATGACATATTATATACATATATTATACAGATACAGAAATTATATACATATATTAAATATTATACTGATGCAGAAATAACATACATATATGACATATTATATATATATATAACTGATGAATTACAAAGTACATGGAATAACATGCAACATTTATTTAACCAGGTTATTTGTTTTGGCTGTGTGCTACAGCCCTTTTGGAAATGGAGTGATGCAATATCTATCAGGTACTTTTCATCAATGTTTAAAAATTAACAGTACTTTTTATCTAGTCTAAAAATGATTTTTTGTTCAATGTGGAATTATTTTATTTGTGAAATGCACCGAATAATAGCGTCATTCTGAACAGTGAAATGTGACATAACAAGCAACATTTACAAAGTAATCATTTAAGATATAAAGCAAAAATAAAATAAAAGCGTCACATAACAATAAAATCTAGCAGCAATTCCAAAGTTTATAATTGGGTAGTGTACTAGTGAATATAATATATAATGCAATTTAAGTCAATATTAGATAAATTAATATGGCTATGAAATAAATACTGAGGCAGAAAATATATGAATTCATGTAAATACAAAAATATGAAATATATTATATTGACTCATATCAATCAGTCAATATAAAAATAAAATAAATTGGTTTTGTTTCAAATTATCAAATATCTATTGTGTTTTTACTTTTTTATTTAATATGTTGTATCTATTTTGTCTTTTATCTATAACATTACTAACATATACTAATCATTAAACTAATGTGTTTGCAGGCAGACAGTTTGTAACTTTTACTTGGACTGGGTTCTTGGGGTTTCCACTTTGTCAGCTCTATGTGGTCGTACCCCGGTCCCGTCGAGGTCGTAGCCTGATGTCTTTCCATCCGGACAAAATGTTTGAAGTCATCTGATTTATTCAAATTAGGTGATTTTGTGCAGTTGTTGCTTTTGTGTGAATCACACCCTATCCTTTTGAATTAACCCGGTGAAAATGTGTTAGTATGAAATAAATGTTGCATTATTGAACTAAACATCCCTTTAAATAAGTAATTGCGGAATTATGAAATAACTGTCCCTTGAAATAAATAAAAGTAGTCTTTTTAAAAACACAGTTTAAAGAAAACGTATGTATTTATATATTCACTTCTATATATAAATAAAGATAATTATATATATTTACATTTATTCATATATTTATTGCCTATAATCATTTAGGATTTTTTTTGCATTATTTAATATAGTAAATGAGTACATACAATTATAATAATGAGCATTAAATGCTTATTGATAATATAAAATGTTCAGATAAATATGAACAGTAGATCCATGTTGCTAAGGTCTTTGGCCGTGGGGTAAAAACTGTTTGTGAGTCTGGTAGTTTGTGCACTCATGCTAACACCTACCAGATGGCAGCAGTGTGAACAGACCGTAACCTGGGTGGATTATTGTCTTTTAGGTTGTTCCGTGCTTTCTGAAGGCATCTTGTTTGGTGGATCACAGCCACTGATTCAGTCCTCTGACTTAACCACCATCTGCATGGCCTTGCAATCAGCAGCGGGGCAGCTGCCGAATCACGCAGTAATTCATCTTGAGAGGACACTGTAAAACCTGTAAATGTTAGCGAGAGTTTTCGTAGACATGACAAACTTCTGGAGACTCCTCAGGAGGTTCAGGCACTTTGATGAACACAACAAGAATTTGAAGTCAGAGACTCTTCTTCAGCTCCATCAGGGTTTATAGGGGCTTGATGCCCTCTGGCACTGGGGACTTCTGGGTTCACTCGTTGACTTACATCAGCAGTGGTTAAGGACAGAGGGCAGTCGTCTCGTTCAACATCAGTGGTGTTAGTTGGCAGGGCATTATGGGGTGTGTTCTGTTACATAATATGTGCAGGCAAAAGGCTGCTGTCCATCTATAGTTGTGATTGGAGGCTTTGGAGTTTGCTATTGCAGTTTGTCAACATGACCATCAACATAAAGATGTACATGAAGGTCAATAAATCCATTTTCCAGGGGTTAGGTGGACAATGTGAGGTTACAGGTTTCAGTTTGTTAAAAAAGTCAACGTAAAACCTTAAAGCCTGTTGAGTTCTGAATGCAGTTCATTAAATGTTCATCATTACAGCCACAAAATATTCAGACATATTCGTTAGTCATGCAGCTAGTCGATGTATCCACAGATCCCCAAACACTAGAATAACAGAAAGAAATAGCGACTGGGTTGAGTCATTAGTGCCAAACTGACCAGAGAAAAACCTTGCAGATGCTACAACAAAATGACCTGCTACCTACAGTGAAGGAAGAAAGTATTTGAGCCTGATTTTGTATGTTTGCCCACTGACAAAGACTTTTAATACTAGGTTTATTTCAACAGTGAGAGACAGAATAACAACATCAAATTGCATTTACCTCTGTGAAATAAATATTTGATCCGCTGTCAATCTGCAAGATTTCTGTCTCCCAGGTATCTTTTATTCGGGTATCGAGCTGAGATTAGGAGCAGTCACTAAGCAGTTTAAATTGCGTATCATATAGAGAACACATGATATAGCTGAGTTCTCAGACAAATTAAAGTACGTAGTAGAAAAGGGGAGGGGCATTTTTCACCATGAAACCCAGAACATAATAACTGTGATCAGGTGCTGGTCCAGTTGTTCCACATATTCACTGGAGCATATTATCAAGCAAACAAATCCTGGTTGTGGAGTGACTGTACATCTGCCTGGTCCCAATTGACTAGTCCACAACAACAACACATCTGGAACCATCTGATCTACCAGGGTTTCATCCCACCTCACTCAGGAACCTGCTGAAGAAGCAACCAGACACAGTTATCCTCCAGTACAGCACCTGTAACTGTACTGTGTGTGTGTGTGTGTGTGTGTGTGTGTGTGTGTGTGTGCGTGTGTGTGTGTGTGTGTGTGTGTGTGTGTGTGTGTGTGTGTGTGTGTGTGTGTGTGTGTATGTGTTTGCTTCGGGGTCCGGCTGTTCCTCCGATACCATCTGACCGCTCACATCACTGAACTTCATGCTGCTTCACTGGCATCTAGTTTTGGTGCCAGGTTTGGGTCTGTGCAAAGTGGATCTGAGCCGATCCTGTAGGACGGGAATGGTTCTTAAAGCCTCGCAGCAGCAAGTGGGAAATAGAGCAAGTGGATCTGTGTGATAATGGGATGGGAGGAGCCAAATGAGAGCATATGCTTTGTGAAGGTTTTGATAGTCTGCTTTGTCTTCACTCTCCCCTGAGGAGATGAACTGTCAGCTCACATAGCTGTGATGGACTCCAGCAGGAGAGGTTCAGAGAGGAGGGAGAGGACAGGGTGGGTCTGTATGTTTACATGTTACACACTGTGCAGACAGAACCGCCTGGAAATGTACACATACCCCACACACAGTCCCCCATATCTGCCTGCTGTCTGCCTGCTGTCTGTCTGCTGTCTCCTTGCTGTCTGTCTGCTGTCTGCCTGCTGTCTGCCTGCTGTCTGTTTGCTATCTGTCTGCCTGCTGTCTGCTGTTTGCTTGCTATCTGTCTGCTGTCTGCCTGCTGTCTGTCTGCTGTTTGCTGTCTGTCTGCTGTCTGCCTGCTGTCTGCCTGCTGTCTGTCTGCTGTCTGCCCATGTCTGCCTGCTGTCTGCCTGATGTCTGCCTGCTGTCTGCCTGTGTCTGCTGTCTGCCTGCTGTCTGCCCATGTCTGCCTGCTGTCTGCCTGCTGTCTGTCTGCTGTCTGCCTGCTGTCTGCCCATGTCTGTCTGCTGTCTGCCTGCTGTCTGCCCATGTCTGCCTGCTGTCTGCCCACGTGTATCTGTCTGCATTTTGAGAGTTGTGTCTGTATCAGAAGTTCGGATAGAACCACTGAGCTATAGAACCTTGTGAGATATTACTCAAAGCCTCTGACAGTCTGGTCAGCTCTTCACCTTCCTCTATCCTGGCCCCTTCTGTGAGAACATAAAGGTTGTAACAGTAAAAACAGTTGATCCCTGCATTTCATTTTAGACTTGCTTTAATAAAGAGTCCCATGTGTTTGATATCAAGGCAAAGCTGTTGCTGGCTATACCGTGTCAGAGCAGGAGTGTTGGGAGAAGGCAGAAGGGAGAAGGGAGGACGAGCAGGAAGTGAGGCTAGTAGCTCCAGAGGGCTCTGCCCATTTCCCTCAGCTCCAACAGTAGAAGAAATACTTCTGTTCATTTTACACAACGCTTACAGCAACATAACTACAGCAATTTGAAACAATAAACGCTGCTTGGAAATATAGTTAATTTTCCATATTGTAATACGTTCTCTAAATTAGAACGGGGCAGACAAAACATCAAAGTCTTAACAGCTATAAAGGTCCTTCTTTTTAATCACTTGAAGATGACAAGGTATAATCATGACAGATTATGTTTTACTGAACAGAGAATCTCTGGGACACGCAAGACTGACTTAGGATCTGTGATTGGCACTGGGGGAGGAAATGTTCCATAGAGGAGGTCAGTGCACCGCATCAAACAACTGTCCCTGGATCAGCGCCATATGCCAAGCTCACCCTATCAGCTGTGTCTGACAACTGACTTCAGATCAGCACCATATGCAAAGCTCACCCTATCAGCTGTGTCTGACAACTGACTTCAGATCAGCGACATATGCCAAGCTCACCCTATCAGCTGTGTCTGACAACTGACTTCAGATCAGCGCCGCCATATGCCAAGCTCACCCTATCAGCTGTGTCTGACAACTGACTTCAGATCAGCGACATATGCCAAGCTCACCCTATCAGCTGTGTCTGACAACTGATTTCAGATCAGCGCCATATGCCAAGCTCACCCTATCAGCTGTGTCTGACAACTGACTTCAGATCAGCGACATATGCCAAGCTCACCCTATCAGCTGTGTCTGACAACTGACTTCAGATCAGCGCCATATGCCAAGCTCACTCTATCAGGAGTTGTAGGAGGATGTAGAAACTTCTGAACCATCCACAGTCTCTACATTTTAACTACACTCTACAATCTTCTGGACCATCCACAGTCTCTACATTTTAACTACACTCTACACTCTTCAGAACCATCCACAGTCTCTACATTTTAACTACACTCTACACTCTTCAGAACCATCCACAGTCTCTACATTTTAACTACACTCTACACTCTTCAGAACCATCCACAGTCTCTACATTTTAACTACACTCTACACTCTTCAGAACCATCCACAGTCTCTACATTTTAACTACACTCTACACTCTTCAGAACCATCCACAGTCTCTACATTTTAACTACACATTTTAACTACACTCTTCAGAGCCATCCACAGTCTCTACATTTTAACTACACTCTACACTCTTCTGAACCATCCACAGTCTCTACATTCTAACTACACTCTACACTCTTCAGAGTTTAACCATCCACAGTCTCTACATTTTAACTACACTCTACACTCTTCAGAACCATCCACAGTCTCTACATTTTAACTACACTCTACACTCTTCTGAACCATCCACAGTCTCTACATTTTAACTACACTCTACACTCTTCTGAACCATCCACAGTCTCTACATTTTAACTACACTCTACACTCTTCTGAACCATCCACAGTCTCTACATTTTAACTACACTCTACACTCTTCTGAACCATCAACAGGGGGTTGTGTGGGTGTGTGAGGTTGTGCTCCTGAGATCCAATCAGATCATTCTCCCTGCTGTGCGCCCTGTTGCCGTAACAACGTCGTTGGTTCGTCGAACATCGAAAACACTTATTTAAAGACTATGACAGACTTGATACTGTTTTGGTTTTGTTTCGGATTACGACGAGCAAATGGGTTAGGCTTACATGCTATCTGGATTAATGGTAAACTCAAAACATGTGTGCCACATAAAAATATCCATATTACTAATGCGTAGCGTTTTGTCTGATTGTACAACAGTGGTAAATGTGACCTGATGCCATACAGTTCAGACACCCAGACTACCTCCAAAACACGATATCTCAGGCCAAGTAATAGCATTCCCAATAATGGCTCTATAACGGGTATCAACTGGTCAATTATTAAAAACGTGGAGGTGGAGGAGCCTGACATAATGAAAAAGTAACTTCACCTCTCTGTCTTGGTCACTGCACATCAGAGGGTCCCATAAAACGCTACAAAGGCATGTCATTTTGGGACGGTTTCAAAGGGAGGTCAGACTGGTATGTAGGAAAGCACTTTGCCGAGTCTAAAACAACAGTCTAGCGGTGTGCTGCCATGGTAACATCTGTATCCAATTACACAGTACATCCTCGACAGAGCTCCTCGATGAAGAGGAGAGGAGCACGGGGTGAAGCTGCGGGCTCAGGAAAGATGTCAAACGTAGGTGAGACAAGGCTTGCAGATGTTTCATTACAGCTGCACTCAGGACAGATAGAGATCTGATGGGTTCCCACACTTTGACTGAGACCAGGTTCACAGGCTGAATCCACAACACACACACACTCCTTGTGGATTTACATGACTGTTGCCTGTTCAATGACAAGCTTGTCAGAACAGTGGGATTATGAGTTTACTTCTATCGTTGTAAATCTGACGCTTTATATGAACCAGTGAACCTGAATACGAACACATGAAGCCTCAACCATCTGGCTGCACCCCCACACCCCCACACCCCCCACACCCCCTCACCCCCACACACCCCTCACCCCCACACCACCCCTCACCCCCTCAAACCCCCACACCCTCCTCAAGCTGGCCGGCTGGCTGAACAGTGATCAGTGTATGTCATTGTCTTTGGCTTCAGATGAACACTGACAACACATGATCCAGTACTGTCCTATATCTTTGGTTGGGAGCTGACAGGCCCAAAATGCTGTCGGTTTGATGTGTCACTGCTACAATTGAGGGTGGCTAACCGCTAGAGGCTAGCCTGATCCACGCAGCACTCAGCATGACATCAGCTCAGCGCTCACTCTCACACATCATGACAGAGTACACATCTACAGTGACACCACCCTCACAGTGACACCACCCTCACAGTGACACCCCCACACAGTGACACCCCCCCCCACAGTGACACCACCATTACAGTGACACCACCCTCACAGTGACACCACCCTCACAGTGACACCCCCACCACAGTGACACCACCCTCACAGTGACACCCCCACACAGTGACCCCCCCACAGTGACACCACCCTCACAGTGACACCACCCTCACAGTGACACCACCCTCACAGTGACACCCCCACCACAGTGACACCACCCTCACAGTGACACCACCCTCACAGTGACACCATCCTCACAGTGACACCACCCTCAGACACCAGCCAATTTAGTCAATAAACCAGTCAATAAATCAGCTAGCCAATGAGCCAGTCAGTCGACCAACTCAGTCAGCCAGCTTTTAAACAACCCTTACCTCTTGGGGTAGAGGTAGAAGTAGGTGGGGTAGAGGTAGGTGGGGTAGAGGTAGGTGGGGTAGAGGTGGGTGGGGTAGAGGTGGGTCATGGTGCTGCTAGGCAACCATGTGTGGGAGCTGCCAGTCAGCAGAGCAGGAGGAGTTAGTATGGAACACCCAAATAAGGCCTTAACCAATCCTAGAGTACTATGAGAATAGACCGGGCCAGTTGGGAGGGAAGGGATGTTTTAATTGGCTACTGTCCCCCTGTGGGACCAGGCCAGTCAGAGGTCACGGAGTCACTTCCTGTGCTCCCTGGGACAGAAAGAGAAAGAGAGGGAGAGAGATAGAGAGAGAGATAGAGAGAGAGAGAGAGGGAGGGGGGAGAGAGATAGAGAGAGAGATAGAGAGAGAGAGATAGAGAGAGAGAGCAGTAACACCAGTTTCTCTAGTACAAGCCAATTCACACATCAATCTTCATTATGTTTTATCTAAAATCACAACGTTCCATCAGCAGTGATTTATCCCTCCTACTCTTAGTGGCACGTCATCTCCTACGTTCCCCACTGTCTGTAGGGAGCCTACAGTTATAGATCTAGCGTCTCCCCCCGTCTCCCCCCTGTCTCCCCCCTGTCTCCCTCTCTCCCCTCGCTCCACCCCCCTACTCTCTAACCACTCCTGGTTCTGGGAGAAGAGAGCATGATGATGGAGACCAGAAGGCCAACTGGTAGGCTTTATTGGCCTCCATCCCCAGACACTGTTATCAGCCAGTGGACGTCTGTGGACAGTCTGTGAGTCAGTCAGGAGGACGTCTGTAGACAGTCTGTGGACATCTGTGGACAGTCTGTGAGTCAGTCAGGAGGACATCTGTAGACAGTCTGTGGACATCTGTGGACAGTCTGTGAGTCAGTCAGGAGGACGTCTGTGGACAGAGGAGACAGAGGAGACAGAAGAGACAGAGGAGACAGAGGAGACAGAGGGGACAGAGGAGACAGAGGAGACAGAGGAGACAGAGGAGACAGAAGAGACAGAGGAGACAGAGGAGACAGAGGAGACAGAAGAGACAGAGGAGACTGAGGAGACTGAGGAGACAGAGAGACAGGGAGACAGAGGACAGACAGAGGAGACAGAGGAGACAGAGGAGACAGAGGAGACTGATGAGAGAGATTGGGATGTACCAGCATATAGAGTGAGATGTACCAAGGTTTAGAGTGAGATGTACCAGGGTTTAGAGTGAGATGTGCCAGAGTTTAGAGTGAGATGTGCCAGGGTTTAGAGTGAGATGTGCCAGAGTTTAGAGTGAGATGTACCAGGGTTTAGAGTGAGATGTGCCAGGGTTTAGAGTGAGATGTGCCAGAGTTTAGAGTGAGATGTAGGGTTTATGTGTACCAGGGTTTAGAGTGAGAGATGTGCCAGGGTTTAGAGTGAGATGTGCCAGAGTTTAGAGTGTAGATGTAGGGTTTAGAGTGAGATGTGCCAGGTTTAGTTGTACCAGGGTTTAGAGTGAGATGAGATGTATGTGCCAGGGTTTAGAGTGAGATGTGCCAGGGTTTAGAGTTTAGAGTTTAGAGAGATGTACCAGGGTTTAGAGTGAGATGTGCCAGGGTTTAGAGTGAGATGTGCAGGTTTAGTGTACCAGGGTTTAGAGTTTTAGAGAGATGTGCCAGGGTTTATGTGCCAGAGTTTAGAGTGAGATGTACCAGGGTTTAGATGTGCCAGGGTTTAGATGAGATGTGCCAGGGTTTAGAGATGTACCAGGGTTTAGATGTTTAGAGTGAGATGTGCCAGAGTTTAGTTTACCAGGGTTTAGAGTGAGATGTGCCAGCCAGGGTTTAGAGTGAGATGTGCCAGGGTTTAGAGTGAGATGTACCATTTAGTTTTTAGAGTGAGATGTACCAGGGTTTAGAGTGAGATGTGCCAGGGTTTAGAGTGAGATGTGGTTTAGAGTGAGATGTGCCAGAGTTTAGAGTGAGATGTACCAGGGTTTAGAATGAGATGTGCCAGGGTTTAGAGTGAGATGTGCCAGAGTTTAGAGTGAGATGTACCAGGGTTTAGAGTGAGATGTACCAGGGTTTAGAGTGAGATGTGCCAGGGTTTAGAATGAGATGTGCCAGAGTTTAGAGTGAGATGTACCAGGGTTTAGAGTGAGATGTACCAGGGTTTAGAGTGAGATGTGCCAGAGTTTAGAGTGAGATGTACCAGGGTTTAGAGTGAGATGTGCCAGGGTTTAGAGTGAGATGTACCATAGTTTAGAGTGAGATGTGCCAGAGTTTAGAGTGAGATGTGCCAGAGTTTAGAGTGAGATGTACCAGGGTTTAGAATGAGATGTGCCAGGGTTTAGAGTGAGATGTGCCAGAGTTTAGAGTGAGATGTACCAGGGTTTAGAGTGAGATGTACCAGGGTTTAGAGTGAGATGTGCCAGAGTTTAGAGTGAGATGTACCAGGGTTTAGAGTGAGATGTGCCAGAGTTTAGAGTGAGATGTACCAGGGTTTAGAGTGAGATGTACCAGAGTTTAGAGTGAGATGTACCACAGTTTAGAGTGAGATGTGCCAGGGTTTAGACTGAGGTGTACCAGTGTCTGGCTTTTTGCCTCTGTCAGTAACTGGAGCCCAGCCTGGTACAGATGAATGGGTTAAAGGACAGCAGCCTCTACAGATGCCGGTGAGATACATGTGGCTTTGATAAGCAGAGTACTGTCCTGGAGGGTTAGGGGGTGTGTTGGGTGAATGCTGGGCAGAGAATAGTGTCAGCGCCATGCGTTCTGTCCTGGAGAGCCTGGAGGCATGTGTGTCTGCAGAGTGCTGTCTGTGTGGAAGCATTCAAACCTGCAGACCTCACTGCACAATCACAGCATTGATTCCCCCCCACTCTCCTGCATGGTTCGCTCCCAGCCCTTTCTAATCAGAGACAGAGCGTCTCTAATTGGGGTCAGCCAAGCGTCACAACGGGGGGAGACGGAAAAGCAGCCAGGCCAACCAGCTCACTCCTAACAGACCTACAGAACCACACCAGGGTTCTACTAGCCCATGTCCAAAGGAACAAACTCCTGTGCCAGCAGCATCTCAGGCGGACACTAGATAAACAACGGCCACCCCAGCTCTCAGGACTCACACCTCCTCTCTCCTCCTGTCCTCCTCATGGGGGGCAAATGATTCATGGTTGTGACGCTGAGGGGGAGTCACATGCTCAGCAGCTTGATCACAGCTCCTCCTCCACCTCCTCCTCCTCCTCCACCTCCTCCTCCTACCTCCTCCTCCACCTCCTCCTCCACCTCCTCCTCCTCCACCTCCTCCCCCACCTCCTCCTCCACCCTCCTCTCAACCCAGACCACGGATATCACTTGCCCCTCTCACAAATCTATTTCCCAGCCTCAGCTCAGACAGCCGGGTCTTCCCACACGTAGGGTTGAGACAACGTGAGACTGTTACAAAACGTTTTACCTAACAATCAACTCCTAGAAAATCCTTTAAAAAAGATATATATTTTTGGTTAAATCGCCTGGAAGACTGAGGTGTTGATATGCATGTTTGTCTCCTATCTGGGCAGTTGTTTGTCTTTGTGCAGGTTGAATATCTGTGGTATGATCCCTCTGTCTCCTCTGACCCGTCTTCCCCAAACTAAATGATCCTTTCATTTCCTTTCTGACTCATCTGGCCGGCGGCGGGACGCTGGGCACTGCGCCCTGGATTGCATGTGAAGTTCACAGCTCGTCCTCCAATCTGCAGAGCCTTTATCCAAACACAGCTTGGCCAGGCCAGGGGCACCGTGTCTGGGACAGAGTTGCGTGAGATGCCCCCACTGCTGGCTCCTCCTTCAAACTCATCTCCTTCCTGAAAAGAAACAACAAGCAACTTGACTTAACCCACCTACGCAGACACCACTTGCCCCCCGAAAGCGCCAACGCCTCCCCCACTGGTTCTTCCATCATCCCCCTGGCTAAACCCCCCCGCACCACAAACCCGTCCACAGGGACCTGACTCCGGATCTGACATGGGAAGTCCCTTAATGGTTACCAAACGTTTGGGAACCGCTTGTGCTTTATGGGACTAAACATGTGTTTAGAGGAGACAACATTAGCAATCACCACTTGACCCCTTGACCCCGTCCTGGATCTCTGTTTCCTAGCTGGAGAATGAAAACTTTAACCAGATAATATAATCAAGTGAAATCATGAGAGGAACTGCAAACATGCCCGGTTCCAGATGTTTGACGAGACAACGGTGAAATTCAGACGTCGATTGTCTCCAGCGAGAATTGCACAAGGATGAACGGAAATGAAGAAGACACATACTCACACACGGTGGAATTTATTTCCGAGTCATTCATATATAAACACACACTAACACAAAAACAAAGACAGACACACAGAGACTCCGAGCATTTTACTATTATTAATTCATTGTGATTATATAAATGTAAAAAAAAGAAAGTTTAATTTTGAGTAAAACATATTTTGTGACGCCCCCCCATTACAACCTGAAAACAAACACAAAACTGAAACATCCAGCAAAGGAACCCAAACATTTGGTGTGTGCTGAAGTAAGAATAACCTTTCATTCAACAGAAAGACAGGAACAAACACTAGATAAACATTTTTCCGGATGCAATTTTCCATCCACGGGTAGATTTCCCAGTAGAAATCAGCAGCTTGGAGGAAATCATTTAGCCTCCGTAAGTGCCAAATTGTATCCTGATTTTCCTGGTCTGGCTTCATTTTCCCAACTGGTGGTAAGCACTCTGCGATCTTCCAGCCGATGGCTGTGTAAACACACTATTTAAGAGGACTAATCTCTGTGTGGCCTCACTCACCCTAGCTTAGATACAATGTTCAAGAGCAGGGAACTGTAGAAGAGTGACGTTTTAAAGAGAAGCTTAGTACAGGAAGAGTATGGGCTGAGTGCCTACTGTCATATAATGTATTGGTGTGGTGTTTCCAACGGAGACAGAAAACCAAAGAGGAGAGACACATGTTTCTTATACATCACAAATGACACTAAAGGTTTTTCAGTCTACAGGATTTGTACTCTGTCGTCCCACAAAAACCATACTCCATTTGGATAAAGGTATGTTTTTAGTATGTTTGTAAAGCAGCAAATATCAGTGTATTCGAGAACCATTATAAGTCAGTCATGATACAATGAAGGAACGAAGTATTTGATTCCCTGCTGATTTTGTATTTTTTCAGTTTATTGGTAGGTTTATTTGAACAGTGAGAGACAAAAAAAATCTGAGTATGTTGTAAATTCATTATTTTATTTCTCATTTTAAGTTTCATAATTGTTTAAGTAATGTTAATTAATGGTAATAATACTTTTATTCATTTCTGGTAAGTTGCCAACTCTTGGGGGATGAAACCCGGCCATTAAACCCTCACCCTGTATTTAAACCAGGAACTGTTGTCAGGAGTTTGGAGGCCGGCTTGGAGGCTTGTTTGGGTTCCAACTCTGGTTTGTATTTTGTTGCTAATTTTGCAGATTATGTCTCGCTGACCAGTGTGAGTGACGGGGCGCCTGGCCTGGTTGGAGGCGACAGACGTGACGGGGTATAAAGGGTGGGCTGGGCGGGGGGGGGCGGTCCTCAGGGGTTCCTAGAGGAGGGCTGGTGCTTGTTATATCAGTGCCTGTCAACGTTCTGCCGGTATCCATGCACCCAGATTCAAATCTTAATTACAGCCTATCCAATTAGGAGCTGGACAGGGAGCTGCAAGGCACAGGACAGAAGATATGTAGACCTACTGTACAAATGTCATGTCTTCTAAATGCCAAGCCCACAGCATCAAGCATCACTGAGCAGAATGACACTCTCAGTAGATGTGCTGTAGTCCACATATATTAGCCGGCGCTGCTGCCGAACAAAATTATATCGTATTATAACATTTAAATCGACCCCAAGTGTTCCTGTTAGCCTCATATATCTGTCACAGTTTCCCCTCGTACAGCATCAGGTGTTCCTGTTAGCCTCATATGTCACAGTTTCCCCCTCATACAGCATCAGGTGTTCCTGTTAGCCTCATATATCTGTCACAGTTTCCCCGTTCCTGTTAGCCTCATATGTCACGGTTTCGTACAGCATCAGGTGTTCCTGTTAGCCTCATATGTCACAGTTTCCCTCTCGTACAGCATCAGGTGTTCCTGTTAGCCTCATATATATGTCACAGTTTCCCCCTCATACAGCATCAGGTGTTCCTGTTAGCCTCATATATCTGTCACAGTTTCCCCCTCATACAGCATCAGGTGTTCCTGTTAGCCTCATATATCTGTCACAGTTTCCCCCTCGTACAGCATCAGGTGTTCCTGTTAGCCTCATATATCTGTCACAGTTTCCCCCTCGTACAGCATCAGGTGTTCCTGTTAGCCTCATATATCTGTCACAGTTTCCCCCTCATACAGCATCAGGTGTTCCTGTTAGCCTCATATATCTGTCACAGTTTCCCCCTCATACAGCATCAGGTGTTCCTGTTAGCCTCATATATCTGTCACAGTTTCCCCCTCGTACAGCATCAGGTGTTCCTGTTAGCCTCATATATCTGTCACAGTTTCCCCCTCATACAGCATCAGGTGTTCCTGTTAGCCTCATATATCTGTCACAGTTTACCCCTCGTACAGCATCAGGTGTTCCTGTTAGCCTCATATATCTGTCACAGTTTACCCCTCGTACAGCATCAGGTGTTGCTTCCCCCTCATACAGCAATGTTCCTGATAAATCTGTCATGTTAGATAAACCATCAGGTGTTCCTGTTAGCCTCATATATCTGTCACAGTTTACCCCTCGTACAGCATCAGGTGTTGCTTCCCTGGAAATGAACACATGATAAATGATGTTAGATAAACCATCAGGACATAGCCCATGTAGATGGTACATATAAAAACCATCCTGACATAGATATAGCACACGTAGATGGTACATATAAAAACCATCCTGATATAGATATAGCACATGTAGATGGCACATGCTAAAACCATCCTGACATAGATATAGCACATGTAGATGGTACATATAAAAACCATCCTGACATAGATATAGCACATGTAGATGGCACATGCTAAAACAATAATCTGACTAGATGTTCAGAATGAATGATCTACCATGACACGTAGTGTATTCTTTACCACATGTTCTCTCCAGGATCCCCCCCTCCCCTGCCTTTACATAAGAGCAACTCGGTCTAAGTGTCACTTCCTTTTGTAAACAGTGGTGAGAGACTAACTGAGTGCTCGCTACGGGCCCAGTCATAGCATACTCTAAAAAGAGATGTTTTATAAATCACCATGAACATGACAATGTGTTAGGATCTGAGATTCCATCAACAACGCATTAGTCTTTCAACATTCCTACATTGGGGCTATTTGTCCTGTGACTCTATTATATACACATTTCCTTGCCCTGCTTATTTTGGGTGATACACACAGCGATTTGGGCTCTCCGTTGCAATTGGCTGTCAGACCCTGTGCCTGAGGACAAATTCTGCGTTGCCGTCAGTTTACAGGCAGGTTTGGTGAAGGAGAGACAACCGTAGAAATACAAAAAAACATTAGACACATTAGAAGAGATTAAAGAAATACAATAAAACATTAGACACATTAGAATAGATTAAAGAAATACAATAAAACATTAGACACATTAGAATAGATTAAAGACGGCTCCCATTGTTTCAACATGACCACAGTTTTCCCTATAGTGTGGTCAGGGTGAGCGTAAACATTGGAACAACATAAAGGTTATTGCTATTTCATTCATGTAATGATCTAAAATCACACATGAATCACTCTAGTAACACTTTATTTCGTTGTTAAACTCATAATAACAAAAGAGGCTCCAGCCTGACCCACATATCTTTGGAATTGCGTTAGCATTCCTGTTTCCTGGGCATATTCCCATTTCCAGTGCTGACAGATGTCTCCTGGCTCTCCGTCACCATCACCCTCTGCTCACCTTGCCATTGTCTTCCTGCCGTTGTTGGGGACAACCCGGAGCTCCTAGACCTCATTGGTCCTGGTCAATCTGCCTGGACCTCATTGGTCCAGGTCAATCTGCCTGAACCTCATTGGTCCAGGTCAATCTGCCTGTTGAATGAATAAACAAAGAGCTGCTCTGTCCCTCTCATGGCCAGGTGAGCTGATATCGTCTACCCAACCTGAAACCCATCTGCGCTAATAAACCACACAGGAAATGACCCTGAAGCCCCCCCCAACCTGCCGTGTGATAGGCCAGAGGTCATAGGCCAGAGGTCAGGATCCAAAATGTATGCACCGTCTCCAGAAACATCTGTGAGAATCACAAAAAAGCTGCAATTGAAAGAAAGCTTCAGATAATGTCGCTGGATGGAGAAGTTGCCGAAATAAGGATGACGTGTGCTGAGATAGTGATGTTTCTGCTCGTCTCTCTGAACATCTATGAGGTCACCTCAGCGTGTTCAGGAATAAGGTGTTTCTGCTCGTCTCTCTGAACATCTATGAGGTCACCTCAGCGAGTTCAGGAATAAGGTGTTTCTGCTCGTCTCTCTGAACATCTATGAGGTCACCTCAGCGTGTTCAGGAATAAGGTGTTTCTGCTCGTCTCTCTGAACATCTATGAGGTCACCTCAGCGAGTTCAGGAATAAGGTGTTTCTGCTCGTCTCTCTGAACATCTATGAGGTCACCTCAGCGTGTTCAGGAATAAGGTGTTTCTGCTCGTCTCTCTGAACATCTATGAGGTCACCTCAGCGTGTTCAGGAATAAGGTGTTTCTGCTCGTCTCTCTAAACATCTATGAGGTCACCTCAGCGTGTTCAGGAATTATTTTAGTTATTTTAACATTTATGTACTGGTGAAGCTCCACACGACCTCCGTCGTTGAACTGATACATAAACATAAAAAAATGACCCTATCAAATCGTTTTTCCGTGTTCTATTCAAACACGGGATCGAGTAACATGTCAGCAGGTTAAAGGTCACTGCCTGTACACCTGTCTGATGGCCTGCAGTCATTAGGGACCGACCCATGTGTTCAGCCGTCTCCATGAATCATCACATGTGTTCAAACCATTACGTGTCTTCCTCCCAGTGGCGCTGTGAAGAACAGATAGAAACCATAAATCTAGGCAGCCGCCAGGAAGTGCAGAGCCCATCGGCAGTCATCTGAAGAACCAGGGGTGATGGTCCACAGGAAGCAGAAGAGGCAGACTGAGGTGCACGCTGCTGGATCTGGCCTCGCTCGTAGCCTGGCGCCCCGCAAAAGAATGCCGGCTTTCATGGCAGTCGGTATCTGTGTGCTGAGCCGAAAGCACTGATAATCTCAGAATGGACACCTGAATCGTACCTTTAATTTGAGTTGATCAGAGTCCCCCGGGCAACACGCTAAAGAAAGAGACAGTGTGAGAGAGAAGGTCCAAGCAGGCTGGAGAGATGGCCAGGTGGAACTGTGTCGGGTCAGCAGGGGTCAGCAGATTAGGCTCATATCAGTGTTGATGAAAATCCCTTTCTTGTGAATGGAGGTTCTGTGACGGCTCCGTGAATGTGACCGCTATCTGAATGTGACCACTATCTGTGACAACAAGCCACCTTTATGCGGAGGGCCAGGTAATTACAGGCCGCAGGTCAGGCTCCTCTGAACGTATTCATTTACCGCCGGTTCACCCAGCGCCCAGTCACCAGGCCCAGTGACCCTGTCGCCTCAGTACCCAGGCTGCATTCAGTCATGTGGAGCGGAGAGGCCGGCTAGGTGCTGCTGGGAACAGGAAGCCCTGAGGCATCGTTACCTGACAGGCCCACAATGAGGCAGCTGGGGGGGCCACACACACCTTTACACCTCAGCATTCACACACACAGGGGCCGTCTTTGTCCTCCTGGCCCCCTCACAGAGCCCCCTCGTATGGTCATCTGAGCCAGGCTCCCCTCTTTGATCTGTGGCTGATCGCCTCTACATTGAGAGCAGGACAACCCAGGATGATGGTCAGACCCGTGGGCCAATATTTATCCGTGGTATGTGAGGCAGACAAACACTTGCTTTTATAAGATGAATGAGCCATTGTAGTTATCACTTCCACGGGGATTTCTAAAGGAATTCAAAAAGATTATTTGGCACTGGTACGTTTCCACGGCCGGTGGAAGAAACCCATGAATGGACAAGATGATTTGTCTGGAGTAGAAAACATAAGACTTATTGTTGTCATTTGCAATTTGATGGGAAAGGGTATTTGATGTAGTATTCCACTAGTGACTTAAAGATAAAATGATGATACTATTTATAGAATGTCTTCTGCAAGGTCTGACTGTGTTGAACCTGGGAGGACCAACAGACAACCTGGGAGGACCAACAGACAACCAGGGAGGACCAACAGACAACCAGGGAGGACCAACAGACAACCAGCGAGGACAAACAGACAACCTGGGAGAACCAACAGACAACCTGGGAGGACCAACAGACAACCAGGGAGGACCAACAGACAACCAGCGAGGACAAACAGACAACCTGGGAGAACCAACAGACAACCTGGGAGGACCAACAGACAACCAGGGAGGACCAACAGACAACCAGGGAGGACCAACAGACAACCTGGGAGGACCAACAGACAACCAGGGAGGACCAACAGACAACCAGGGAGGACCAACAGACAACCAGCGAGGACAAACAGACAACCTGGGAGAACCAACAGACAACCTGGGAGGACCAACAGACAACCAGGGAGGACCAACAGACAACCAGGGAGGACCAACAGACAACCAGGGAGGACCAACAGACAACCAGGGAGGACCAACAGACAACCAGGGAGGACCAGCCAGAACCACAGCATGAGTACTGAACTCTGAAAAAAAATCTGATTCCATAAGGCCCACATAAACATGGTATCCTTGAGACAAAGACTAGCATGGTGTGTGGTACAGAGCAGAGACATTACCTCTATGAGTTATCTATGGACCTCAGATAATACTGTACTACTCCCCTATAGCTGAACACAAAATCAAATGAAACAGGAGCAATGTGACTTCACTTTAGACAATGAGATCTGGAAAGATCTGTAATCTGAACTTGTCTGTTTTTGTCCTCGGCGTCGGTGGAGGCAGGCAGCCAAGCAGCCAGGCAGGCAGGCAGACAGCAACGGCCATGACACTAGGCAGCTGGCTCTAAACAGGAAGTGGGGGCTGAACAAAAAAGGCACATGGCGAGGGGACGAGAGACAGTGAGAGAGAGAGACAGAGAGAGAGAGAGAAAGAGAGGAGCCAGTCTTCTGATCAGAGGGAAACGGGGGCGGAGTTGTGTGCGTGTGCTCCGACAGTCTGGAGGTAAAGAAGACGCTGCCACTGCTGTGATGCTGTGTGATAAGAACCGGCGCCACACGGATCTGAGTTCTGAGCACATGAGTAATCACACGCAGACTGATAAGAGCCATAAAAGCCAATGGACGATCCAATGGGGCTGCTTCTAATCTGACTGGAATGAGACAGGATGCCCTGTAAAGATGGGTGGGGGGGGGTTAAAGTCAGGTAATAAATGTTTACAAGAGTAGTTTACCAAAATAGACCTGATTCCTGTACGTATCATCGGTCAGCTCAAGCTTGGATACAGAGGAGATCCCATTGGGGACATACAGTATGTATGTTGCATTAATGCAGCACTTAGAGATACTTTATTTGCCATGTAGAATTATGCATGACAAATATTCAGACTAGAGTCTGGTTGGTGACTAATGGGGGGGTGACATGGCATATAAATGTATGGAGAATGTCCTGTTTAACTTCTACAGATCCCCACATCACGCTGGCAGGACAGATTCTAGTTTCAGAACGGGAGGAAAACGTACACAAGTAATTTGATTTCACCAGAGATTATTCCAAATGAAAAATCCCTCGTAAGAGGAGAACACAGCACAACAAACTGACGAGAGCAAATGACAGGAGCGCGAACAAACTGCAAACATCATCTCAATGTCACAATAAATAGGTCATCCACAGACAGAAGTGTAGAACATGTGTGATGTCCTGTGCTGTTAGCAATGATCTCCAGGGCCTTTTGATGGCAGGGATTTGAGCGGGGGGGAGGGGGGGGAACACAGGACCTTGGCACTCTGCTAACACTGTCATAATGGGAAATGTGTATTAAAACACACACACACGTACACACACACGTACACACACACGTACACACACACGTACACACACGTACACACACGTACACACACACGTACACACACACGTACACACACACGTACACGCACACGTACACGCACACGCACATGCACACGTACATGCACACACATTCAAGCTCTCGCTGAGTGCATGCATCACAGACTGGCAGAAAAAAAGGAATATAAAATAATTATGGCTTCAGCTTTTTCGTTTTTTTTCCCACAACAGGCTTGTCTCTGCGGCGGTTAAATCAGGAACCAGAAAGGCAGCTTAGAGATTTCTGACTTTGTATCTGTATGATGCGTCCTCAGCAGATGTGCAAATTAGGCCAGTGAGAGAGAGAGAGAGAGATGGAAAGGCGGAGTGTGACAGCGAGAGAGCGTGAGCGAGGGATTTGTCTCTGCCTTTTTTTGCCGTTAACACCATCAGTGTCACATTGCCCTGCAGATAAACAGATGTCACTGGGGTTCTGGGGCCAGATGTTGGTTACCTTTCAGCCCCCCCCTCTGTGGTTCTGTTCTGTGGAGCCCAGACATATTGAGACATGGAGACTGCTTACACTCCACTGGACATGATGTCATTGAGGGCACTTTATTTGGGATGAACTTGGTTGCTACTTGTCACAGCACAACCTCGCTATAGCTTTCATAAAAAGCTGAAAATACAAATACACATTATATTAAATTGAATTTAACATTTTTCTTGGTAATGGTACGTTTTAAGCTATGATTAGAAATTATTTACAATACTGCCTTAGACATTTGTGTTCTCGTGGAGCAAGGCAGGACATAGTTCACACCTGCTGGTTGGTTACAGAAACACACCGGCTGGTCGGTTACAGAAACACACCTCCTGGGCAGTTACAGAAACACACCGGCTGGTCGGTTACAGAAACACACCTCCTGGGCGGTTACAGAAACACACCTGCTGGTCGGTTACAGAAACACACCTCCTGGGCGGTTACAGAAACACACCTGCTGGTCGGTTACAGAAACACACCTCCTGGGCGGTTACAGAAACACACCTCCTGGGCGGTTACAGAAACACACCTCCTGGGCGGTTACAGAAACACACCTGCTGGTCGGTTACAGAAACACACCTCCTGGGCGGTTACAGAAACACACCTCCTGGGCGGTTACAGAAACACACCTCCTGGGCGGTTACAGAAACACACCTCCTGGGCGGTTACAGAAACACACCTCCTGGGCGGTTACAGAAACACACCTCCTGGGCGGTTACAGAAACACACCTCCTGGGCGATTACAGAAACACACCTGCTGGGCGGTTACAGAAACACACCTGCTGGGCGGTTATAGAAACACACCTCCTGGGCGGTTACAGAAACACACCTCCTGGGCGATTACAGAAACACACCTCCTGGGCGGTTACAGAAACACACCTCCTGGGCGATTACAGAAACACACCTGCTGGGCGATTACAGAAACACACCTGCTGGGCGGTTATAGAAACACCTGTAAAACATTGCACATGCTAATCTGTTCCTTTTTGTAGTCCTAGTAACAAGTACAATACCCATTAATATTATAATCCTAAACAGAGCATAGGAGACATCTGATTGGTGCAGAAGTTCTGATTCGGACGCACGAATCCGACAGTCCTGGCAGTTAGCGGAAATCGGGTCAGCAGGTTTTGGTGGGAGGAATGTGGTACAGTGCTCTCCTGTCTGGTCACATCTGACCTCCTGGTGGTCAGTCAGGTGACTAAAAGTCAGTTGTGGTTGTTGGCCAAAGAATAATTTCAAATAGCGGATTAAGAATAATTTAAAATAGCTCATTAAGAATAATTTAAAATCGCTTATTAAGAATCATTTAAAATAGCTCATTAAGAACAGACACACAGAGCACGCAGCGTGCTGACAGCAATGACAGAGAAACTGACAAATCACGAAGCAAATCGGTCAAACGGTGCACTCGTTTTTTACATAATTCTATTTTATTAAACTAAATGAATGATTGAAAAGTGTTGTGTCTAATGTTGCCTCGTCACAAGCTTCAGAAGGCGGATACAGTTTCTACTGATCAATTATTGAAGAGAGATGATGGTCAGTGGCCATGCAGATCATTTTACATGACCGTTAAAGGCTATTACCTGTCCAAAGGATATTGGTAAGAATGTCTGATGACTGTGCCAGTCCTGTTGTCTCTGTCTGAAATAAGGAACTTATCTATGTTGTAAAAGCCTGGCGCCCAACACCTGGTTGCCGGTTTGAACACAGATGCTCTGACCGAGTCATCTGACTTCAGAAACTGATCGCTCACTTGCCATCTCATTTCCCAGACCTTTACATGTGCCCTTTTTTGGATACGATATTTTCCATTTGGAACCTCTCTAGAACCATGCTAGTTTATCCATTTGTCATAACTCAAGAACCATGTTTTCTTCTCTCATTCAATGTTGGCATAAACAAGACAGGACATCCTAACACACCTAATTGATAGTGATGTTTAACAGGTCATTAATAAACCCAAACACACCTAATTGATAGTGATGTTTAACAGGTCATTAATAAACCCAAACACACCTAATTGATAGTGATGTTTAACAGGTCATTAATAAACCCAAACACACCTAATTGATAGTGATGTTTAACAGGTCATTAATAAACCCAAACACACCTAATTGATAGTGATGTTTAACAGGTCATTAATAAACCCAAACACACCTAATTGATAGTGATGTTTAACAGGTCATTATTAAACCCAAACATGTCTGCTTGGTTTGCAGATTTCATTGGCCTTATTAACATGTTTTCTCTGTGTGAACGCAGCTGCCTCTCATCACAGGGAGATACTTCACAGAGATACTTCACAGATATGACACATAAAGGGCCATTATGGCTAATTCACTGAAGTGTCCAACCCGTTAGGCCAATGACAGCTGAGGCCTGGCAGTGAGGAACACAATGTACAGCCTGTTATTACACGGCCATGTTAACCATCAGAGAGATTGGATGATTTAGTGCACAATGTCTAGATGAGGAACTAGATGAGATCAGAGTATCCAAGTGGTCCCAAACTCACCCAGCTGCCCTCCTCCAGGTTCTCCGGGTTCTACCGGTCCCTCTTTACAGCACAACATGGCAGCTACGCTAATTAGCTTACAGCGCAAGCTGAGGTCATTTAGAGTCATAGAGTGTCACTAAGTGGCTAATGGCCTTAATGAGGGCCGGTTCGTAAGGAATCAGATTAACGCATTGACTTGCAGCTAATTAATGCTGCTATCAGTGAGCATAGAGAATGATGGAAGCAGGTGAAAGAGCATAAAGAAGAATAGAAGCAAAATAAATGTATTATTGTGGTACGACCATTTGCCTCTATCGTAAAAAAGCATTTGAATTGGTCCTGCAGTTATCAATAAGATCAAACACTAGCTGCCAATCCAGCGAGTGACTTTCATGTCTCTGTCTTCTCTCTGAAACACACGCTTCTCTGTCTTCTCTCTGAAACACACGCTTCATGTTTCTGTCTTCTCTCTGAAACACATGCTTCATGTCTCTGTCTTCTCTTTGAAACACATGCTTCATGTCTCTGTCTTCTCTTTGAAACACACACTTCATGTCTCTGTCTTCTCTTTGAAACACACACTTCATGTCTCTGTCTTCTCTCTGAAACACACGCTTCTCTGTCTTCTCTCTGAAACACACGCTTCATGTCTCTGTCTTCTCTCTGAAACACATGCTTCATGTCTCTGTCTTCTCTCTGAAACACATGCTGCATGTCTCTGTCTTCTCTCTGAAACACACGCTTCATGTCTCTGTCTTCTCTTTGAAACACACACTTCATGTCTCTGTCTTCTCTCTGAAACACACACTTCATGTCTCTGTCTTCTCTCTGAAACACACGCTTCTCTGTCTTCTCTCTGAAACACACGCTTCATGTCTCTGTCTTCTCTCTGAAACACACGCTTCATGTCTCTGTCTTCTCTTTGAAACACACACTTCATGTCTCTGTCTTCTCTCTGAAACACACACTTCATGTCTCTGTCTTCTCTTTGAAACACACACTTCATGTCTCTGTCTTCTCTCTGAAACACACACTTCATGTCTCTGTCTTCTCTCTGAAACACACGCTTCATGTCTCTGTCTTCTCTCTGAAACACACGCTTCATGTCTCTGTCTTCTCTCTGAAACACACGCTTCATGTTCCTGTCTTCTCTCTGAAACACACGCTTCATGTCCCTGTCTTCTCTCTGAAACACACGCTTAATTTCTTTGTCTTCTCTCTGAAACACACGCTTCATGTCCCTGTCTTCTCTCTGAAACACACTCTTCATGTCTCTGTCTTTTCACTGAAGCACACGCATCATGTTTAGCAAGATAACTGTCTAATTATTTCTCCCACATATACTAGGTTATATATAATACATTTCCTGTCAGTATTCCTGGATGCTGCGCCTCAAACCTACATTCTGTCAAAACTAGCATGTTATGTTTTATCAATCAGAAAAAGTCAATGGATGTCCAGTATCCTGAATATTTCTGTCCCACAGGATGTTGTATTGTCATGCATGCCAGAATCACGCCAAGTGAAACTAGAGACAGGAATGATTCTGTGCTGTGATAGGACTGCATATGGAACTGATCAGAGAACAGTAGCTGTGTGCAGTTCATGTTCAACCATGAGAAAACAACTTCACATTACATTTCCAAATGTGACTCACCGATCCTTCTCCGAGAGGTATTCTAATGTTAAAACCAACCAAATGCATTCTGGGATATCACACGTGGCTCAGTCCACTCACTGTTAATCCCAAATATATATCCGTAGTTTAGCACCAGCCAGCGGTCCAGAATCTGTGCTTACTAAACATTTGTGCACATTCTGCCTGACCTGTCACCTGGCTGAACACTGTACACTCACACTGACATGAGCCTTTAACCTGTCAGCAAGTCACAAATTACCCTGAACACATGTTCTCTCAGCCAGAGAGGCCAAAGGAAAAAGACAGATAGCAAAATTAGAGGCATGTGCATTTATAAGCAATGGAGTGAAACAGAACTGACTGTGACTCAGACTCACTGTGATAATGTGTTGTAGGAGGCTACGGTTGTTCTTCAGATCCAGAGCTGCTAGCAGCTTCCAGTCTCTCTTCCAGCTGGAGATACTAATCAAACACTCTGACCGGATGTGGAGGGTTCACAAAGTGCAGCTAGCAGCTTCCTCCTCTCTTCCAATTTCCTAAAATTACATTCTCATATCAAAGCGCTGTAGATACAGAGCAGATAGGGTCCTGTGTATATCCTTGATGTGAGGAAATCACTCTTTGAATAATAAACTCCCCCACTAGCCCGCAGGATAAAAAAAGAGAAAGTCCTGGGATTCAAGATTGACTATAAAACTTCCTTTTGCCGGGCTGAGGCTTCAGGGAAATTGAATGAGATTACCAGCTCTACTCAGGGTGGGTCAAACGGAGGCCATATTCTGGGGTTTGATTCAATCTTCAAATTACTGATGTAAACCAGCTTTATCTGATATTTACCCACAAAAGCTTGTGGCTGCATGTTTTCAATAATAGTGAGAAATGATTATAGCAGATTGGGTCAGCATTATATCAATATTGTTTCACAGTGACATGGGACGGAAGGCACAAAGCACCACTACGAGCAAATATAATAACATGTTTTCCTCCAAGTGCTTTGTTGCTTTTGGCTTTAGCTTGCTAAGAAATATATAAAAAAATAACATAGTAGAGATGTTCTGTTTTTCGTAAAACATCAAATCGAACTCCAAACAGTATACCTAATTGAATCCAAATAGTATACCCAACTAAATCCAAATAGCTGGTTGTAGGCGTGATGTGAAAGTTCTGACAGGTGGGTGTCTCCTACATTAAACCGCACCTCCAAGACAAATCCTGTTCGGCCGCATGTCATGGTCGCTGCATTCCTTAACGAGCAAGCTGTACTACACAGCCAAATTAGAAGGATGTTGTTGCTGTTCATGTATTTAGTTACTTAGACTACCACATGTTTCTGAAGCAGCACATGAATACACACAGAAGATACTTGAGACATGGATTTCCTCCCTCAACAGAGACCACATGGGCTTCATTTTGAATGTGGCGGTGTTAGAAGCATATGGACCAGGGGTAACAGAGACAGCCTGTCATTTAGAAATATACAAGTGATACAGTCATCACGCATTACTTTTCAAATCCATTCATTTAAAATGACCACCATACAATCCGGCCCTCGATGCAATTCCATCAGGCTGTTAAAACCGTTTTGGGTGGAAGTACTAAACAACTTGCCAGTCCAATTGTCATGTATCTGAATATGTATTGAAGTCATCTAGATATAATAACAGACCTACAGTATATATGTTATGTGTATACATTTTAATTATTGCCCTATTCTGGCAGATCAATAATAGAGAATTATTGAATTACAAAACAGATGTTGGCCCCATCTGAATACTTATAGTGAAGTTAATATTTCATGATAATACTTTATTATGAGACTGACTTCCACCGATTCCATCTAAAATTCAGCTGGATGATGTTTGATGTGAAAACTATTAATTAATGTCTTTCATTAATGCTGACAGTGACATGTTGGTTAAATACGATGTTTGGGAACCACTGGTCGCAATAAATTGAACAGGGAGCAGAGACAGCAGAAGCTTTTAATGACCGTCTCTAGGCACAGATACAGAGACAGCAGAAGCTTTTAATGACCGTCTATAGGCACAGATACAGAGACAGCAGAAGCTTTTAATGACCGTCTCTAGGCACAGATACAGACACAGCAGAAGCTTTTAATGACCGTCTATAGGCACAGATACAGAGACAGCAGAAGCTTTTAATGACCGTCTCTAGGCACAGATACAGACACAGCAGAAGCTTTTAATGACCGTCTATAGGCACAGATACAGAGACAGCAGAAGCTTTTAATGACCGTCTCTAGGCACAGATACAGACACAGCAGAAGCTTTTAATGACCGTCTATAGGCACAGATACAGACAGCAGAAGCTTTTAATGACCGTCTCTAGGCACAGATACAGACAAAAGCAGAAGCTTATAATGACCGTCTATAGGCACAGATACAGAGACAGCAGAAGCTTTTAATGACCATCTCTAGGCACAGATACAGAGACAGCAGAAGCTTTTCTCTTGTAACGTTTATAATGACCGTCTATAGGCACAGATACAGAGACAGCAGAAGCTTTTAATGACCGTCTCTAGGCACAGATACAGACACAGCAGAAGCTTTTAATGACCGTCTATAGGCACAGATACAGAGACAGCAGAAGCTTTTAATGACCGTCTCTAGGCACAGATACAGACACAGCAGAAGCTTATAATGATCGTATATAGGCACAGATACAGAGACAGCAGAAGCTTATAATGACCGTCTATAGGCACAGATACAGAGACAGCAGAAGCTTTTAATGACCGTCTATAGGCACAGATACAGACACAGCAGAAGCTTTTAATGAACGTCTATAGGCACAGATACAGAGACAGCAGAAGCTTTTAATGACCGTCTCTAGGCACAGATACAGACACAGCAGAAGCTTTTAATGACCGTCTATAGGCACAGATACAGAGACAGCAGAAGCTTTTAATGACCGTCTATAGGCACAGATACAGAGACAGCAGAAGCTTTTAATGACCGTCTATAGGCACAGATACAGACACAGCAGAAGCTTTTCTCTTGTAACGTTTATAATGACCATCTCTAGGCACAGATACAGACACAGCAGAAGCTTTTCTCTTGTAACGTTTATAATGACCGTCTATAGGCACAGATACAGACACAGCAGAAGCTTTTCTCTTGTAACGTTTATAATGACCGTCTCTAGGCACAGATACAGACACAGCAGAAGCTTTTCTCTTGTAACGTTGATAATGACCGTCTATAGGCACGGATACAGACACAGCAGAAGCTTTTCTCTTGTAACGTTTATAATGACCGTCTATAGGCACAGATACAGACACAGCAGAAGCTTTTCTCTTGTAACGTTGATAATGACCGTCTATAGGCACGGATACAGACACAGCAGAAGCTTTTCTCTTGTAACGTTTATAATGACCATCTCTAGGCACAGATACAGACACAGCAGAAGCTTTTCTCTTGTAACGTTTATAATGACCATCTCTAGGCACAGATACAGACACAGCAGAAGCTTTTCTCTTGTAACGTTTATAATGACCGTCTCTAGGCACAGATACAGAGACACAGAAACAAGCACATCCACATAGAAGCCCTGTCCACACTGTCACTTAGTGTCTGCCGGTTAAAACCACTTATTATCCTATCAAGATACAATGGTCATGGATTAGGAGATGATCGCTTCCTGTAATATAATAATCTGGACACATCTGTGAGGTCAAAGGATTACCCGGCGCTGTCATTCCAGTTCCAGCCCAGTTCTGACCATCCCAGATGGGTTCTGAATATGTGGAACGATTCTCTCTTATGTTGCTCTTTTTCCATTTCTATTATGAGAAAGGGGCTCAGTGTGTTGTTACACACACACACACACACACACACACACACACACACACACACACACACAGGCTAACGTGTAGTGTCAGCTGCTCATCTGCCTGCCTGAATCAGGCTTAAACAGGTAGAGATGTGTGTGAGCGTGTGTGTGTGCGTGTGTGTGTGTGTGTGTGTCTAGCTGCCAACAAGTCAGATCCAGTTGCTAGTGAAAACACGCACACACACACACCCATGTGCATACACACACACACAAGCTCACAGATGCCTCCCCACACAGCCTGTGGAACACAGCCTAGAGCCAAGACCTTACTGATATCATGCACTGAGAGCGAAAGCAAGAACCCATGCCTCCATTTTCTCTGTGAACCCACTACTAATGTTCTGGGTTCTGGGTTCTGGGCTCTGTGCTCCCTCCGGACTTGCATCTTTCACAGTTCAGAGTTCTGTGATTGATGTCAGCATGTTGTCAGTAAGGTGCTGCTGATGAGATAAACAGAGACATCAGAGGAGCAGATGGAGAAACACAGCAGCATCTCTCCTCCATATTCTGTCACACCACAGAGCTCCACACACCACAGAGCTCCACACACCACAGAGCTCCACACACCCTGCTCCACACACCACAGAGCTCCACACACCACAGAGCTCCACACACCACAGAGCTCCACACACCACAGAGCTCCACACACCACAGAGCTCCACACACCACAGAGCTCCACACACCACAGAGCTCCACACACCCAGAGCTCCACACACCACAGAGCTCCACACACCCTGCTCCACACACCACAGAGCTCCACACACCACAGAGCTCCACACACCACAGAGCTCCACACACCACAGAGCTCCACACACCACAGAGCTCCACACACCCTGCTCCACACACCACAGAGCTCCACACACCACAGAGCTCCACACACCCTGCTCCACACACTCTGCTCCACACACCCTGCTCCACACACCACAGAGCTCCACACACACTGCTCCACACACTCTGCCCCACACACCCTGCTCCACACACCACAGCGCTCCACACACCCTGCTCCACACTCCACAGAGCTCCACAAACCACAGAGCTCCACACACCACAGAGCTCCACACACCACAGAGCTCCACACACCACAGAGCTCCACACACCACAGAGCTCCACACACACTGCTCCACACACCCTGCTCCCCCCACAGAGCTCCACACACCCTACTGTAGTGTAGATGAGGAGGTGCACACATTCCATCAGATGAGGAGGTGCACACATACCATCAGCTGTAGTGTAGATGCGGAGGTGTACACATTCCATTAGCTGTAGATGCGGAGGTGTACACATTCCATTAGCTGTAGATGCGGAGGTGTACACATTCCATTAGCTGTAGATGCGGAGGTGTACACATTCCATTAGCTGTAGATGAGGAGGTGCACACATTCCATCAGATGAGGAGGTGCACACATTCCATCAGATGAGGAGGTGTACACATACCATCAGATGAGGAGGTGCACACATTCCATCAGATGAGGAGTTGTACACAGGAGAAGGCTTTTGGAATAGTTCCACAGGACCTGATGTGGGAGCAGGAAGTAAGCATGTCTCTGATTATTAAACAACCGTGTTCATCTGGAACATCAGCACATAAGTGGGCCGGGCCGAGCAGATTAGAAGTATAATATATTATGTTACAGCAGCCTGACTGAAGTCAAGAAGAGTGAGGGATATACAAATCACTCCACACAGACCAGAACATCATGAAACCAGAGACTAGAGAGAAATCAAAAAGACTAAAACAAATGTAAATGTACAGTTATACACATTTGACAGATTATAATGGGTCATTATTGTTTACCTGCATTTGTCCCAAAATACGCACTAACAGTGAGAAAATAAGCGTCAGCAAATCCCCCCTACCCCCACACCCCGTCCCCAGTGTCAGATTGATAAGACGAGCTCAAGACAACGGTTAAAGTAAAATGAAATGCCTGTAATCAGCGTAGACATGGCCTATAAACAAACTGTCTGTTCTGCACTATGACAAAGAGATCAGCAATATGCACAGAAGAGAAATAAACTTCACAATAGATGTACTGTAGGAAGACTCCAGATGGAAATGTTGAATGAATATATGTGTGTGTTGTGGTGTGTGTCTGAGTGAGTGAGAGAAAGAGAGAGATGGTTTGAGTAAAACAGAGATAGAGACGGGTGAGGCCTCAGGACACAATGACTCTTATATTATTTGGTTTAGAGGTAGCACATTTGTACCTTACATTGCACTAAACCAAGCCAAAATACTAAATAAAGTTAGGGTTTCCTCTATGGGCTGTCACTGTTACTGTCAAACTGAAGGGTAACTAGTAACTAGTATCCTCTAGTAGCTGGATCTCTGGCTCTCACAATACAGAAAGTTTAGAAAATGTCCACAGCAGCAAATCGCTTAGGGTTCATTCAGTCTGGACAGCTAGAACTGCTGAGAAGGACTCTAGCGTACATTCCACAGGTTGGGGAACAGAAATAAAGCGAGTAAATGTTGACTAACTGATATTCACATTCCCAGTATACAATATGCGGGCCGTGCTGAGACGCAGGACGTCTCTGGCCAATAAACAGACAGTGTTTGTGTGAACACCTAGGCCTAACTGAGTGTCTCCCAGACTGAACCTAATTCACATGGATGGAGAGAAGGCAAGACCAGTATTTCATAGCAGAGAGACGTATTACGGGAAAGACTCCGCTCAGCATGACAACATTTGCTCATCCCCACAATTTCATTGTGTTCGTACTTAAACTATTAGAACCATTTCTGTGAGTCCTGTCAGGGTTAATTACCGTTCATCTGTGGAAGACAAACATCCTGAGATGTGAGATGTGAGGACGGGAAGGGGACTAGGTGTTGGTTGCTGCTAACACATCAATGCAATTCTGAGCTGCTTCACATTATATGTAAAACATGAGTCCATCAGTCCACACAGAGACAAACAGACAGAAAGCTGCAGCAAAAAGCCAATCAAACTCTGACAGACAGATCAACAGAGAGCCATACTGAATACAGAGAACAACACAATGTATTAACTATGACAGGCAAATCAATACCACTCACAAATGCCATGCAACATCAGAACATAAAATGTCCGGCACAATAACACAATAACTGGTTGCAAGACACGTCTTCATCCCCTTAGTTGCTGGGAGAAATTAAAACGGCCAAACACTGAAAGGGTGAACACGTGGACAACAAAGAAATGCCAAACTTCAGAGAAGGAATAATTATGGTAATGTTGTGTTCATGTGTAAATGAAAACTGTAAGCACTTACAGACCCCTTCCCTTCAGATCCCAAACTCACTGTGCTATTACAGAGGACTGTCAGCTTGTCATCAGAGAGTGCCTGATAGGAACCTACAGGCTTTAAAAACACACAGGCAAATGTTTAGAATGAGTGTGCAGGTACACACACACACACACACACACACACACAGTGGTCTTGGCATCAGAGGGTCGTTTACATCAAAATAACCCGTGGACCAGATGCAACCAGTCCTCCACCTTTTGTAAAGCAGAAGAACAGAGAAAGGAATCTGAGGAGGCAGCAGACTGAAAAGCCATAAGCGTTCCTCAGATGGACAGAAGGCAATAATGGAGAAAGAAAAACTCCCAATGAATATAGCATCCCCTCTGAAAGGAGACTTCACCCTCTCATTAACCCTCTGTTTACCAGTCTAGTCCCAAACCCTACACGTCATTAACCCTCTGTCTACCAGTCTAGTCCCAAACCCTACACGTCATTAACCCTCTGTCTACCAGTCTAGTCCCAAACCCTACACGTCATTAACCCTCTGTTTACCAGTCTAGTCCCAAACCCTACACGTAATTAACCCTCTGTTTACCAGTCTAGTCCCAAACCCTACACGTAATTAACCCTCTGTCTACCAGTCTAGTCCCAAACCCTACACGTAATTAACCCTCTGTTTACCAGTCTAGTCCCAAACCCTACACGTCATTAACCCTCTGTTTACCAGTCTAGTCCCAAACCCTACACGTAATTAACCCTCTGTTTACCAGTCTAGTCCCAAACCCTACACGTCATTAACCCTCTCTCTACCAGTCTAGTCCCAAACCCTACATGTCATTAACCCTCTGTCTACCAGTCTAGTCTCAAACCATACACGTCATTAACCCTCTGTCTACCAGTCTAGTCCCAAACCCTACACGTAATTAACCCTCTGTCTACCCGTCTAGTCCCAAACCCTACACATTGATGCTAAAACATGAGCCTGTATTTCTGGAGTCCTGCGCTATTGATGCTAAAACATGAGCCCAAGCTGCAGATTAGAGGCCAGTTCTCCAGTCACAGTAGTACTGAGCCCAAGCTGCAGATTAGAGGCCAGTTCTCCAGTCACAGTAGTACTGAGCCCAAGCTGCAGATTAGAGGCCAGTTCATTCAACCAAGAGGCATGAATGCATGCAGAGAGATAATCAATGTGTTCAGCATGTGGCTCTGATCAACAGAACGTAATCTGATCATGTCAACTTACTAACATGGTGAACATACTGATTACTGAAACCATGAAGCATTTTCAATTCCAAAAAGCATGAAAAAACAGAGCAATAACGACATGTCTCCACACGCAGAACTCAAAAGATCAGTTCAAGCGCAAAAAAGATTGAAGAGCCCTGAGAGTGAGGGTCGGAAAACAAGAAAGGACATTTCAACGATACGTTCGTCAAAACAGCATCATCATCAACATACAGTCAAACACGTTGGATAAAACCAGATGAAGACGAAAGTATGAATAAACTGTATCAACCATTCCCAAAGACAATCAGTAAAAATCTGGAAAAAATAACTGTCTGTTTTGTTTTAATTCCAATGGTTTACATCATGCATTTATGATATCTTAGTAATGGATAAACAGAAACAAATAAGACTAGACAAATTTACACACTGGGTTACTGACTGTGTGTCCAACACTGAGCTGTAATCTCCTTTAATGGTTCCCGGAAAGGTACTCCAAGTGGCAAAAAAAGAGGCAAACTCCAGGACATCCCTTACCGAGACAAGCAGCTGTTTAAACAGTTCCTTGATAGTGAAATTGGCTGCAGTTTATACAGAGCAGACTTCAAACAGCCTGAATGAACAGTATTTACATAACTCACAGGATAAAGTTCCCCCACTCAGAAGACCTGGTCCCCATTAATGGATAGCAATAAAAGGAAGCCATTTCCACATCCTCAGGTTTTATCTAATGAGAGTCTGCTGATAGCGTGGACTCTTAACCACAACTGGTCCTTAGTAAACTCCCTAGCCCTAACCCTAACCCAAAAGCACAGAGGGGAACAAACACGTTTCACAAACCCATGCAAACTTACAGAAACAACTGTACTTCTTTAAGAATCTTAGCATCTTATCTGGCACAGTTATAAGGATTTTAAGGGAGATATTGTACATATTGTAAATTGTGTAAATAATGCATTTGAAAATGTGTGGCTAAAGTTTTAATAATGTAATACTGAAGATATTTCAGTTAGAATGCAGATGGCGTCCATCTTGTTGTAGTGCTTTGTGCTACGTGACGTTTTAGAGAAGCCTTTAGATATATATTTAGATATATATTTAGATATTATATTTAGATATATATTTAGATATATATTTAGATATTATATTTAGATATATATTTAGATATTATATTTAGATATATATTTAGATATATATTTAGATATTATATTTAGATAAATATTTAGATATTATATTTAGATATATATTTAGATATTATATTTAGATATATATTTAGATATTATATTTAGATATATATTTAGATATTATATTTAGATATATATTTAGATATATATTTAGATATTATATTTAGATATATATTTAGATATTATATTTAGATATATATTTAGATATATATTTAGATATATATTTAGATATATATTTAGATATTATATTTAGATATATATTTAGATATATATTTAGATATATATTTAGATATTATATTTAGATATATATTTAGATATTATATTTAGATATATATTTAGATATTATATTTAGATATATATTTAGATATTATATTTAGATATATATTTAGATATATATTTAGATATATATTTAGATATTATATTTAGATATATATTTAGATATATATTTAGATATTTATTTAGATATTATATTTAGATATATATTTAGATATATATTTAGATATTATATTTAGATATATATTTAGATATTATATTTAGATATATATTTAGATATATATTTAGATATATATTTAGATATTATATTTAGATATATATTTAGATATATATTTAGATATATATTTAGATATATATTTAGATATTATATTTAGATATATATTTAGATATATATATTTAGATATTATATTTAGATATTATATTTAGATATATATTTAGATACATAGAGAGAGATTTGTTTGCCATGGGAAAGGACAATGTGGATATGTATATAACTCACACACTCTCTCTCTCTCTCTCTCTCTCTCTCTCTTCTCTCACACACACACACACACACACAAACACACACACACACACACACACACACACACACACAAAATCAACTGTTTGAACTAACGAAGGAACAAACACAAATATTTATATATATATATATTTAATTGTATGCTTTATCTAAATAATTAACAAACAATTAAAGCACTCATGGTTTTATGTGTATACACGTATTTAAAATACTAAGAAAGATACTTAGATATTGTAACATTTTGCCATTTAGTTCCTTTCACACAGTCGTAAGCACAATGCTGACTCTTGAATTCCACATGTGAAATACACATATCATAATTTAACGCTCCAAAAAAATCCATGAAGGCTTTAATCTAATCTTAAAACCACATTACAATTTAGGCATGACAAATGCAATTTATAAACCCCACTTGAAATTGAAGTGAAGGTTATCGCAGTTGCTAAATTAGATGTGTATCAAACCTCACCAACCCAGTCTGCTACCTTCAAACAAGGTGAAGGCAGATCTGGTCATAGATGGGAGCCAACACAGTCTCTTCCTCCGTCTGTTTCTCTCTTGAATAAATCTACAGCACCCCCCAGAGGACTACACAAGTAATGCAAGTTAGAGGCAATTGTTTTACTAGAAACTAGGATTATACACGCTCTACATTCATATTTAAGAATGGAAACTTCATTTCTAAATGTTGAAAGTGATGAAAAGAGCTCAGGCTGTTTCATGTTGAAAGTTTCCCAAAACTGTGTAAACATTTAAATGCGTCCCACACAGTCTACAACACATAAGAAATGGTCTCTGCTGAAATGTTTATTTCATCGCTCCCTGAACATTGAAGTGCAGTCGATCGTAATTCAATGAAACATCAGGTTGTATTAACAGTAATAAAGCAGTAAGTCAAGGTTTCTTTGCAACACAAACATGTTTGACAATTCAGATGACAGGTAACATAAAATGTGCCAAAGAATGCAAAAAACACACAGCCCATCGGGTGATGTAAAACATTGCATTCGCTCATGTATTCTTACAAAAACAGTCCTCGGTTAAGCATTTCCAATTTCCAATTTCCTAATTAAGAACAGCTGCTTGACTTGATTACAAACAGAATAATCGGACCCAGACTATGTACAGTACAAAGAACTGTGTAAAGCAACACATAATACATGCTTCATAACCTTCAGAACTCGCCATTTTGTCATAAATATGTGATAAAAACAAGCATATCAGGATACTACAACCATGGAATCCAACAAAATAAAATTAATGCCACCCCCTATGGCTAAAACAAAAGCATTTTTCATATTCATTGGAATTTTGAGAAAAAGTTATGGATATTAAAGAGCTAAATATATGATGAATAAAACACAATGCAATGGTCAACTGCAGTTCTTTGACTGTAAGCTCTTCCAAAAACCTCTGGTGTTGAGAAATAGTCTCAAATAATGAAACACCTTACACTGTGCTAGTATGTGGTTTGACCTCCAGGGTTGTCATGACTACTAAGGAGAGGCTGTCATTTAACCGTCAACCATGACAGCGGACTCCTGAACTTACAAAATGCACCAGATAAAATCTGTGAAAAAATGTCAGAAATGCAGCAGAGAAAATAGAGGAGAACGGGTGTGGGGTGATCACTGGAACCCTCTCAGACAGAACCGGATCCAATAGGGATGAAATGGATGCTTTCAGTCGACTCCACTGAGCACTGGGCCGGGCAAGACAATGTCACATGTGTACCTGTGCTTTTCATGTGGGCCGGCCTTAGACACTGAGGAGATAATTGCCAGGGCAGTGACAGATAATGGCCGTATCTCTGCCCATCAACCCCTACAATTACATTCCACTAGGATTGGCTTTCACCCTTTTAAGGTAAATGCATTTCATTAAAGATCTGGCTTGCTACTGGGTTGGAATGAAGGGTCACAACCAGACCAACCATCACCAGACAGACCAGACCAACCATCACCAGACAGACCAAACAGACCAACCAGACCATCCATCACCAGACAGACCAACCAGACCATCCATCACCAGACAGACCAACCAGACCAACCATCACCAGACACACCAACCAGACCAACCAGACCATCCATCACCAGACAGACCAACCAGACCAACCATCACCAGACACACCAACCAGACCAACCATCACCAGACAGACCAACCAGACCATCCATCACCAGACCAGACCATCCATCACCAGACAGACCATCCATCACCAGACAGACCAAACAGACCAACCATCACCAGACAGACCAAAGACCATCCATCACCAGACCAACCAGACCATCCATCACCAGACAGACCAACCAGACCATCCATCACCAGACAGACCAAACAGACCAACCATCACCAGACAGACCAGACCAATCACCAGCCAGACCAACCAGACCAGACAGACCATCCATCACCAGACAGACCAACCAGACCATCCATCACCAGACAGACCAAAGACCATCCAGACCATCCAGACCAACCAGACCATCCATCACCAGACACACCAACCAGACCAACCAGACCATCCAGACCAGACCATCCATCACCAGACAGACCAACCAGACCAACCAGACCATCCATCACCAGACCATCCATCACCAGACAGACCAACCAGACCATCCATCACCAGCCAGACCAGACCATCCATCACAGACAGACCAACCAGACCATCCATCACCAGACCAGACCAACCAGACCATCCATCACCAGACCAACAGACCAACCAGACCATCCATCACCAGACCAGACCAACCAGACCATCCATCACCAGACACACCAACCAGACCATCCATCACCAGACCAGACACAGACCATCCATCACCAGACCATCCATCACCAGACCAGAGACCATCCATCACCAACCAGACCAACCAGACCATCCATCACCAGACAGAGACCAACCAGACCATCCATCACCAGACAGACCAACCAGACCATCCATCACCAGACAGACCAACCAGCGCTACACTGCAGAGTAGCTTTCATTGTGTGTTACTTGGTTTCTACCCAAAGAACATATAGTTTATTCTCCTACAGAAAGAGACACCTGTACTGTTACTGTGTGGCTAACATGCTCAGTGTGAAGGAGACACCTGACACCTGTACTGTTACTGTGTGGCTAACATGCTCAGTGTGGGAGACACCTGACACCTGTACTGTTACTGTGTGGCTAACATGCTCAGTGTGAAGGAGACACCTGACACCTGTACTGTTACTGTGTGGCTAACATGCTCAGTGTGGGAGACACCTGACACCTGTACTGTTACTGTGTGGCTAACATGCTCAGTGTGGGAGACACCTGACACCTGTACTGTTACTGTGTGGCTAACATGCTCAGTGTGGGAGACACCTGACACCTGTACTGTTACTGTGTGGCTAACATGCTCAGTGTGGGAGACACCTGACACCTGTACTGTTACTGTGTGGCTAACATGCTCAGTGTGAAGGAGACACCTGACACCTGTACTGTTACTGTGTGGCTAACATGCTCAGTGTGGGAGACACCTGACACCTGTACTGTTACTGTGTGGCTAACATGCTCAGTGTGGGAGACACCTGACACCTGTACTGTTACTGTCTGGCTAACATGCTCAGTGTGAAGGAGACACCTGACACCTGTACTGTTACTGTGTGGCTAACATGCTCAGTGTGGGAGACACCTGACACCTGTACTGTTACTGTGTGGCTAACATGCTCAGTGTGGGAGACACCTGACACCTGTACTGTTACTGTGTGGCTAACATGCTCAGTGTGGGAGACACCTGACACCTGACACCTAACATGCTCACACCTGTACTGTTACTGTGTGGCTACATGCTCAGTGTGGGGAGACACCTGACACCTGTACTGTTACTGTGTGGCTAACATGCTCAGTGTGGGAGACACCTGACACCTGTACTATTACTGTGTGGCTAATGCATGTGACACCTGTGTGGCTAACATGCTCAGTGTGGGAGACACCTGACACCTGTACTGTTACTGTGTGGCTAACATGCTCAGTGTGGGTACTATTACTGTGTGGCTAACATGCTCAGTGTGGGGAGACACCTGACACCTGTACTGTTACTGTGTGGCTAACATGCTCAGTGTGGGAGACACCTGACACCTGTACTGTTACTGTGTGACACCTGTACTGTTACTGTGTGGCTAACCTGTACTGTTACTGTGGCTAACATGCTCAGTGTGAGACACCTGACACCTGTACTAACTGTGTGGCTAACATGCTCAGTGTGGGAGACACCTGACACCTGTACTGTTACTGTGTGGCTAACATGCTCAGTGTGGGAGACACCTGACACCTGTACTGTTACTGTCTGGCTAACATGCTCAGTGTGGGAGACACCTGACTGTTACTGTCTGGCTAACATGCTCAGTGTGGGAGACACCTGACACCTGTACTGTTACTGTGTGGCTAACATGCTCAGTGTGGGAGACACCTGACACCTGTACTGTTACTGTGTGGCTAACATGCTCAGTGTGGGAGACACCTGACACCTGTACTGTTACTGTGTGGCTAACATGCTCAGTGTGGGAGACACCTGACACCTGTACTGTTACTGTGTGGCTAACATGCTCAGTGTGGGAGACACCTGACACCTGTACTGTTACTGTGTGGCTAACATGCTCAGTGTGGGAGACACCTGACACCTGTACTGTTACTGTGTGGCTAACATGCTCAGTGTGGGAGACACCTGACACCTGTACTGTTACTGTGTGGCTAACATGCTCACTGTGGGAGACACCTGACACCTGTACTATTACTGTGTGGCTAACATGCTCAGTGTGAAGGAGACACCTGACACCTGTACTGTTACTGTGTGGCTAACATGCTCAGTGTGAAGGAGACACCTGACACCTGTACTGTTACTGTGTGGCTAACATGCTCAGTGTGGGAGACACCTGACACCTGTACTGTTACTGTGTGGCTAACATGCTCAGTGTGGGAGACACCTGACACCTGTACTATTACTGTGTGGCTAACATGCTCAGTGTGGGAGACACCTGACACCTGTACTGTTACTGTGTGGCTAACATGCTCAGTGTGGGAGACACCTGACACCTGTACTATTACTGTGTGGCTAACATGCTCAGTGTGGGAGACACCTGACGCCTGTACTGTTACTGTGTGGCTAACATGCTCAGTGTGGGAGACACCTGACACCTGTACTGTTACTGTGTGGCTAACATGCTCAGTGTGAAGGAGACACCTGACACCTGTACTGTTACTGTGTGGCTAACATGTAACGTAACTTGGGTTCGATAAAGTGTACATTCAGTTACAGTCCTCCCAGGTGTACTCCAAATTACCTGGACATTTTTGGCAGTATCACAGAAACATTTGAGAACGCTAGCCATCCACACTTTTGAAGGAATTATTCAGAGGTCCATAGAGTTTTACACAAAGTCCCCTCTGCCCCACTCAACAGTATTTAACCACCTCTATGTCATGGTTGTCAACATGATCTGTTTCCTCAAGCAGCAGCGTGGCTCTGGTCAGTCATGGAAGCCCAATCTGAGACAGAACAAGCAGAGTCAGGCCTCCAGAGCGATAAGCCTGCCTTCCAGCCGTCCCCCTGCCACCATTATCAGTTTGCTCTGGGAGATAAAGTAGCTTTCAGGGCCCTTTCTCTCGTCTCTGTGTAGTTTTTACTGTTTACTGGCCCCAAGATCAAAGACTTACACACGAACAGCCTGAAAACCTCTGCTGTTTAGTGACAAATGAACCAGCACTCATCTGGCGTGAGATCTGGCCTCACGTTGCAGGCACTTCTCTCATCTCCTGGGGCTTTTGTACATGAGCAGCCCGACTCCCTCCTGGAGCCTTGAGGTGTTTTACACAGTAATTACTCCGGGCTAATGACAGCCCACAATACACCAGGTTGTAAACTACAGGAGAGTCATAAAGTTTCTGTGACCAGTAGAGGCGTGAGCTTTGTGGCCGTGGCCTGCAGCTTTGTGGACAGCCCACCCACAGACTCTCACTCCACTTTTCAGATCGCTCTCTGGGTCTCTGACAGGACAAAACGTTAGGTCAGGTCAGGTGTAATCACCACCTGTCACACACTGATTTCATACAACTGAACAAATACTTAACAAATTAGTAACTCTGAAAGTTAATGACACAGTGGTGCTATGCGAATCAATAACAAAACCATACAGAGACACATGGCAAATAGACATCACTAGAACTGATTGAAGATGGACATGTTAGTCACAGATACAGGTTACACAGATACATGGCAAATAGACATCACTAGAACTGATTGAAGATGGACATGTCAGTCAAGTCACAGATACAGGCTACAGGTAACAAAGATAAATTTGACTGTTAAAAAAAATCAAATAATACAACAATTTATCGATATCACAACAAGACGGTCCGAATTCACGTATTAATAAATAAAAAAATCAAGGTCAAGTGTTTTAAATGCGGCTTCATGTTTTATTATTAGTTGTCTTTATTCTTTTATTCTAGTATAAAAAAGCTGGCAACTAAAAAATCACTGATCATTTCACTTTGCTTCCATTTTCAACCTTTTAAAGCTAGAATGGTAGTTTGAAATAGTTTCATTAGAATCAGTAATGTACAATCATATCCAGAACTATTGGAACCGTTACAGTTTCATTAGAATCAGTAATGTACAATCATATCCAGAACTATTGGAACCGTTACAGTTTCATTAGAATCAGTAATGTACAATCATATCCAGAACTATTGGAACCGTTACTATTGGAACCGATACAGTTTCATTAGAATCAGTCATGTACAATCATATCCAGAACTATTGGAACCGTTACAGTTCAGTAAATTAAACTTTTGCAAATGCACACTTATTTCTAGAGGCAATGT